>OY292396.1:19336329-19846551 GCA_958496205.1 Idaea biselata
CAATAGCTATTCGTTGGTAAAAAGTAGCAGGCAGCCCTTTGGTCACCAGAAGCAAATACTAATACATTTGAAAAGTATAACAGTAAAGTCGATAGTTCCCATTTGTTTTATAGAACTGACGTCACCGGTACAAAAAAAAACATTCTCAATTGTTCCATCGAACATTTACTATCTATTTTCTCCAAATTGTTCTATGGAACAAGATGACAAGACTCATTGATGATTCATTCATTAATTCCATGATGTTCAGAAATTGACAAAATAGCATAATTGCCTTTTTTTGTCCCGTTGAAGTCTGTTATATGGAATAAATGGGAACTATCGAGTTAAGTTAATATGTCATGTATTCCTAAGGACATATTATTATCTGTGTCAGACGTTACCATAGTAAAGAGTGATTGATAAAAGACAGTCCATTATAATTATAGGTAACTAGCTATGCCCGGGTCTACCCGCGTAGTTCCCATACCAGTGGGAATACCGGAATAAAAAGTCTCCTATGTGTTAATTCAGGTTGTAAACTATCTGTGTGCTAAATTTGAACAAAATCAGTTGAGCCGTTTTTCTGTGATTGACAGAAAATGAAACATCTAAACTTTCGCATTTATAATATTAGTAGGTGGAGTAGGTGAAAATCTTCGTATAAGTGAATGCTGTAGTTTTTAAAATACCAAATGAAGTGTTTGAATTTTTTATTGAATCAAATGAACTGAGCAAAATCAGTATGAAAGTACTTTTTTAAGGAAACAGTTACATTATTTTTTAGTTTTAATTAGCTAATCCACGTTGATTTGGTCTCAAATAAATAAATATGATCGAGTTGGGTGTATTGATAAAACATCTTTACTCATTAATTTGATCACTTGTAGAACTTTCTGATAAGTAATTATTTCATTCTATTCGATCTATCTATAGGTAAGCTTTCGAGTCTACATATCAGTACTATGCGGTCCGGGACACAGTTATTGTCGTTAAATTGGTTACAGAATCTCCTTAACTACCTTCCCAGCAATACTCGACCCTAGTTAGTTATTCTTATTAGATTCTTTTTAGGCGTTTTCAAAACGAAGTTGTTATAGAAGCCTCATTACAACAATACAAGTCAACGTGGTTTAGTAAACATTTGTTTATTTGTAAGGTGGAAGAATTATTTGATGAACTAATCTAATTTATTTTCAATATTATTGTTGTTTTCTTATGAATTCTATGCATTTATGTTTATGAAATATTTCAATTGAGGGTGTAAAATAAAACGGTATGTTGTTTTACAATGAGTTTTATTTCTATAACAAATTTTATTGGCACATTATTCAGCCTTTGAAATCTTTGCTTACCTACTTGCTTGCTACTTTAAATTGCTAATATTTTAAGTCCAGTATCACGGGAATAAACTAAATGTACAAATATTATTCAAAAACGGGATATTTACCATGTTTTAATTTGTTTTTTTTTTACCGAGCTCAATATTTCGCCAATAATTTAACCTATTCAAGAGATTGGAGATTGCGCATAGGTGATGTGATGACAGCTAACACTACCTCCTATCGCGTGCTTCGGCTATGAGTTGTTACCGGTCCGACTCTCGTCACTAACTTTATCCTACAGACGAAAACATAGTGAATATTGCTTTTTTAAATAAGATGTGTAATAGCTAAATATAATAGGGGGTATAAGCTAATACGTATAAACCTGACTAATTTTGGTATTCTAAATGCTAGTAGTCGTCATAACAGTCGCCGTATCTTTGCTGGCAGTCCGCTAGGGATCGTCCGTGATGGTCCCATTGTCGCGCGTTTTCTTTACTGTAACCAAATTAGTACCTATTAGTTTGAGGGTTAAGTTTGACGCATGGACCGACAATTTTTTGGGGGTTGAGGATTCCATGCGCTAGTTTTTCAAGCTAATTTCAAAATAGCTTCAAAAAACTTCTGCTATTAAAAATAGCAGAAGTTTTTTCTCTGCTAATGAATCGTATTCATAATCAAGTACCTAATGATTTTATTAAAATAAGAGCAGAATACATGCATAATATTTTTGTGGTGTTACAACCGTAAACAATAAAGTGTGGACGATTAAAAGGCAAGATTTCGGGTAAGTCACATCTACCATGACACTTAGGACGTAGGGTCTACCGGGGGAAACTAGGGCATGACCCCCAACCCCCCAAAATATCCTTATACTGGGTGTTTGGCAAACATCCTGTACTCTGCTGTCACACATAAACTCCAACGCCCTGTATATGTACTTACTTGACAAAGTAAAGTTCGTAGGCTGCAAAGAAGTTATGTCCAGCGCTTGCATGCAGCTTGCATAAGCGTAATTTTTCACATTCCTCCTCGCTATAAATAAAAAAAACATTGCTTTGTCATTACAAAAAAAAACAATGTGTTATGTAAGTGTGTTATTTTATTTAAAGATTTCCCTACAGAATTCGAAACTGCAACTTCGAACGAACAAAAATGCTTGGTTTTATCAAATTTTCACTTTGTCATTTTTTTTTATATTAATAGTTCATTATTTAATTACAATTTGAAATGTTTACCTTCTTTTCGCCCTGATTTTTGAAATGCCTTGACTGCCTCCGAAACCAAGATGGAACATTGGATTGATAAACCTCTTTCTAATAACGTGGTTTCCAGGAATCGGTCGCCTTATTAATTCTGAAAACATTTTATTTAGCCATTAGGTACCATATCAATATCATGCCTAACGAAAACCTGAATTATGACTAATATATACTTAGGTACACAATCTATTTAAGAAAACCGGCCAATTGCGAGTTAGACTCGCGCATAGTTATCACAAAAAAAATAACGTCTGTTGTATGGAAGCCCCACTTAAATATTTAGTATTTGTTGTTATAGCGGTATCAAAAATACATATTCTATGAAAATTTCAACTTGTTAGCTAGGTATTTCGGTTAATAAAAGATATAGCCTGGTGACACACAGGCAGACAGACTAAGTAAGAATTAATCTTAAAAGTTTTTAAGATTAATTCAGTAGAGCCATCTATTTGATTTAATATTAGAAACTTACTGTTATTTCCTATCCATTGTCCATCTACAGGTACACTACTAACGGATAAAACAGCACACAAAAGAACTAATAAAAATATTGCTACAATATGCATTTCCAATCAATATTATTTTGCAATTTCACTGTTTATTTGACGAACATATAAATAAAATTTAAAATATAACTATATTTTTCAGTATTAAAAAAAACAACGTTTCTTTGTCTAATCTTGTTCACACAATAGCAGCTATTTCTGCGATTTTCCTCCCTTTTATACGTCCAAAGTATTACAGATTCATTGACGCGTTTCGCACCTGCCTAATGTTTTACATAAATACACTAGTTAAGATTTTTCAGAGAATTGAAAGTTCAAACAGTGATTATCTACCTGGAAGAACAAATAACATTATTGTAGACCAGATGTGTCCCGCGGTTTCAGCAGCTTAAGTCCCGATTGCGTATAAAAATCGGGATAAATTGAAGCCTGAAGTGTTAATCCAGATATCTGCATATCAAGTTTCATTACAATCGGTTCAGTAGTTTTTGCATAAAAGTGAATTTCTCTTTCTTAATTATTCGGTAAATTAATAAACGTACCTAAGTACATTAAATAAGATAGACTTATACTTACTACTTGGGATACTTTTGCACCAGTAACTGAAGTGTCAGAAGTTTAATAAACATCCATTATCAGATAGCTCTACCTCGGTGGCTCCACGCCTAATCCAAATAAACAAGATCTACCGTTTCTGAAAATCGGTTGGGACAAACATACAGGCTGACCAGCGAGTGACCTTATAGGCGTTCCTTTTTTACCTCTTGAGGAACAGGACCCTAATGAATATTGATGTAATGAGTATTTTTAGATTTTTAAGAATTATGTATGAGTCAAATAGTTAATGTTCTTTATAACACATTTGCTCGTAAAGGGCCTCTTATTTCACCAATTTCAATATCGTAATGTATGTCATTACGTACTTGTGCGTAATCGTAAAGTAAAACGCACGAGTTTCTTTCTAATAAGGTAACACGTACGGTTCATCATGCTCCGTCTAAAACCAACGGTACTTTTTTAAATCTTAAGAAAAAAAAAGCAAAGAAAGCAAATCAAAAAGTTTTTATGTCAGAAAAGTGGTCAATATTTTATGAATAAAATTAACTTTGGGAACATTAAAAATGCCAACTGGCAACGTAATAATCAATTTCACAAATTGGTCAAATTTTTCTAACTGCTTTAACAAGTGATTAAAGATTTATTCGTTTAAGAAAGTCCGAGTTTTATTTATTTCCTCGCAAATGTGTTATAAAACGTCGTATGACATACGTGCGCTTTGATAATTACAGCCTCTGCTTTCTTGTAGCCCTCGCCTACGGCTCGGGCTAGCAATATCGCCTCGGCTGTAATTTTCAACTTACCGCACTTATATCATAATGTACTATTACAAATACGAGTACAAGCTTGTAAAATGGGCTACAGACCATCAGTATCAACAGATATAAAAAAATTAAATTAAAAATGTAAAAAACCCCCGACTTAAAAAATCTTCCAAGTTAAAACAAAACTAAACCTTAAAAACCCGGCAAGTGCGAAACTCGCGCACGAGGGGTTCCGTACCACTATCACAATTGGGTACCGAACCCTAAAATCGTTTACCAATTTTAAAATTTGATAGGAAAATGTGACATAATATTTAGCTTCGATTCTTACTTCCATCATACGACCACTAAAAAAAAAATGAAAAAAAAAAACTGGCACAAATACAATCTGAAACTTATAATTAAGAAACTCTTTGGTAAGTGAAGGCAGACTGGTATATTTGACAGATAGGGTAGCCATTTTGAATTTCATGACCTACTCGATTCGATGATTTTGAAACACGTTTGTTGTATGGGAGCCCCTCTTAAATATTTGCTTTGTTTTGTTTTTAGTATTTGTTGTTGTAGCGGCAACCGAAATACATCTTCTGTGAAAATTTCAACCGTCTAGCTATTGCGGTTCATGAGATACAGCCTGGTGACAGACGGACAGACGGACAGACGGACAGACGGACAGACGGACAGACGGACAGACGGACAGACGGACAGACGGACAGACGGACAGACGGACAGACGGACAGACGGACAGACGGACAGACGGACGGACGGACGGACAGACGGACGGACGGACGGACAGACGGACGGACAGACGGACGGACAGACGGACGGACAGACGGACGGACAGACGGACGGACGGACGGACGGACGGACGGACGGACGGACGGACGGACGGACGGACGGACGGACGGACGGACGGACAGACAGCGAAGTCTCAGTAATAGGGTCCCGTTTTTACCCTTTGGGTACGGAACCCTAAAAAGGCAAAAATAATAAGCCGAAAACAAATTTCATGTCTCTGAGTAGATATGTGGTACCTTACGTTCCCGCGTCGGGGGACGCGGGAATGTGTCACAAGTTGATGGTAACCGACCCGTGCTTATAGTACCTATCTAACATTCCCGCGTCGCGGGAACGTAAGGTACCACATACCCACTCAAAGACATGAAATTTGTATTCGGCTTATTATTTTTTTAAAGTTTAGTTTTGTTTTAACTTGGAAGATTTTTGAGTGGGGTTTTTTTAAAATTTTTAATTAAATTTTTGTATTTCACCCTTTTTGTAAGAGCGATTTTGATTAAACATGCATATTCTTGTCACAAAAGTTATGCCCTTTTATTTGATTCCTCATTCGGGCATATTTGAAAACATTCGGTTTTTATTGACGGTCTTCAACCCACATATATTATGAACGGCTGAGCCGATTTTGATCAAACATAGCTAAGAACACTCGCGCAAAAGTCACCTATCAACCAAAAAAAACTACATTTAAATCGGTTCATCCGTTCGTGAGCTACGATGCCACAGACAGATACACAGACAGGCAGACAGACAGACAAACAGACAGACACGTCAAACTTATAACACCCCTCTTTTTCCGTCGGGGGTTAAAAACTGACAGTAAAACTCATGATTTAGGTACCTCCCTACTAAAACAAATTGACAAAATTAATTTTGGTATTAAAACAATGGAAACAATACCTACATATTACAGGGACACCGAACTGCAAAACTGCTTTGTACCGGTTTTAACTGACTGTTACTGAAAAAACCTGGATAAAACTAGTCATTTATTCAGCTTTTTGCGTACATCTGTATGAGCTACAAGGACCCTTTGTTTTAATAATTCATTAACACATATTCGTTATTTGTTATATTGTACAACCTTACCAAAGTTAGACCTACCTAACTTTGGCAAGTACTAAGTATTGTCAAAATTGCTTGAACTCTTACGCATTATGTACCTACTTATGGAACCGATTACTTAGGGAACCGACATCTTAAATCCTTAAAAATGGGCCTTGGCGTCTGCGGCATCCATCTTGTTTTTTTTTCGATCTCTTGTCGGACGATGAGACCTACATATTTGGATAAAAGGAGATCTAAATAAACAGAAAATATTCCATCATATGATGTCCTATCATCACATCATCACATGATGTCCTATCATCACATGATGTCCTATCATCACATGATGTCCTATCATCACATGATGTCCTATCATCACATGATGTCCTATCATCACATGATGTCCTATCATCACATTAGCCCTGGAATAACTTGTTCCGTGACGGTTAAGAGGCACAATTTGAAGGCAAAGACTGTTGGATTTGACGTCTTCTTACGATTGGTTATACGAATTGCGGACGTCCGTATTCTTCTATTTAACCAATGCTTTAGTCACATGTGGGTAATAGGACTAATCCACATTTTGTCCAAGTAAATAATCTTAAACAGCAGTTGCGACTGACTAGTTGTAATCATTTACCCCTTGCTTATAAACGATGTTTAACAGTTGACTAAGTTATGATGTAACATTTGTTTCTGTCTGTCAACTTTGAAACTTACTTACTTATAAACGATGACTAACTTTATGTAACGTTTGTCTCTGTTTGTCAACTATCAGAGTAAAGGACAGACTTTACATAAAGTTCCTTATCGTTTATAATATAAGTAAGGGGGTTCATGTCGCAGTAAAAGACAAGCGATAACGTAATGTACATAGTTTATGCAGCTGTAAATCATCGTTTAGAGGGTTATTCTCGTTTATAAGTAAGAAGGGTAATCGTTTATTAAGTGAGAAGGTGTACAGAAGAATCTAACGATGCTGAAGCATTGTTGAGACATTAGAATACCTACGTCCCATGTGTCCAGGATTATTGTACTTAAACTGACGCATGCATTGACGTAGGTAAATTCATGTTGCTCTAATTTTTTATTGCTATACTTTTATGGAAAGCCAAACACTTTTTAAATAAGGTAATCCTTAGGTATATGATGAACTAGCTTTTTCCTGCGGATCCCGTAAATTCCTTTCTTATCGGATGCACATCACATAAAGAACACGCTCTTGTTTTAGTTCTCTACTAGATATCAGTGGCTAGGCTGATACATCCATCAGTCAGTCGAGACAAAACATTTTTAGATAAATTATGTTCTCTTTGCTTATAGCAATTATTATCTTTTTTTGTCTTCTGGGAGGACAAGACAGACACGTTCCGACGGACGTTCCGTAAGGACAGAGTAAACGTTAATGCTTCGTATTTTAGTCAAAAAATGTTTATTCGATAAGATATTCACATATTATCGTTTTGAATCGTCGAAGCGATTATGTATTCATTTCAGCTGTAAGAAGTCCACTGCTGGACATAAGCCTCCCTCATAGATTTCCAGATGCTTCGGTCATAAGTGGCCTGCATCCACCGTGAACCCGCGGCCTTAACCAAGTCGTCCGTCCATCTCGTTGGCTCGTCGGAAAGCTATGCTCGGGGTTTCTCTACGGGATCGAATCAGAAATGAGGAGATACGTAGAAGAACGAGGGTCACCGACATAGCCAAACGGATTAGCTCTTTGAAGTGGCAGTGGGCAGGACATATAGCACGGAGAGCAGATGGTCGTTGGGGCCGAAAAGTTCTCGAATGGAGACCGCGGATCGGAAAGCGCAGCGTTGAAGCGATTATGTGAATATAAAATATTATTAGAATACTAGCTGCGCCCTGCGGTTTCACCCACATGTGTTATTCTTGGTCTCCAGCTATCTATATTCCAAGTCATCGCAATCGGTTCAGTAATTTTTGCGTAAAAGAGTAACAGAGTCACTTACATACCTACTGAAATAGGTACATACAAACATTCGCGTTTATAATATTAGTAGGATAGGATTATTTTCTAAAAACACCCCACTGGATTATGTTATTATATGCTTTAAAAAACTGTTCCAGTGCATTTTTGATTTGCACGATTTGAAATTCATTCAAAAAAATTGCTGCATACCTAAACGCTCTTCCACATAGCAGCTTATATTGTATGCGATTATTGCGATAAGTAGGTAGGTATCTGTTTTAGTGGTTTGGTTCAATTAATTGTAGTTAAATTAAAGTGTAAGTGATATCTTGCAAATTGCCAACAATTACGGGACCTTTTCCGTCAAAAAAAATAAATGGTTGAGGAATGTTTGAATGTTTGAATATTATTTGTAGAAATAGATGCCCCTGTCAAGGTTCATCATTCCGAAACTCAGAAATAGAGTACCTCCCAGTAGTAAGGGATGATTCACGGGCCGTGTCCGGGTCGGGAAGGGGACGGGCTAATTTTGAATAAAGACAGCACGGACGCGGTACTAACTACATTTAAAACAAAAGCTGCCTTCATATAAAAGTAGCCCGTCCCCGCCCTGGCCGCCCGCCGGCCGGACACACCGGGCCGTGTCTGGCCGGGGCGGACACGACCCGACCTATATGAATCAATCGTAGGATTTTTAGGGTTCCGTACCCAAAGGGTAAAAACGATTTTTTTACTAAGACTCCACTGTCTGTCTTTCGTCTGTCAACGCAGTAACTTGTGAACCGTGATAGCTAGACAGTTGAAATTTTAACAGATGATCTACCTGATTCTGTTGCCATTAAAATGAAAAAAAATACATGTATAAGTGGGACTACCATACTACCAACGTTTTGTGCGCGAGTCGGACTCGCACTTGATTGGTTTTTTATACAAGTAGGTAGTAACCAATTTGATTTTACTAATTTGTAACTAAATAATATCAGAAACTAATTTTATAAATCCTATTTCTACATTTATTCCATTTCTGAGTTTCGAAATGATGAAATGTAGTGAAATGTTCTAGTAATAATATTTGTTTTGTTGATACTTGTGACATCTATGTTTAAAAAGCAAAACTAAATGTTTACGGCTAAAGAGTTAAACTTTACATAGAATGCAGAGTGGCAGGCAGAGTGATAAAATTGATCTGATGAATTATTCCAAGATTCCCTAACAAGTACTTATTTTTTAATTAATGTATTTAAAATAAATATTAATAGGTACATATAAATGATTAAATTAAATTACTATTATCCACCGCAATTTAAGTTTATTGCAGAGTTTTGCTTTGAAATAATTTTGCTACTCCACCATAGATGGCGTTGTTTTAAAATTACACCTCCTACGCGAAGTTTCGAGACACAGGTTTCATCGTCGGAATTTTCTCGACTATTCCAGACGCCACTAGACGATAGAGAGCGTTACTGCCGCGAGTATAAAAGATGTTCGGAACGCGCGCTATCAACAGTCAAAACAGACAAGCGCTCAAGTGAAGAAGGGATTCAAAAATTAATTAAAAGTTGAGTGAAATATCTAAATTAACTGTTCTAAAATGTCGCTAATGCCTTACTGGTTCCGTCACCTACGCAACTTGGCGTACCAACGCGACCCTTTCATCCGCGCAGTTGACGACGTTTTCGCTCGGGACCCTTTCTTCAAAGAACCGACAAAATTGATCAAACAAGCACTAGCACCACTGGACCACGGTATCGAAGGCATCTACTCCAATTCCGAAGTTAAAGTCGATGGAAAGAAGGTGGAAGTACACTTGGACGTCCAGAACTTCACTCCAGAGCAGATACAAGTGAAGACAGTGGGTAATGAGATCATGATTGAAGGGAAGATGGAGGTGAAGAAAGAAGGTGGCTGGACCAAGAGTCACTTTGAGCGGCGGTTCCTCTTACCCGAAGGTTTTCCACCAGAACGAGTTGAGTGTCATCTTGATAAAGGGAAGCTGAAATTGGTCGCCTTCAGGTCTGAGCCTATCGAAGAGAGGACCATACCAATTCAGGAGAAGTCTAGCTCTGAGAATTCGTCGTAGTTTTAGTCTTTAATTCGATTTTTAAGTGTAGACTATGATTTTTGACACATCTTCTTGAAGAAAAAATACTGGCAAAACGTCAGTCTAGGTCTAGAAATAAAAAAACGTAATTTCAACATTTGACTGATTGATTATATTTAGAACGTGTAATTACTTCGTCTTTTAATTTCAGACTACGATCTGACGTTTTGTTTCTTTGTATTTGACGTTTTTTCTTTAGGAAGATGTGTCAAATCATAGTCTACAATTAAAAAACGAAGTATAGGTATTATTTAGTTTTTAAAATAAAATACAATAATTTGTTTAACATCTTATATTGTTTTATTTACCTAGTATATTTTAAGACTAGGTAGGTACCTAATACATATGCATTTGTTATCAAAATAAAAATATTAAATTATATGTATAATAAATAATATAAACGATGGAAACGGTGAGGTCTAACCTATAATATATTTCCTGAGATAGATAGTAGGTTTAATAGTAGTAGAGAGAAAAATGTACTCTTATTACCTGACTGCCAAAGAGGGTTAGGTATGTTTTCGTTGTAATATTGCACAACTTTTCTTTACTTTTTCAAAGAAATCATTTGTATAGGCCAAGCTGCAGGGAAATCACATTACAAAAGGTGGTGTAACAAATTTTATGATTTTATGTTATTTAGCTAAGTTAGCTTGATATAAATTCAATTTCTTGACCTTGGGGCACGACGACGGGGTATATCCGATATTTTGAGTTTAATATTCTTTTTGCACATAGTGTCTCGATAATACGAGTAAGTCGTATGACAAAAGTGTCTAAGAACAGTATGTAGAAGACAAAAACTTTTACATTCTGTCCATATATGTCAATTCTGTAAGTCTTACAGGTAAAAAGCTACAATCAAAAGAACAAAAATGTTAAATGCGCCATATAGGACACCGTGTCGTACTACTAGCGCCATCTTGTAGGAGCCACCACAAATAATTTGTTGTTGCTTATTATGGAAACGATTAAAAAATAATTGTCGTAGAAATCTATACTGATTTTATATAATGTTGTTTTTTCTTTTTTTGATTGTAACTTTTTACCTGTAAGACTTACAGAATTGTCATGTATGGACAGAATGTAAGAGTTTTTGACTTCTACATACTGTTCTTAGACACTTTTGTCATATCACTTACTATCGAGGCACTATGTGCAAAAAACGAAAAATTAGCAAAATATCGGACATACCCCGTCGTGCCCCAAGGTCAAGAAATTGAATTTATGTCAAGCTAACTTAGCTAAATAACATAAAATCATAAAATTTGTTACACCACCTTTTGCAAGGCTACGTAAGAGGTGATTTCCCTGCAGCTTGGCTTTTGCACAATTTGTTTATTATTTTAATTCTCTTGTACTTAACTAATATGGTTTTTTAATGCTCTAGGCAATTATACTTGAAATATTTCCAATTTCAAGGAAAAATACCTCTTCAAATATTCACTCGCGGTGAGGCTATGTACCGCAGAGTGCTTAACCATCATCAATGGTCAATAGCGTGCTATGGTTTAGCACACCGAGATTCAGACGCAGAGACCAGAGCTCGAGCCTCACCGCGAGTGAATTTTTGAAGATGTATTTTTCCTTGAAAATATTTGTATATGTTACAGTCAAAACTCATAACCAGTCAAAACCACTTCTGACTGCAAAAAATAGGCAAAAGTGGTTTTGACCGATGCCCTTAGTTAAAAACGTTTTTGACTGATTTTCGCAGTCAAAAGTGGTTTTAACTAAGGGCATCGGTTAAAACCACTTTTAACTGCAGAAAAACAGTCAAAAGTAGTTTTGACTGATTTAAAATTTAGTTTGTCAGTCAAAACTCATAAACAGTTTAGGTGGCTAGTGAAAATTACAGGAAAATCATCAAAATAGTGTTATGAAACAATTTTAAAGTTTACGTTCTTTGAAATTCTATCGGCATTGTACGTGACCTGTGAATTGCAAATACTCAAAAATACGAGCTCGAAATTTCTCGAAATTTCTTTCCAGAAATTAATTATAATTTCTGGCTTTGAAAGAAATTTCAATAAATTTCGAAATAAGGTTTGGTAACGGACGTGTCTAGCTTTGAAAAAGTTATTAAATCAAACCGAGCCTTAGTCGGTAAACAGTGAGAGATCATAATCAAAAATTCATAATGACACGTGGGTTCCCGTGTAGCGCAGCGGTAGCGCACTCGCCCGGCAAGCGAGGGGCACGGGTTCGAATCCTGTCATGGGAGGATTTTTGATGATGTATTTCTCCTTGTAAAAAATATTTTCTAGTAAAAATGCCTTGAGCAATAAAAACATAAGAAATATTAAAGATATTAAATACATAAAATACTACCCCTTAAGAAGACAGTCTACCTACTCTTTTCTCCAGACAAAATTTACAAACGTTGTCGACTGTTTCCTCCCTGGATGAAGATATTAGAAATAATATGTTTATGCCATAAGTCTTATATATCAGTCATGACTATGCCCTTACTATACGTTTTTTTTTAATTTCTGATTTTTATTTCTATTCTAATTAGAAAATGAATAAAACCAAAACGTAGGGGCATAATCATGGCAGATAAAGGGTTTATGGCATAAACAGACTTCATCTAATGTCTTTATCCAGGGAGAAAACAGTCGCTTGTATGGAGAAAGACTAGGTAGACTGTCCTCTTAAGGGGACAGTCTACCTACTCTATTCTCGAAACGAACTTTATAAACGTAGTCGACTGTTTCCCTAAGGATCGTTATGGAGAAATACAGAACGAAGAATACGCCTCTGCATTTTCTGTTCCTGGACTTGCTGAAGGCCTTCGACTGTGTCCCTTGCATGATGATCTGGTAGGCGCTGCGGTCCAAAGGGGTACCAGAAACTTATATTGAAACTATCAGAGCCATGTACCGAAATTCCGATTATATGGTGCGAACTGCTGTTGGTGACACTAAATCTTTCCCCATTACAGTCGGAGTCCACCAAGAATCCGTCCTCAGTCCGTTCCTGTTTAGCGTAATACTGCCTCCGTAAATGCTCATGTATGCTGATGATATTGCGCTAGCGAATTCGGATAAGGGACGGCTTGGAAGACGTGTGAATGCGTGGAAAGAGTCGCTTGAGAACGGCGGCGGTTTGCAACTCAACGTAGCGAAGACCGAATACTTGGCTAGCAATACCACAGATCCCACACCTGTCTGCGTAGACGGTCACAATATGGTCGAGCGGACAGACCAGTTTAAGTACTTGGGATCTGTGCTTCATGCGTCCGGCGACATCGATTGCGGCGTCAAGGCCCTTATTTCAGCAGCTTGGGCTAAGTGACGAGAGGTAACTGGTGTCATCTGTGACCCTAAAATGTCGGTTAAACTGAAGGGCCAGTAGGCCTATTATGTACGAAGTGATTATAACCGAACCCAGTGGAGTTTCTATGATACGTCATACGAAAGTAGGTGTTTGACGTTTCGGAGTTGCTAAATCAAGCGTAAACCACTCACTTCGGTGATTATCACTGCGTACATAATCGGCCTACAGGTCTCTAAAACTATCATTAGACCTGGAATCATGAAATTTCAAACCACGTAAACTTTAAAATTGTTTCATAACACTATTTTGATGATTTTCCTGTAATTTTCACTAGCCACCTCAACTGTTTATGAGTTTTGACTGACAATCTAAATTTTAAATCAGTTAAAACCACTTTTGACTGTTTTTCTGCAGTTAAAAGTGGTTTTGACCGATGCCCTTAGTTAAAACCACTTTTGACTGCGAAAATCAGTCAAAAACGTTTTTAACTAAGGGCATCGGTCAAAACCACTTTTGCCTATTTTTTGCAGTCAAAAGTGGTTTTGACTGGTTATGAGTTTTGACTGTAACATATACATTTCAATTAATACAATAATAAAAAGGAGTAATCTTAACTGAGATTACTTGAAATTAATAACCAACTATGAAAGATTTTTTTTTTAATCCTTGTAGAAATGTACAAATGCACTTTTAGTGCAGCATTATTTATTAGAATGTCATGTACCTACTTGTTTTATCGAATATCGCTTTCGTAAATAAAGAAACATA
The DNA here is from genome assembly GCA_958496205.1 of Idaea biselata. Classification (NCBI taxonomy): domain Eukaryota; kingdom Metazoa; phylum Arthropoda; class Insecta; order Lepidoptera; family Geometridae; genus Idaea; species Idaea biselata. The sequence goes on from OY292396.1 coordinate 19,350,653, forward strand.
TTTACCTGATGTGACGTGACTACTGTACGCTTAGAGACATATTTGTATGTCGTGTCGTGACACAAATGTGTCTCTAAGCGTACAAAATATATGAAACCGACACGACACAACCTACAAATGTGTCTCTAAGCGTACAAAATATATGAAACCGACACGACACGACCTACAAATGTGTCTCTAAGCGTACAAAATATATGAATCCGACACGACACGTCATACAAATGTGTCTCTAAGCGTACAAAATATATGAAACCGACACGTCACGTCATACAAATGTGTCTCTAAGCGTACAAAATATATGAAACCGATAGGGTCAGTACCCTATCGGTTTCATATATTTTGTATGCTTAGAGACGCATTACGTCACGTCAGGTAAATATTATGTTCGTTTGTAAATATTATGTTTCCACCTTTACGTAGGTATTCTGTGAACCACCGTCTCTGCTGCTAATCTCAGATGTGTTAGCTATCGGCATCTGCATGTCTCCTCGCGGCTAGAATAATATCCTGAAAGAGAAATATCTCTTTTATCACTTTAATCTGAAGAAAGGAGTTTTCGGTTTTTGGCTAAGTACCTACGATTACTGTTATTGGTGATACTTTGTGGCTTACTTTTGACTATACATTATTTATAACATGTAGCAAAGCCCCTGCTATTTTGGATGGTCTGTTTTATCACACTAGCTGCGCCTCGCGGTTTTACCCGCTTAAGTCCCGATCCCGGGGGTTTTTCAAAATCTCTTTCTTAAAACCGCGAGACACAGTTAGTATAAAGTTAAATTTCTATTGTCTAAGTCCATTACGGCCACAAGAGCGTTACGGCCATTACGGCCATTCTCGTGAATACGTAAGTAAGTACATTCTTATAGAAAAAGTTAACTTACAATTAGTTATTTGTTTTAATCTAAGCTTACAATATATAAAGCGGAGGAGATGATGATGCCTTTAAACCTCGTGTCCATGTCGACAGGGAAGTGCACGTGCCACGACGCGCTACCCCAACGTCTTATGATGAGGCCTACGTAAGACTTGTCTAGACCCTGCACCTGAAAAAATAATGATGTAAGTAAGTCGGTTATCAGACTTCTTCTTCTTCGTGTCGATGGCACAAAAAAATGTCTGGGGAATGTGGTTAAACGCGCCCACTCCAGTATGTTGCGAGTTCTTTGGCGTTTTCATTGGCTGACATCAGATCAGCCAACGTACAACTATTAGGGCTGGAGGGCATACAAGGAGGCGCTGCATAGTTTGCTCGGGAGCTCCACAGTCACACTGAGTCTGGCTTGGATCAATCATACCCCATCTTCCTAGTTTTTTTGGTGCGAGTACCTACACCTGTATTGAAACCTGAGCTACCGAAGTATTCCAGAATTGAACCACGAGCGCAGCGAGTGGATCAAATATAGAATGCTGAGCGATGCGAGGGTTTCAAAGGTACTTAATGCAAAATAACATTGCTGCCGAGTGAAGCGAGGAAAATGCTAGGTGCATTTTTTCCGGTAGAAAACTCAATTCGGCATTATGTACCGCTTGCACTAACTGTTAAATTAATTAATATTCGTCGCTGTTGGACTCGTTCATGCAGTTTGTGTATAATATTATAATTTAATGAAATTACGATTTTCAAAACAAATTATGGAAGATGAATTGACTAAAGAGACGAAAATTTTAAAGTATTTTTTACTATTTTTCATTCAGTCCAGAGCTGCTTGTGACTGACCGGTGCGATTTTTGAAAGAAATTAGGTTGGCGCACTAACATATAATAATAATTTAATGCATTTTAAATTAATTTTCAATGAACTTGCGGTATGGAAAATTATGGAATTGAAGATTGTACCTAGGTAAATTGAAATTTTATTTCGTAAATAAATAAAAAGGCATTTTATTGGTCCCGAAATCTTACTTCATATTTGGTGTCAAGACTTCCAAAGCCGTTCTTTCCCTTGATCCTCAAGACGGGTGTGTCGTTAGCATCGTTGATGTTAAACACTGTCGTGAATGCTGAAGTATCTTGCCGCACAATGCTTGTCAATACTCCCTGCACTGATACCTTCAACTTGGAGCTACACCACGAGACGGTACGCTTGAGATTCATCACCTGGAAAACCAGATTGAGATAAATTAATTCTTTATTGCAATACCAAAATAAATATTCAAATATAGAATGCGGAGCGGTGGTTTCAAAGGTACGAAATTCAAAATAACATTGCTGCCGAGTGAAGCACACATTTTTTCACCTCACTATAGCGAGGAAAATGCTAGATGCATTTTTCCGGTAGAAAACTCAATTCGGCATTATCGACTCACTCATACAAAAAAAAAACAATTGAAAAAAACATAAACCACTAATATCTAGGTGGCACAATGGGCGGCCTTATCGCTTAAAGCGATCTCCTCCAGACAGCCTTTGGATGGACGAAAAGTGAAGAAGATGAAAGGTAGGGTGTTAGTCAGAAGAAAAAGAACTGAGGAGGATCTTGGGGATTGAGGAGCTTTGTAGTGATTATTCACAGACAATTTATTGAAATTTACACAGATGTTTTATCTATTTCTGCTGCGGCTATAACAAAAAATACTAAAACAGAATAAAATAAATAATTAATCTTTGACTGCTGACGTCGCAAATCATTGTAAATCGCAAAATCTAAAAAAAACACACGTGAGTTTTCAACAGTCAACGGGTGGGGCTCCCATACAACCTTCTTTACAATGAATGCTTCGTGCTCGAGTCCGACTCGTACTTGGCCGGTTTTTAGAGATGTTATTTTCCTTGTAAATATTTTCTTACTTGAACTCAAATTACAAGTAACGTATGTAGGAATAGCTTGCAAGAATATTGTGTTTTTCCTGCTTGACTACATCTTTGTCTAATTATATATTGCGTCATATATGTGTTTGTTGCGGTTATATAGGGCAAAACCACTGTTTCAGAAGTAGGTAGTAAAATAGTAGGTATTTCTTCTTCTTCTCAGGGTGCCTCTCCAACTAGTGAAGGCTGGCAGTCAGTTCAGCATATTTTATTCGATCTCTTGCGAGGCTAAATAGTTTGGCGGCACTCGCTATTCCTGTCCACTCCCTGATGTTTCGTAGCCACGACTTTTTCCTACGACCAACCTTTCTTTCCCCGCAACTTTTCCCATGATAATTAGTTGCAGTAGTCCATATCTGGGGTTCCGCAATAAATGTCCAAGATAGGCAACTTTTCTTTGCTTGATGGTTTGCAAAAGCTTGCGTTTTTGGTTGTAACTTTTTGCGTCCATGAAATTGACATCATGCGTCTATAGGTCCACATTTCGAATGCCTCTATACGTTTTCTTAAGTTCCTCCTTAACGGTCCAGGCCTCACATCCGTACAGAAGTATTGGCCAGATGTAACATTTGAGCATACGAATGCGCAAAGGGATCTTAAGGTTTCGGTTACAAAGGACCTTTTTCATTGTGTAAAAGGCACTACGCGCAATTTCTATGCGGGTTTTGACTTCCACGTCACTATCCCAGTCTTCAGTAAGCCATGTACATAAATATTTGTATTTGCGCACCCTCTTCAGAGTGTGACCCAGCACGTTCATCTTAAGGCCTGCCCTTGCGCTACAATCGCTCACACCATCAACGATTCTCTGTAGCTCTTCCTCAGTTGAAGCTATCACCACGGTATCATCGGCGAATCTAAGATTGTTGATCATTCTACCATTGACTTTAACTCCGCAATCCAGATTATCTAAGGCCTCTGACATAATGGCTTCCGAGTATAAATTGAATAACGTCAGTGATAAAATGCAATACCTTTTCTTAATTCTTTGGAATTGGTAAATAAAATCCGAAAACTCACAGATTGCATTCCTTTTCGTAAGATCGGAAATTATATATCACGAAAGATTTCTTCGGTGCCTATTTTTGACCTTACTTTTTTAATGCAGGTAGTCTTATCGCCTACCTAAATAAAAAAGTCTTATCGTATAGAGTAGGTACTTACTTACCAAATGACCATTTGCATCACAAATATCCATTTTCGACCCGTTACCCTTCACAACGAACAACAGTTGCCCCCCGTCTTCCGTTGTAATATTGTACTTTCTCGAGAACCATTGAAATTTCTGCTTTATTTTCACGGAGCTCAGAGGAACTAGGTATTGGAGACCTGGAATTAATAATAATAAGAAGAAAAGAGTATTAGAATTAAGATTCTATTAGAATTTTATGGATAAAAAATAGTATCCATAAAATTACTTTATTACTTTACTATCCGTTTATTTTCTTAGGCACTACCGCTTGGCACAACTAGTAGAGTGAAGGGAAATTTCACTCCCCCGTGACACTATTGGTAGTGCTTCGGGTAAAAGTACATTTCCTCTGACACTACACTGTTGCCAGTAGTAACACGGGAAATATTATTTCCCTTGGCACGCGTGAGCTATCTTTAAGGGCTATTAAACCTTCTTTATCGTAACTGCAAGGAAGGTACTAGCACTTGAGATGAGTGGATGACTAGAGAGTGTCAATGTTATTGTGATTGTATTTTATTACACCTCGAATCTAACTTAAATAAAGTAATTAACATTGTAAAATAAAAATACCTTATTTATTTCCCACTTAAATTATTTGAGGAATTTTGGTAGATACATAGATAGAGCTCTCGTTGAGATTCCGAACAAGACTATTATTTTGAAAAAATAAAATAAAAAACCTTTAGGAATATCGAAGAAACAGAAGCTTGTTCTTGTATGAAAATAATATGAAAACGATACAACACAACGAAATTCCGGGACACATATTTGTTTACATTAGGTATTAAAACTTCGCATGTATATTTTGCTTCTCACATCTGTTTTCTACAAACTGCTATGATAATGCTACTGTGTAGGTAGGCAGGACGCACAACAAATAATACTCACCCAACGGCACACCTACAGACACCATTATATCTTCTGTTGCCATCACGAATAATTAACACTTATTCCAAACCATTACTTAACTTCAATAAATACTATAAACAATGTAATACACAAGCCAAAATATTTACAAAGAATGATCGGTAGTTTCTAACCTACAAGCAAATTTAACGGAGTTATGTTATGTATGAATGAAACAACCGCACTTGCAAGCTCGCGGTTTATAACTGCCGATGCCGGTCATGTCATGCCAGTTAATTATAGATCGCTATTTAGTTAGGTAGATCTATATGAGTGACGTAGTAAGCATTATTATACCAAACTAGTTTCTCGATTACCTAAGTCGATTACTATTAAATAAACTGATAGATAACAATAAAACAACGCGTTCAAGTTTAGTATTATAGGGGAGAGGTGACACGAAAGGGACATTTTTGATGTTGTAACTAAGCTTAACTAAATAAAAGATAATATTTTGAACAGGTTGGATTAGAACATCTTTCAAATTGTAGGTGAATTATGTATGGTACCAACGAATATACAAAAATGTTGTTATAGTTACCGCCTTTATATGGTGATGAACCGAAATTATTTCTATTTTATCAAATATAGCTGCGTCCCGCGGTTTCCCCCGCGTAAGTCCCGATCCCGTGAGAATATCGGGATCAAAAGTAGCCTGTTACTCTGGGTGAATGTAGCTTCCTTATGGAGATTTTTTTTAAAAGTTGTCTTTTTTAAAATAGTTCTGCGAAGAGGTAGATCTCTTGAGCACGTATTTTACACCTTCAAAAAAGGTGAAGAAAGACCAAACGTAATTAACTGGCAGACTCTAGTCTGTCAGTTAATTACGTCGATCGGTGGCGGCTACCCATCTCGTGCCTCCACCTTTAAAACTTTAAAACTACGCCTCTGCCGCGCAGGCTCCCAGCTTGGACTTTCCGGTTGTGTCCTTCTATTCGGGTACCTATTTCGTAGCGTAGTAAACTCCACAGATTGCCGCCAAGTATAGATATTAGGTATATAGAATTAGGACTGTAGGATCCTAGATAAGATTATAATTATAATTATTTCGTAAGAACCCTAGTTTATTTATCTATAGTTTTAATTTGGTCCCAGATATAAAAATGGTTATGATCTGATGATTATCTTCATTTTAACTAGCAGAAATACTTAGCTTCACAGAATCATCGTCATCATCTCAGCTCTTATCCGTCCACTATACGACGCCAACGCCACAGATAGTGATCCCGAGCCACATCCATCAATTAATCTACAATGTCGTCGCTCCAACGAGTAGTTGTTCGCCACAACCCACAACACTTCGTTTCGCATTGTATCTTGGTAGCCACTGAAGGACTAACGAATAATTATTGTTCTCATCACAAAATTCCTTTTATTTTTCACGGTGTTTTTTTATGCCCAGTATCAAATAAAACAGCATAATTTTTGTGACAAGAATATGCATGTTTAATCAAAATCGGCTCAGCCGTTCAAAGTATCAAACTCGGAATAAAAAACGAATGATTTCAAATATACCCGAGTGGGGTATCAAATGAAGGGACGTAACTTTTGTGACAATAATATAGCATTGGTTAATTCTCGATATATTATGTTTACTTAGTAGTCCTCTTGACATACAGGCAATGACGTACGTATTTTTAGAGAAAATTTAAAAAGTAACAGTTTTACTTCTACCTATCCTCACTCCTGCCGCTCTTACCTCATTCCTTTTTCGTACGTGGCAGTGACAAGACGTTACCACGTTGTCTTGTAAAAAACGAAAAAAGAAGAAGAAAAATGTAAGTAATTTATAACATTTAATATCAATAAAAGTTAAACGTTCACTATTGCAAAGTAACGTTCTTTTGAAATTTTTGTTCGTTGGTAGTTGCATTTTAAAATCGTTCCACAAATATTCATATTTGTGGTCTGAAATTTATTTTTGAAAAATTCCATATGCAATTAAGCCCTTCAAAAATCTCATCATCTAGATATTAATTTATCGAATCTTACAATCAATTCTCTGGAATCAATTTACATTATGCAACTACCCGCAAAAATACTTAATTCAAATTTAACGTTTAAATACAACTCGTACGAGCGTTATGTGTTATCTAATAGGTAATCCTACCTACTCATTATGCAATTACCAACCTTGTTTAAATGAAATGCCCATGTGCCTGTTATGTTCGAGTGCAAGGCACTCATACGAAACTTAACCACGAGTTAACTTTCACATAATTTTACCTATTCTAGGTCCTTATCAACCTTATCAAAAACCAAATACATAACACAACAGGCATGTAGCCGGTATGTCCGACAATAAGTGATTTATCCAGAAGAAAATGCGACTTACCTTCCAGGGCATCTGACAATGTCCCTATTTATTACTAGCTGTTGCTCGAAACCCGTCCGGTTTCGGCTAGTTCCTATTCCATCCGGGAGCGTGGCGAACTAAATTCAATTATTTTAAATAGTAAAATGTCAAATCGTTATCCAATATCGCTTTTAATGTTTGACTGCTAGTCACGCTTACAGAAGTTAACTGCGACTTATCTTATAGGTATTTTATACCTACACACATGGTACCTATCGACACCGAATAAGGAATTTATTCCTAATTAATTGTACATGTACATAATCAGTATGTTTGACTGCGGGTCACTCATACGGAAGTTAACTGCGGGTTATCTTCTAGGTGTTTTACACCCACAAACGGTACCTTTCGGCACCGAATAAGGAATTTATTCTAATTGTACATGTACATCATCGGTATGTTTGACTGCGGGTCACTCATACGGAAGTTAACTGCGGGTTATCTTCCAGGTGTTTCACACCCACAAACGGTACCTTTCGGCACCGAATAAGGAATTTATTCATAATTGTACATGTACATCATCGGTATGTTTGACTGCGGGTCACTCATACGGAAGTTAACTGCGGGTTATCTTCCAGGTGTTTTACACCCACAAACGGTACCTTTCGGCACCGAATAAGGAATTTATTCCTAATTGTACATGTACATCATCGGTATGTTTGACTGCGGGTCACTCATACGGAAGTTAACTGCGGGTTATCTTCCAGGTGTTTTACACCCACGAACGGTACCTTTCGGCACCGAATAAGGAATTTATTCCTAATTGTACATGTACATCATCGATATGTTTGACTGCGGGTCACTCATACGGAAGTTAACTGCGGTTTATCTTCCAGGTGTCATACACCCACAAACGGTACCTCTCGGCACCGAATAAGGAATTTATTCCTAATTGTACATGTACATTATCGGTATGTTTGACTGCGGGTCACTCATACGGAAGTTAACTGCGGGTTATCTTCCAGGTGTTTTACACCCACAAACGGTACCTTTCGGCACCGAATAAGGAATTTATTCCTAATTGTACATGTACATCATCGGTATGTTTGACTGCGGGTCACTCATACGGAAGTTAACTGCGGGTTATCTTCCAGGTGTTTTACACCCACAAACGGTACCTTTCGGCACCGAATAAGGAATTTATTCCTAATTGTACATGTACATCATCGGTATGTTTGACTGCAAGTCACTCATACGGAAGTTAACTGCGAGTTATCTTCCAGGTGTTTTACACCTACACACGGTACCTTTCGGCACCTAATAAGTGATTTATTCCTAAATATTTGTTATGTTTGACTGCGAGTCACTCATACAGAAGTTAACTGCGAGTTAACTTTTGGGTATTCATACCTACACGCGTGGTACCTTGGGGTACCTTATAAAAATTTATTCTTAAATATTTTTTTATATTTGTTACGCTTGAATAGGAGTCATTCATAAATAGAAGTAAACTGCTAGTTACAATCTAGGTAATTTTACCTAGATACACAATAATATCACAAATAATTATCCTCGGAATGGCAAACTAGTATATTATTATGACAGCCAGATCGGAAAAAATATTGTACATGGTAAAAAACAATGACATCCAACACACTTGCTATAGGCGAAGCAACGCCCAAAACCAACTCCGATTTTGACTTAGTTCTTAGTGGTGAAGAGGTAGCTCCTACGCCACATTTGTTTTTGAGTATATGTACCTGTAAATATTGTTATGTACCTATGACTGCGAGTCACACATACGTGAGGTAACTCTTCTTTCCTAAGTAATGTTATTTCTATCTAAATACAATTACCCTTACAATAGTTTACCATAAACCACTTATATACAAGTAACTGTAAGTTATCTCAAAAGTATTTTTTTTACGTGTTTTGACATGAATAACTGGTCCAACACTTAAATACTTTATTCCAGTAGAATGTTTTCACAGGTATACCAACTTATTGGTAAATTGGGACGTGTTTTTTTTTTGTTGAACGAACCCTACACAATATATATATACATATATGGTTTTTATTTGTTTATTGTAATCACGCCCACAATAAAATTATTACAATGTTTACATACAGTAAACAGCGTGTTGCTTATGGTGTTTCAGGTAGGTTATATGATTATATAATCCAAAAAACAACATCGATCATTTTTAAATGTCAATAACGGAACCTTACGCAGACCCGACTCGGCTGCTATAAGGAAGAACTAGCCTAGCCAATTGCATCTGCAGAATGAAAACTCACTTTAATCTGACTTTAGAATCGAAAGTTATGAGTAACTTAGTTGTTGTTTATTAACCGACCTACGCCAATACATCATGTGCCCTGGTAAGGTCGATCAAATTGAAAGGGGCTTCTGCTTTGTTCTACACGCTTAGACGAACAATTGCTGTGATTGACTTTGGTGTACTTGAAGGCTGAGGACATCCTCACTTGACACCGAAAAGGACAAAATAGTTTTCGGATAACATATAATACTAGAGTTCGCCATAGACGAAAAATGTCATAAGACAAAGAAAAATCTTTTTATCTTAAAAACAAAATACATATCATTATAGATAACTATAACTAACAAAAATAAAATAACTAAATACTAAACAAAACACAATTATAGTTTTAAATCAAGGTCGTTCCCACGCGGCATCGTCTATAGGAGACTGGAGACATCTCTGGATGGCCAACCTCACCCAGTATTTAGTTAAAGTAAAGGATTAGGATATTACGACGGGCACTCAATCTGCACGCTGCAACCACAGAAAAACATTTACGCGCCCGTCAAAACAAGGGGGGGAGCGGGAAGTACAGGGAAAATACTTCGTCTCCTGACGACCCTACCGTTTGACTTGGCAATTGTTCGGCAACATGGCATGCCCTAAATTTTTTATTAATAAAATATATATCTGTATATAATTACACCGTTTCAATATAGGTAAAAATCAGTTACTGCCTATGACAGTAGCTCACTTAGTCTGCGAATCACAGATTATAATAATAATTATATGAATATAATAAAGTGGCAGCTTTAGCTGAATACCGATCATACCTTTGTAATTAGAAAACAAACAAAAAAACCTTTAACAACTCATTGTCGAATATGGCCTCATTTCGAACAAGCCCTTAAATATCCCAAATATAACTATTTCAACCATATTGTAACAAAATAATATCTTATAATAGCTGAAACGAAATTTCAACTCCATTTTGCACAATAAGATCGTGACAAAGTTAATATTTCCTAAAAATAGTTATACGCTCAATTTATTCACACTGGTTATTTATTATTAGGTAAAAATTCACATACGAGAATTAGGCACAGAACGCTAACGAAACTCTTAACCAGTGGAAATGCTTAAGATTAGACGAAAAATTAGAAATTAGTGCTTTAAGATTCAATTGCAACAATTTCAATTTCAATATATTGATTGATTGATAACAACAAGATTGTACCTAGTATACTAAGTGCCACCGGCGCCTTTCAGTGCTAGCCCTGACTCGTAGACAATTTTCTGCAATAGAAGGAAAAAATATTTACATATATTATATACCGTGCTAGTAAACCCTGGGAGTAAAATAATCATCGAATCCCGGTGCAAACACATCTCATATAGAAACAGTAAATTAAATTTATCTTTACCAATCCGATCTGATTCAAGCTTAGCTATCATCGACAAATCGCCTCAAATATGGCGTTGTACATTACACGAACAATTCAATTGGTTTCTTCCGTATACTCCTACCAAGCCACCCTACACTCAGGGATGGCTTTGTACCACAACAGGTAAACATACTCAAGTGATTCCATTCATTTATGTTTTATTAAGGAATTTCACCGTTTAGTTACCTGTAGCTTTTGGCTATTTTTACGATTAAGTTAAAAATATCTTGCCAAAGTCATAAATAACGTTAACATTTGGTTCAATATTAAAACCACGGTACCTACTGTATAATATACGTAAATGGAAATAGTGGTAAACAATTCACACGTGCCATTTAAATAGGCGCATTAGGCAACGGTGCAGGACCAGCAGTATTAGCCGGGTAATCGATTTTTATATCAAGAATAAAAACAATTTGTCGAAATTCTGAATCAAAGAAAATTAACCCTGATACAGAATGTTTAACTATCTGGCGATACTTCACAAATACTAACTAATCAAGTAGAAATCAACACATTTGGAAAACCGAAAAAGACCTACACTTGAGTCACGAACTGCTCCATACATAATGCGACATCTTTGTACCATGATGTAAGGCACGCATGTCACAATAACGATGTAAATACACAACTATAAATTGTTCAAAATTCAAAATTACCTTTGGAACAAATTTGAATAAAATTAACCTATCAAACAGTCATCTAGCCCAGTGCACTGCTAAGTAAAAACTTTAATTTTTCTTTTTAAGATAAGTATTGTGCACATTTCACCATAATTAACGAAATAATCAAAACGCCAATCCCGGAACGCGGGACTGCTAATACCGGCTCTGTGCCGACGCGACGTCTAAAGAGTAGATTAACATTATTTTGTTGACATTAATGATTCTTGATTATTATCTTAGAAATTAATTTCCTTAAATCTTAAACTCACGGTCTTTACCTTCAAATTCTTACTCACCAATGGTCAAGTAAGGGTTAGTATATTAGATGACTAGAGACGGGAAATAAATATCTATGTTCGATACTCAACTTAGATTATTTCATTTCAAATGTCTAAGACCTACATGGAAAGCAAAACTTATTTCCACTCTGAATATCTACTAAGTAAACATAATATATCGAGAATTAACCAATGCTATATTATAGGTGATCAAACGAACTTACCAAGTGAAGTTCGATCATTATAATATGAATTGGTTAATTCGAAGATATATAACCACCCGCCTCACCCTTATAACGGTTGTTAATTATACAAAAACCCAGTTAATATCTTCTTGAAGTTTTGCTTCAAACTCTAAACAGAATGAGGTAAGAGCGGCAGGAGTGAGGATAGGTAGAAGTAAAATTGTTACTTTTTAAATTTTCTCTAAAAATACGTACGTCATTGCCTGTATGTCAAGGGGACTACTAAGTAAACATAATATATCTTCGAATTAACCAATTCATATTATAATGATCGAACTTCACTTGGTAAGTTCGTTTGTTCACCTATAATATGCACGTTTATTTGAAAACGGGCTTTGACAAGTCATGTGCGACCTTTCCTACAATTTATGCGACCGGTCCCGGGAAACAAATTTGTATGAAAATCGGGCAAATGAGCGTCGCGAGGCGCTGGAGGTAAACTGTGTTACTGGGCTCCTCGCACGCCATCGCCAGTGACTCATTGGTTGTCGTAGGTCGTGGCAGCATGCTAGCCCAGTGATTTCTGAGAGTTACGATAAAACGCGCGCGTTTATCGCGGACAAAAACACTTACTTATCTAAAATTGATCGCACACTCAGTTGTAAGCTTACGTATGGGAATATACCGGTAATACCGAGATAACAGAAATCTAAGATAATAATTATAATCGAATGCATTTAGGGAAAGTACCTAACTATCAAATAAAATTAGTATAAATTGTGGATGGACATGTAATTAAACTCTAGTTACCTAGTTATATTTAGTGATAGAGTGAGGTAACGTCGTGATGGCAACTAAAGCTGTGGAAGCAGAGGCCGTGGTAGCTGAGGCTGTGGTGATGGATGTGAATGTAGCTGTAGGAGTGCCTTCGGGTATGTATCTGATATTTTTTTTAATTAAATGATAAATATTGCACGACGTTACACACAGCGCAATCTAGCCCCAAACTAAGCACTAGGCTTGTAGAGAACGGAGGTACTACATATTATACTTTTTTGTTGTTGTAAATACATACATATTATACATAGAAAACACCCAGACCAGACACAAATATATATTTTTTTAAGCATATATTTGCACCCGGCGGGAATCGAACCCGCAACCTTCTGCATTGCAGTCGGGCCTTCCCCCGACGCGCCACAGAGGTCGTCAAGTAGGTACTTACAAATTAGCGTAACTTAAAAAATATTTTATGTACCTAACTGTTCGACTATGTTACAAAAGGAAACTGGACAGCTGTGGCGGGCATCGTGCTCTTTATAAAACTCGTAAATTTAATGCTATATAAATTAAAAAGTAAAATGCCTGTTAACACCAGGGTTGATATGTTTCAATCGTGTACCTTTAAAAAGTTGAATTTATTTTGTTAATTTTACATCTACATAACCATTTCCAGGTCTCCAAAAGCTAGTCCCACTGAGCTTCGTGAGAATAAAGCAGCAGTTTACAGCAGTAGCTAACAAGTACGACGTGTGGACGGAAGATGAGCAGCACGTGTTCACGGCGAGAGAGGACATCTCCCTCATGGGGATGATGCTCGGGGGGAACGATCGGGGCTTCAACATGGACCTGTATGATATACAGGAGAACTTGGTGAGTGCATTCTGCTTAGAATTCTGCTATCCTATACTAATACTACTATTACATCTCACTCATGGGGATGATGCTCGGGGGGAACCATCGGGGCTTTAACATGGATCATTATGATATACAGGAGAACTTGGTGAGTGCAGTCAGCTTCGAATTCCACTATCCAATCCTACTAATATTATAAAGCTGAAAGTTTGTGAGTATGTATGTGTGTGTGTTTGTTACTCAATCACGTAAAAACTGCTAAAGCGATTGAAACTCGGCCATGAAACCCGGTGCCTATGTTGATAGCTGGAGACCTGGAATAACACATACTTTTTATCCCGATATTCCCGCGGGATCGGGACTTACGCGGGTGAAACCGCAAGTCGCAGCTCAGGGTTAGTGGTTGTACGTTTGGTCGTTTGTGTATTTGTTTGCCTGTGCTCGAACAAATGTTCTAATTTTTCTCCAAAACAGATCGACTGATATAGATGTGGTTTTCATTAACATATTCGTGATTAATTGGGGATGGTCCATAAATAGGTAGTTGTTATGGTGATTACTGATTACTCGCCAGGAGTCGCTGCAATAGACTATTTTGTGCATAAACCATTGATTTTACAAGCTGCCCTTCGTATCGGGATCTCGATTTGATGTGGACATTTGGTCAAGCCAAACAAAAGTGTCATTTGGTCAAGCCTATAGTTACCGCAGATGAAAGTGTCATTTGGTCAAGTCCTTTTTTTTTAATACAACAATAGACGATCGGAGTAGAAACAAAAGACGATCGAAACGAAAACAAAAGACGACCAAAATGAAAAAAAAGACGATCGAAATGGAAAAAAAGACGATCGAAATGAAAAAAAAAGACGATCGAAATGAAAAAAAAAAGACAATCAAAATGAAAAAAAAAAAGACGATCGAAAAGGAAAAACAAAGACGATCGAAATGAAAAAAAAGACGACTCGGCTTAATACCCCCTCGTCGAAACACCCTGTATATAATATGTACCTATATATTTTATTGTTTAATTTTGTTTTTAGTATTTGTTATAGCGACTGACTACCGAACGAAATACATCTTCTGTGAAATTTTCAACCGTCTAGCTATTACGGTTCATGAGATACAGCCTGGTGACCCCAGGTCACCCCCCCCCCCCCCTGGTGGTGGATTCCTAAAATGTCATCTGTATGAAATGTATATCTACACAGTTTAAACAATAAATGATTCTGATTCTGATTCTGACAGACGGACAGACAGACAGCGAAATCTCAGTAATAGGGTTTCGTTTTCACCCTTTGGGTACGGAACCCTAAAACATCTAAATAGGTTGTCAATACACAATAATTAAATTTTTTACGATGTTTATTCTTTAATTTGTCAAATGTCTTTGAACAAATTATTTGTGTTTTTAAACCCAAATACTTTAAATATAAGTTAATATAATATACCCCACTATAAGATCTGTCTGTCAAAATTTGTTTCTACTCTGATTATCTTTTTTTCGTTTCAATCGTCTTTTTTTTCCATTTCGATCGTCTTTTTTTTCCATTTCGATCGTCTTTTAATACCATTTTGATCATCTTTTGTTTTCCTTTCGATCGTCTTTTGTTTTCGTTTTGATCGTCTTTTTTTTCCATTTCGATCGTCTTTTTTTTCTTTCATTTCGATCGTCTTTTTTTTTCATTTCGATCGTCTTTTTATTCCATTTCGATCGTCTTTTTTTTCCATTTCGAGCGTCTTTTTTTTCATTTCGATCGTCTTTCTTTTCCCATTTCGATCGTCTTTTTTTTTATTTCGATCGTCTTTTTTTTTCATTTTGATCGTCTTTTGTTTTCGTAACGATCGTCTTTTGTTTTCGTTTCGATCGTCTTTTGTTTCTACTCCGATCGTCTATTGTTGTATTAAAAAAAAAGGACTTGACCAAATGACACTTTCATCTGCGGTAACTATAGGCTTCACCAAATGACACTTTTGTTTGGCTTGACCAAATGTCCACTACATCCTCGATTTTATAAAATTCGAGACGGCTCAATTGAAAATAAAATCATAATTTAAAATAAGTTTCTCAAATAAAATACTTTGCGTGTTCAATAAAAATTAACAAAACCTCCAAGCCCTTTAATTAAATAGGCACCCTGGTACCTAATTCACATGATTTTAAGATTAAAAAAATAGGCAAGGGCTTGCCTTGTGCCTCGGTTCACGCGCAGTGTTGCGTAGTTTTTAAATTCAATGTTAATCGATAAAGCCTCCGATTAAAAGAAACCACAAGAAACTAATGGGGGATTTCTTTTTTGTGATCATGTGTTAAATTACAAACGTCATAATACAAATATCTGTAAGTTGAACAGGAGCAGTTAACAATCATGTCCATGGATTCTTTTCATTAAAATATTATGACGACGTGCCATAGTACGCCTTATTACCACCTCACATAGAATGTGACATAGAATACGTCTTCAGGTAGTTTATTATAATAAAGTACACTAGTACCTACTACAGAACGACTTACTTATTTTCCGGAGCCTACTAAGTATAGGGCACAGTCAGATCAATCCTTGTGTCTCAAGTTAACAATTTGGTTGATAGAGGGGGCAACACTTATGTTTTACCCCCTCTATCAGTTATTTATATAACTTCGAGGTTGAACACTTTAAAAATCTCAATATTTTGAACACGGAATCCTAAATTGAAAAATTCGTTTACAAAACCCAAAGTCTTGTTAAATATTTTGAAAGGGCGTGTCACGGGAAGTTAATTAAAAAATCGCACACACGATAGGGAACATGATAAAATATATGGGACCCCAAAAATATATTTTTCAAATTTTATTATATGTCGGTATGCTAAGCGGCCGACAGCCAGTCAGACGAACATGACGATAAAGGGTTAATAATAACCCTTTAACAATAAATAAGATAAGGGTTTCTTGTTAACTACGAAACCCTAAAAACGGCTAATAAATTAGGCTTTTCTTAATGGTTATTGGCTATAAAGACGAAGGTCGCTCATGGTCGCCCTGTCGGGTTCGGCTGAAAATCAATGGCAAAGGGTAAATATTTGGTGTAACCTGAGGGCACATCACGGTGACATGTGTTATCACTCACTATATTGTTTGTCTACGAGATTCGTAGCCACTCAATACACTTTGGGTACTATGATACCAATTGAATTCTACGCATATTTTACCTACGAGCAAAATGTTTGACTTTAGCCTTTAAGAAACATTAAACCGTAGGTATCTATGTATTAGCTATTAGGTCATTATAATACGGACAGACACTTAGTCGAATTATTATATACCTAACAAAATCAAATCAATTGTTCATTAATATAAGTCTTCTATTAATATAGAGGTAACGTTGGTAACATGTATGTATGTATATTGGGGGTAATCTCCGAAACCACTGGACCAATTCCAAAAATTCTTTGACCAATAGCAATAGCTTCATTATCGAGAAATAACATAGGCTATTTTTGTTCCCGATATTCCCACGGGATCAGGACTTACGTGGGTGAAACCACAGGAATCTGCTAGTTCTCAATGAAGTTTCACAATACGTATAAATCTGCATTCTATACGTGCCAAACAGCCTGCGGCTGCCGGACTTCTCAGTGAATCTACGGGTTCCTTACTAAATCTAATGTTATGTCCAGAAGTAGGCTAACTAAACTACGTTTTACTACTTAGCCACGTGGGTATAGGAGTGGTATAAGGTACTTTACCCTAGTAGGTAGGTAGGTACCTATAGCTAGTCATTCAAAATAAATATAAGTTAGGTATATTTAAATCTTATCTATATTTGGGCACTCATCTACCAAATTGGTAAACAAACGAAATGTTATTTAAAATGAAATCGATAATAAATAGTGATAATGAAATCATTAGCGATCGCCTTGCTATATTTTTTGTTTTTGAACTTATAATGAAAATATAATGTTTTTATTTGGCTGTGCATAGGTCTGCATAGGTATACAGTGGATAACTGGATACCGCATATACGCAATGCCAATGCTAATAAAGATGATATTAGAATAATTAATGAAAATATAATGACATATTAGTCCATTTTTTTCCGACATTGTACGAATTCATATAATTTGAGAGAATTGTAATGAAAAACATGAACACCAAATAATAAACCCTCAAGAATTTCTTCTTACCTTCTCATCGGAAAACGCGTACTAAAACGACACATCATATTTAAAATGATTAAGTGACTGACTATGATTCTAACTAATTGCTTTCCCAGATCATAACCCTCAGACGGCCGCACTCGTTCAGCTACCCCAAGATGGACGTGACAATACTAGGAGAGCTGACGAGCATCGTTAGGCAAGAGGCGTCGTTCTTCAAGCCGGTGTTTACCATCAATGATGTCCACAACACACCTGTCTTGAGGATTAAAGGCCCTGGGATAAACTTTGGACGCATGGACGTCAAGTTTGAGGTGAGATTTTAAAATATACATAGTGCAATTTGTGAAAGTTGTTAAAAAGACTGAATATAAGTTTTCCTTGTAGGTATATGTACTAGGAGAACCTGTGCTACTATCTTCGTATCAGTCAGTTATTATCATCAGTCAGTCTACACATTTTATATTTGATTGTCGTTGAAACTTGTACTATATGTCGTAGGGTAATTTGATAAACAGGCTTATCGCGAAAATCCTAGGGATTTCGCAAAAACACGGATAATCAGACAATAATCGTTGGCTGTTAAGCGCACTTGCGCTTAGTCGGAAGCGGATTGGTCGATCGGAACACCCAAAACAACATTGGATAGTGACTTGACGTCTCTGTGTTTGTGAACCCAGAAAGCTTTTTTGTCATAGAAACTACAACGGGGTGATAGGTGCGAGAATTAAGAGTGTCCAAGAGCGAGTTTATCGACCAAGAGCTCGCTAAGCTCGCTCGAGAAGAAAAATATCATAATCAATATCAATCAATATCATTATCAAATAATCCTATGACATATACCTACATAAATGTCTCCAATTATATAGAAACATTATTTTACGGTATATCATGCCATCGATATTCGATACATATAAAATAAATAATAAATAGGTACAGATATTTTGAAGAAATATTACTTCTGCAAAAAACACACCGCACGATAGACGCAGGGCGGGATTCGAACCCGAATTGAGTAAAGATGCGCTCTTGCTATTATTTCTTTAAAATATTTCTATGAAAGCCCAATGCACAGCAGGCTTAAGCACTTAAAAAAAATAGAATAGGTATTAATTATAAGTACCTAACTACCTAATATGAACTTATGTAAGTTCAAGTAGGTACCTAAATAAATGACTATTTATTAAACTATGGCTTTATGTGCAGGTGCTAGCTCTAGACAAGTCGAAAGTGGGCAGCATCACGAAACGCTGGGCTATGGGCCGCCCTGGGTCATTACACGTCGAGTTCCCTCTCGATCTTGCTACTAAATTCAAAGCCACAATCATCTCCTCCGCTATATTTATTGTAAGTTTACATTTAGTTTTACTAATCTGACCTGCCAACAATGTCAACACGCGATTTGGCCTCGCGCACGAAGGGTTCCGTACCAATATCAGTTAAAAATTACTTTTTATTTTGCCCTTTGGTTACGGACCCTAAAAAAATCAAACTCGCGATGTTTGTTTGTCAGTATATCTGATAACTTTTTAGTAGATTTTGTTGCGGTATGCGCGCACGAGCAACTTAGTTGCCTGACAACTAATTTGTCTCTGCATCCAAGTCTACGGGTTATTATGAAAGTGAGCGCACGTAGCGACGAGACTTTTTTGTCCGCCAGGCGGGCGACGCGACGGACGTAGTAAAATGCAATGCGACAAAAAAATTGCCAGGCAACCAAGTTGCTCGTGGGCGCATACCCTAACTCTCTGAAAGTGTTGTATGGAGAAATCGTAACGAAAACTATGGGTCAAAACATTTTTGTTTTCTTTCAGGATTATCTTCTCTACGTCTATAACTCATAAGAGACAGTGAATTTGAAGACCTCTGCTCTCTCTACCCTGTACAAAATCGGTGGTTTAATCATTTCGCTTGATTTATGAGATAAGCTTCAAGAAAAAAAAACAATTATATTAGTCGAAAAGTATTATGCACTTGCCTATGTACATTAGATATTACTTTTTATATTTAAGTATTTAAATTATTTAATAATTGTTAAATAATAAGTAATATAATAAATTATTATTATATCCACAACGTCAGAGCTTTAATACACCGCCATCTAGCGGGCAATACTAATATCATTTTCATAGAACTTCCAAGGGAAAACGTTTATAACGGCCACAAACTAGTACACCTGTTTGCTACTAGATGGCATAAAAATAAATACTTAGACAAACGAAAAAAACATCCGACGTTTTGGGCATTTCACAGTTGCATGCAGTGGTCATAGGCTAACCCTAGCAACTGGGCTATAGCAAACCTAAAAAGTGATTCAAAATCCGAAGTTTATTAAAAGAAAGGAGAAAAAGCGGACAGAGGATAAAAACCAAAACATAGAGGCAGATATAGGTTTTATGGCATAAACATATTTGTTGTAATGTCTTTATGCAGGAAGGAAACAATTGACTACCTACGTTTGTAAGGAGAACGAGTAGGTATCCTTTACAAAAAAACAATAAAAAAATGTAAAACAAAAATAAACACTGGTCGGCTTTTTTTAATCTAGTATAGGTATATCTATACTAATATTATAAAGAGGTAACGTTGGTAACATGTATGTATGTGTGTATATCTCCGAAACTGTTAGACCGATTTCAAAAATTCTTTCACCATTAGAAAGCTACATTCATCCTGAGTAACATAGGCTACTTGATCCCGATATTCCCACGGGATTGGGACTTACGCGGGTGAAACCGTGGGAATCTGCTAGTATTTTTATAAAATGCTTTGTCCCAACTGACTGACTGATCAACACACAGCCTAAACCGCTGATTGTAGAGAGCCGAAATTGCTAGAGTGTGTTCTTTATATGATGGAGGCACCCGATATGAAAGGGTTTTTCGAAATTCTCACGGGATCGGAACTTACACAGCTAGTTACTTATTAATTCAAGTCTAAATAGCAGTTTTCTACAACAGCCAACTAGTTCTATTTTTTAACCCCCGACGAAAATGAGGGGTGTTATAAGTTTGACGTGTCAGGCTGTGTGTGTGTATCTGTCTGAAACGATTTCAATGCAGTTTTTTTGGTAGATAGGTGACTTTTGTTTAAGTGCGTCTATGATCGCGTCTACACCCGCGCGTCATCAAGATACCCAAAGCAAAAGGTAGAAGCAAACTCCTTGCGTAGACACGGTGCAAAGGTGCCTCCCCTTTGGTCCACTCCAGATATTATCGAGTACGGTGTAACAGTAAACAAACGTTTATTGTAACACTGACAGGGGGCGAGTAATTAACCGCACCGTCCGCAATAATAACTTTGAATCGCCCGCATACTATAAATTCACGGAATTAGGTCGGCCGAAAAGATAACACGCCAAAACTCCGCGCAACTCCGGCGGAAAAATGCGCGGAGAGCGGCCATGATTCAGCGGGAATTTTTCCAAAGTTGAAATTGAAAAATACACCGTCTTTAATTTGAGGATTATTTGAGAGACCCTGAAATTAATTAATAGCCGTTATTCTTATCGTGTTATAGTCAGTGAACTTAATAGCATTGACTGTGGAGAGCTCTGTCACTTCAGCAGTAGTACCTATCTCTAAGTAAGAGGTCTACTTGCTTTTTTCAAACGAATGATCAATAATTTCAGACGTACGATTTGTGCTACTAAGACCTACTATGTAATACAGCTTCGGATCGGAGCACTTCATTATGTTTTTGTATGATTATGTTACAGTCCCACCACTGACTGTGAAGCATTTGTATCAATATACAATTCTGGTCTAAAAGTCGTTTTTATGTAGAGTTAAGAAAAAGCCAATATATCAGATTGTTTTAAAAAAAGCAGAATTTGACTGTACAATGTATCTTAACCTAACAGAACCTGTGGGGCCGATCGTTACAAGGCCTCCGATTTTGCTGTCGCTGCAGTAAACTATCATCGGTCAGTCAGCCGAATCTAATTGACCGAACATATCTTACGAAGAAAAAGTATTTAAAAAACCTTGGGTCATCTTCTTTTCTCATACATGTAAAAGTTTGTGAGTAAGTTAATTCTACTATTAATATTATAAACGTGAATGTTAGCAAGTATACTTTGATACTCCTTCACGCAAAAACTATTGAACCATATGCAATGAAACTTAGAACGTAGATAGCTGGAGATCCAGAATAACACATAGAGTTCTTTTTATCCTGATATTCTCGAGCGATCGGGACTTATATGGGTGAAACTGCGTAAGTATAAAATAAGTAAAGGAGTATGTTCGTTACTCTTTTACGCAAAACGCCAGAACCGATGGAAGATATGCTAGATACTCGGTTTGCAAATAGCTGGAGATCTGATTTAACACAAAATATTTTTTTATCCCGATATTTCCATAGAATCGGGACTTATTTCGGTACCCAGCAGAGGGTTACTTCGGTTCGTTTCGATACGACAACGATACTGTCATAACGATGGTTCTACTGTCACCCTACTATCAGAATGTGACAGTAGAATCATCGTATGACAGTATCGATGTCGTATCGAAACGAACCGCAGTAACCCTCAGCTGGGCGCAGCTGGTTTGTTTACAAATATCAATGTTTAGTTCAATGGACTTCATAATATCTAGCAGTGAGTGTCTGTCGAACTAGGTGTTTAGTATTTTAGCCCGATGTTTGGGATCGCGTAAAATGTTATGAGCTCATTGAATTAGTACGGTCTGGATGGAGGCACGTTCAGGTCAAGCCAATCACATGCCTAAATAGATAATAGGGTGGACATTTCGATTTAGTTTTTACACAGATTTCATTTTGCTTTTCGTAAGTTGGTACCAACTTAGTGTACAGTTCTGACGGCCTTAGTGACGCGTCGGGGGAAGGCCCGACTGCAATGCAGGAGGTTGCGGGTTCGATTCTCGGCGCGTCCAATATTTATGCTTAAAAATTAAAAATAAATATTTGTATCTGCTCTGGGTGTTTTTATGTATCTTGTATGTACATATTTACAAAAAATAAGTTTAATACCTTTGTAGTATATCCGTTGCCTAGTACCCCCAGTACAAGCCTAGTGCTTAGTTTGGGGCTAGATTGCGCTGTGTGTAACGTCGTGCAATATTTATTAGGTATGTATTTATTTATTTTGTGAACATAATATTTTATTGAAACCAAAACTTATAAAACATAATTAATTTTAAAAACTAACACTGATTAAAATAAAACTAAAACCAACTAAAAACTAAACGAAATCTAAATCAGCTAAATTCTTGGTGGGGGGAAAAGTGCCCAGAATGCTGGCTGCATTGCCCCGTTGTAGTATACAGATACTTATTTTCTGGGCAAAATACAAGCCAGCATTATTTAGTTTGAAATTAATGTCTCTTTGTGTCGTGACGTCCTACTGGTAAAATAAGTAAAGTATTGTTTTCTAGCTGCATGTGTCCCGCGCAAGTCCCGTGGGAATTTCGAAAAATCCTTTCTTATCGCATGTCTACATCATAGTAACAACGCACTCACCATTGCATATTTCGAAGCTCCGTACTATCAACGGTTTAGCCTGTGCGTTGATTCATTAGTCAGTCCAGACAAAGCATTTTATAGATATAGATAAAGTGGATAAAATACTCTAAATGTTATTCTCGAAGGTTTACCTACTATCATACCTACTAAGTTTCACAAAAATCGGTCCAACGTTTTAAAGACAATTCAAGCTTAAGGGCCAGTCTACCTACTGTTTCCACCCTGGATAAAGATTTTAGAAAACATATGTTTATGCTATTAAGTCTTATATCAGCCATGACCATGCCCCTACGTTTTGAATTTCTCATTTTCTTGTTTTTCTGAATTTTATTTCTATTCTAATTAGAAAATGAAACAAACAAAAACGTAGGGGCATGGTCATGGTCATGGCAGATAAAGGTTTTATGGCATAAACATATTTGCTCTAATATCTTTATCCAGGGAGGAAACAGTCAACTAAGTTTGTATGGAGAAAGAGTCGATGTCCTCTTAAGTGCAAGAAAAGAAACCTACAAAGTAATTAGTAAAAAGGTTACATAATTATCCAAAATTACAAACTAACATTTGTTCCTCGGAGAATTCGTATTATGCGTATTGTATTTAGAGCAACCAACTGGGTTACGGTCTATGCTAATAGTCTGAACATTGTTTTACCTCGAAAATTGGATTCCAGACGAGTGTTGTACCGTAAGCCGCCTTTATGGCCTTTAATAGTAGTTATAAGATACGATTACGAAAGTTTGGACCATAAACGATGGTACGAGACCCTCATACGTACAGCCTAACGTACCTATACTACCCTGTACCTAGTCGAAGTAGGTATAAGTAACCCAGCTTTGGATCCCGAAGGCCCTCAGTTAATATCATTAATCCTTGTTGAAAATTCATAACCAACTAAACTCAGGGCGTCCCGCGGGAGCTTCCGATGTATTACTACCTGCAGGCGAGTGA
Organism: Idaea biselata; assembly: GCA_958496205.1. Taxonomy (NCBI): domain Eukaryota; kingdom Metazoa; phylum Arthropoda; class Insecta; order Lepidoptera; family Geometridae; genus Idaea; species Idaea biselata. The sequence continues at coordinate 19,374,905 of OY292396.1, forward strand.
ATAATAGATGACAGCGGGCAGTGTCGTGTCGAAACTCACTCTCAGATTAGGTAGGAGGGAGAATTTAACAGTGGCTTTGTCTATATAAGATACTAGCTACGTCCCGCGGTTTCAGCCGCGTAAGTCCTGATCCCGTGGGAATATCGGGGTTAAAAGTAGCCTATGTTTCTCAGGGTGAATGTAGCTTTCTAATGGTGGAAGAATTTTTGAAATCGGTCTAGTAGTTTTTAGTTTATTCATAACAAACATATAGACAAACACATACACACAAAAATACAAATCTTTCCTCTTTATAATATTAGTTTAGAGCAGGGGTGCCCTAACTTATTTGAGACGCGCCCCCTTTCGACCATAAAAAAAAATCCGCGCCCCCCGTCCTCCAGTCCAGATTATCAGGTCTGAATAAAAATGATTTAATAACAAAATAAGTATTCTTATTGCTCATTGTCGACGACCTCTGTGGCGCGTCGTGCGAATGCGCGATTGCAATGCAGAAGGTTGCGGGTTCGATTCCCGCCGGGTGCAGGTATTTATGCTTATGGGCTCATAGGCGACAGGCTCGGGGGAGCCTGCTGCCGTGTAAGAGCCCGGGCGGGGCGCACGTGGCTCCCGTGCGCCGCTCATGAGGAAGTGGTCGTTAAACCTCTACGGAGCGAGGTCGTGCCGAATCGGACCATTGCCGTTGGGTACCGCGGAAGACTCGCAAGTGCCCGTAGTCCCTGACTGAGGAACCGGTGGAGCTTTTAGTGGGTAAACCTATGGCCGCCTACCACCTTTAGGCTATAGGGAGCCCCACACACCGCGCCACTCTCCCCCGAGAGTGGCGTGATGGTGCATAAGGCTGCATTTTCTCCACCTAAAAAAAAAAAAAAAAAAATACAGGGGGATAAATGCTTAAAAAATAAATATTTGTGTCTGGTCTGGGTGTCCCTCTATGTATAATATGTATGTATTTACAAAAGAAAAATAAATATATGTAGTATATCCGTTATCTAGTCACCGTAACACAAGCTTAGTCGCTTACCACGGGGCTAGATGGCGCTGTGTGTTGTTCACAGAATTTATTTATTTATTATTTATTTATTGTAGTTTTACAAAGTCATACAAAAGGTATTTGGTAAGTAGTACCAAAGGTTCTAGACAGGCGTCAATTTCAAATATTTTCATCGGTCATATCGAGCAGTGTGGAATGCATTCTCTCAGCGATCACAGGTTTTTCTATACAGGTAGCCCCCCTGGAAAGGTCTCTGCGCCCCCCCTGGGGGGCGCGCCCCCCACTTAGGAAACACTGGTTTAGAGTGTAAACAAGCCGTTTCAGTGAGGTTACTAACCAAATTGACAGCCTCTGATGCGCGTGAGTGAACCCCCGGGTGCAATGCAGAAGGTTGCGGGTTCGATTCCGCCGGGGACAAGATGGTGTCGTAATCTACTGTTAAACTTGAGATCAATGCTCCGTGATTCGGAAGGCGCGTTTTAAGCGGTTGGTCCCGGTTGTTATCTCTGATAGCAGTCGTTGGGTCAAGTTAAAGGCCTTAGGGAGACCTGAACACTAGGTAAGTATGCACCACTACACGAAAAGAAGAATAATGCGACGGTCAGTAATATATACATACTAGCAACACCCCGCGGTTTCACCCGCGTAAGTCCCGATTTCGCAGGAATATCGGGATAAATAGTAGCCTACAAAGTAAGTAAAAGTAGTAGCGGGAAGCAGCTAGTAATATATAATGCTATAATTCCTACTTAGGCGACGACTATACGTAATGTACTAAAGAGAGCATTGAAACATCCAGAATCCAAAGAGCGAAGACCCACGGACCGAGCGCGACGCGACGCGACGTGGTCTATCTCTACAAGATCCGCTTTTTTCTCTTTTATTTTTAAGGGTTTCAGTTCGAGGTTCGAGAGCTTTTAAGTTTTATTTTACTTGTTTTTTATTTGCACTCAGCATTTCTGCTGTGTGTTTTTGATTATGGAATATACAACCGAGTTTTTTTATAAGATTTAGGGAGGATTGAATAAATATGAGCATTTAAAAATATATTTAGCTAAATAAATTTACAAATTAATTTACGGAAAATCGTAATATTTGACTTTATTTCCATAAATAGATAATTGCTATTATGTCCTCACCCGTTCGATAGTTTTAAATCACATTAATTTATTTACTTACTTTAATAAAATTATAACGGTTACAAACCTATGATCTATCAATTTATTATGAAACCAAACACCTATAAAACATAATTAAAATTAAAAACTAAATTAAAACTAAAACTGATTAAAATAAAATTACAAAGTAATTTATTTAAATTACAAATAACAATAAAGTTACAAACCTATTTTTATTTTATTTTTCTTTAATATGTGTGAAAAATGCCGACTACTTACACACAAAGTTTTACCATTATAATAGTACTAGCTGCACCCCGCGGTTTCACCTACGTAAGCCCCGATCCTGCCGGAATGTCGGGATAAAAAGCCTATGTGTTTTATATTAGCCTATTCTAGGTCTCCATCTATGTATATTAGGGTGTCCCACGCTATAGGGAGTTTTTTTTTCGATTTTCGATACGCTATATTTATCTATATTTTTTCGATATGATCCTAATTACCTAAATATGAAATATTATTACGATCGAACACGGATAAGCCGTGCCGACTTGACTTTGAAGATTATCTGAGCAAATTTTTAGTAGGTACCTACTGCGAAATAGAGAGATTTAGAATTTAGAATCAATTTAGAAATAAAAAAAACTAGTAAAAATGAAACCAAAATCTGTTTTTCTTAATTATAATATTTTAATGACCTACTTTAAGGTTATTTTTCATATTTTATTATCATCATCTGAGCGTTGTTCCCGGTTGCATTACTTTCGGGAGCCCGGGCTCCGCTTTCCTGCTTTTGCGTCTCCGCTTCGCATGATCTTTGGCATTTCTGTTCTCTGTTCCTGTAGGAAATAACAATAGCTAAACGTTCTTCTTTTGATTATCTTGCATCTAGAGTAGACAACAGTTTTCCATCCTAAGAACCATCACGCCATCATGAAAATCAAGGTTTTTTCGCTTGTTCACGTTCTTTCAGTTTGCCATTAGTAAGTTTTCTTTCAATTGAAAACTTACTAAATAGCAAATTCGTCAACGTTATGATCCAGAGTTTCGATAGTGGCTTCAAGAATAATCCCTCATGCTCAATTAACATCTAGCTAAAGCGCCTACAAATTTTGAGGGTAATGAAGTCTTTTCTCATTGATATTTTGACGATTGCGATGAAACTTGAAATTATACATTGTATATTCCAAGTTTCATCGCAATCAGTTCAGTAGTTTTTGCGTGAAAGAGTTACAAAGTCACATACATACATACCTACATACAAACTTTCGCGTTTATTATATTAAGTCACATACATACATACAAACTTTCGCGTTTATAATATTAGTAGGAAGTAGGAAAGTAGGATAGTAGGAAGTAGGATTTTTCATTATACGAATTTAATACAATCCGAAAGCGCAAGAATCAATTTAAACCTTTAGACTGTATTTTTGAATTGCAGTTGTTTGTTTTGGCCGAATACGCTTTGATATTCGTATCGTAAAAGCTGTTACTAATAGTTACATCACTACTTAAAACTCAGTAGTATCTGTCTCATCCTACTACCAAGCAATAAACATAAATTTTCGTTAAGTTGCTAATTTTATATTAATTTAATGGTGGCCAATAACTGCCAATAACTAATTAATCTCTCTGAATATTCAACGCTAATTATATGAAAGGCACTTCATACATTCAATCTCTATTAACTAAAAGTTAAGGGCAAAGTATACCTACCTACTCTTTTCTCTATACAATCTTTACAAACATAGTCGACTGTTTTCTCCCTGGATAAAGATGTTACAGAAAAAATATGTTTATGCCCTTTAGGTTGAGATCAATGGTTTATGCCATAAAACTTATATCAGCCATGACCTTACGTTAACCCTGAATTTTATTCATATTATATTCTTTCTATATTTTTATTTCCATTCTAATTACAAAATGAAAAAACAACAAAACGTAGGGACAACTTATTATATTATTTTTGCTCTAATGTCCTTATTTATGGAGGAATCAGTCGACTACGTTTATATGGAAAACGAGTAGATATTCTTTCCTCTTAAGCGCACCCCAGATTAGGCGAGGTGGACGACAGAATTGGATTACTAATTCCACAGCATCGAGCGTTGATGTTCCCGGCGTGGAAGAATGTTTCGAGGATCTATTCGACCAAACTGGAATAAGCAATGAATAGCAATTCTGTGCATAAAGGATGATGCTAGCCTTTTTGTTTGAAAAAGTACGGCCCGTTCTAATGAGAACGCGACGGAGGTGCCGCGTCCATGCTTTCTTCATACAAAATGTACGTCCCCGCCACGGCCCACGGCACGGATACGGCGCGATCTGGCATAAATCTTCCTCATATCGTCTTTCGTTCGAGAGATTCTCGACGAGTTCAATCGAAACTATTGCGAGTTGGACGGACGTCGGGCTGTCGGAAGTCGGTGAGGGCGCACGAAGGGTTCCGTATCATTATTATATTTTGTTTTATAGAGGCAATAGAAATGCATCATCTTTGAAAATTTCAGCTGTCTAGCTATCACGAGGTACCTACAGCCTGGTGACAGACAGGCAGTCAGGCATAGTGTAGTCTGTTTTACCATTAGGGTATGGAATCTTAAACATGATGATTTATGCGGAGCTTTGTTGTTCTTTGCTTATTCTAGTTTGGTCGAATCAAGCCTAAGTGGAGTAATTTAATAAGTTTCGGTTTTATTACAATCAATATAGGTAGGTACTTACCATACAATATAATATTCAAAGACTTTGCAATAATATGATGTATTTCGGTTCCATAAAGCGTTGATTGATTGATTAATTCATTGTTCTACACACCACATAGATAGAACAAAGGGCGGACTTATCGCTTAAAGCAATCTCCACCAAGCAACCTTTGGGGTGGGCAAGAAATCACGAAAGGTGATAGGTAGGGTGTACGCTTAAATTACTTATCGTCTTCCAAAGTAATGTCATAGATTTTATTTTAGATAATTATTCATCTGCGTAAGTTCCGGTCCCAAGAGAATATCGGGATCAAAAAGCCTATGTCCTTATAAAATACCCTATCTATCTCGGGTCTATATCGCTTCAGTAGTTTAGGCGAAGACAGACAGAGTTACTCTCGCATTGTATAAGTAAGAATAAGGATAAGTATTTATGGCTAGAATGGCTAATTGGGGGTAATCTCCGAAACTACTGGGCCAATTGAGGAGATACGTAGAAGAACGAGGGTCACCGACATAGCCAAACGGATTAGCTCTTTGAAGTGGCAGTGGGCAGGACATATAGCACGGAGAGCAGATGGTCGTTGGGGTCGAAAAGTTCTCGAATGGAGACCGCGGATCGGAAAGCGCAGCGTTGGACGTCCACCAACGAGATGGACGGACGACTTGGTTAAAAGGCCGCGGGTTCACGGTGGATGCAGGCCGTTTATAACCGAAGCATCTGGAAATCTATAAGGGCTTATGTCCAGCAGTGGACTTCTTACAGCTGAAATGATGATGATGACTGGGCCAATTCAAAAAATTCTTTACCAATAGAAAATAGAAAGCTCAGGGAGTGCAGAATGTCAGAGATTCGGGACTAACGCGTGTGAAACCACGGGACATAGCTATTACTTATAATTAAAGAAAAAGAAGATCATAAAAAGACTTTGAAAACACAAGTAGATATTCGTATGTTATGTAGGTAGCGACGCCACTGTGCTGATTTACGCAGTTGCGTCGATTTTTTGTTTTAATCTCGTAAAAAGCCCTTCCGTACACGTCATGTATCTAATCTGACTGCTTTTTTCCTTATTCTGCATAAATTTCACGCAAACTCGTCGTAATAGCTTTTTTATTTAGCCTGACAAAAAATATTGGTAATCATAGAGATAAAATACAGTAAACTTCTTAAATTCGCACTATTTGTTAACATATGTACTTAGTTACTTTTACCGGGTCTTAATGGCGTATCATTACTTATTTTTTGTCTCGACGTTTCAACCATGTAACCACCGTGTCTTGGTCGCGAGGGGACTGACGAGAGGCCAAGACCATTGTAACATAGAAACTATATATAGAAATAAATAAAGAAAATAAATAACAAGACGCAATTATGTAACTATAAAATACAGTGTAAGAAACTTTTCCGTAATCTGTATTTAAGAAAAAAAATGTTTGTTCCAAAATTTAATGCTCCCTTCGGGACTTGAAACCATGACCGTCCCTTCTCTATTAACCCCTTAATATGGTGTCAGATATATATAATATATATATATATAATATATATATATATATTATATAATATCCCCAGATGGTCAGCCCCCCGGCTGACCATCTGCGCCAAGAGAGCCCAAGTGACAGGGTTTAATATAAGGAACGCAATATTCTCATTTTTCGAACTTCATTACAGCCGGCCGCTCTGGAGTTGTACAGAGAGTAAACGTTTGGTGGAGGCATCGGGTGACCGGAATGCTGGCTTGTATTTTGCCCAGAAAATATATATTTGCATACAACGGGGCAATGCAGCCAGTATTCTGGGCACTTTTCCCTCCACCAAGGGTTTAGCTGATTACTGACTAAATCTAGTTTGGTTTTTTGTTAGTTTTATTTTAATCAGTTTTAGTTTTAATTTAGTTTTAAACATTGATTATGTTTTATAAGTATTTGGTTTCAATAAAAGGGGATTTAACTAATGTAATCAATTACAGTAATCCTACGATTAGCTTAGTTTTCTAATTTATAACTTCTCAGATTAGGAAATTAAAGCATGCGATTTCGAAAAAGAGAAAGCTGCAATGGATAAATTATTTTCAAAATCATAAGTATTTGTAAAAGTCATCCTTAAAAAAAATACAACCCGCTTGGTAGTGACTATTGTAGTGAATTTTATTTCTACTTACATTAGGCAAGTGAATTTTGCTAAATGTCCGAAACCAGGGCTACTCTGCAAATACGATAAAACTTCTTACTCTAGAGGGGACAATAAGCCTAACTATGTTGTTTTTAAGAAAATTGCATTGGGGTGAGACATGAGGGGACGGATAGTTCTTCAAGTTTCTAATATGCGTAGTTTAGTATTCGTATTTATATGTTGTAATTTTTATTTAGTTTCTTTTTAATACTTCATGTAGTGATAAGTGTCACTGTCAATGTATTTCACAAGAAGGGTATCCAATTTTTCAATTCAACATCACTACACAAACTACACGTGCATAAAATATGCTGAAAATGAAACTTGCAAATGGAATTAAACTAAGTTTTCGGTTTTAATCGCCTGGTGTTTATTACTTATAGCATCGTTAAAATTCTTGAAATAACGTTTAATTTTTTTTCTGACACTACGTGTGCTTTTTGCGTTGGCTCAAGAGTAGGTAGCCATAGCTGCACTGTACAAACCATGCGACTTATTTTTGCTGCTGTTACAGATTTATAAAGATGCAAAATCCATTCTATTAGAACCCGATCTATTCTCTACTTATATTTAAAAGTCTTTGTGCTACGCCTCTGACAACGGTAGAGCGTTCGACACTGGACAACATTTGGGACATTTCGTATAATTACAGAGTCAAATAAATTTCTCCCAAGGATTGTTTTCGTTTATCTGCGAGTTTCCACGGGCGCCCTTGATTTAGCTCTGTGAGCAGTCATCCAGGGGAGACACGGAGCCATCTGATAAAGATACCCGTTGTGCTCATGACAAATAGCCAACTTGTATAGGTAGAGATAAGTATGAGATTAAAAGTATTACTATTGAACCAAGATTTTTTTATTTTACGGTTCCGTACTTACTTCAAAAGTAAAAAACCCATTACGTATAAGATCACTTGCTTATTTGTCTGTCTGTCTATCTGTTGGTGTTACTACCGATTTTCACAGGTACGGGTGGACCTAGCAACCAGTTATCTATATAATAATAATAATAATAAGCCCGCAGGGCACCTTGAGGCGAGGTGTCGGGGAGTAGCGACCCCGCGGCTACCCGAGTGCTTCAGGGGGAAACCACCGTTCCTCACCTCCGGCTTGCCTTAGTTGGCTGGTCGGAGTGAACACTGACGAGGAAGCGGTCCCCCGCCTCTGGCTTGCCTTCACCGGCCGGTCGGAGTGGAGTCGCGAGAGCAGAGCTCCCACTCTGCTCGTAGGATGGATGCCAATCGTAAGTGGTGAATGGGCCAGGTAAGCTGGACCCTCAGGGAGCCCGTGACCTGAGTATAAAATCCAGGGAGGCCTCTCCATCCTTCAGCCACTCACGCCCCTGTTGCCCCCTGGCTGTAATTTGCTCGGCTTCATTTAGGGTGGCCCAGTTTGTGAGTTGGCAAGTCTCCGTCTGCCATTTTTACGTGTATTTTTACATTGTTACGGCAGGCGCCATAGTCCCCATAGTTCCCCCCAGTATCCAATCCACTACCAGCCCATTTTCATAGCCCAAGTAGTTTTCATCCGTAGTTTACACAATAGTAGGTACTTTCCAAACCGGGGGTTGTCCTTGGCTGCATTTTATGGTGTAGACAGGGATAACCGCCGGTTTGGTGTGCATTTCATACTTTGCGATTAAAATTGTGACTGAAACGGGCCTCTACGTGTTGGCTTCGGCCCCACGCACGCCTTCCAAAGGTCCGGGGCTCCATAGCCCCGTGAAACGGAGACGTTACAAACAATAATAATAATAATTTATTGAAAAAAGACACCTTACACTAGGCAAGCCTGTATCTTGGGTGGCAGGGATCCTCCGTCAAAACAAAATGGTAACAATGTGTTGATATTAATATCAAAATAATAATAATAATCCTATGCATTACTTCACATTGCTGGTTAACAAAAATTTCAACTATACCTAATATAAATTAATGTTACAGATTAGATGTTATCATGCAATCATAGATGTTACATAGACAGGATATATGTGTGTGTGTGTGTGTGTGTATGTGTGTGTGAGTGCGTGTGTGTATGTGTGTGTGTGAGTGTATGTGTGTGCGTGAGTTTGTGCGTGTGAGAGCATGTGGGAAAGTGAGATATGTGTGTGAAATATGTCTGTTTCTTCTTCTTCTAATTGTATAGCGGTGACTTGGTGTTGGAGATTTAGGTAGCCCTAAGGCATCTAATTTGACCTAACGACTGCTATCTGAGATAACAACCGTGTGTTATATATATGACTCTGTATATATGTATATGTCTGTTATATGTACCTATTTATTTAGCTTAATCAGTATAACATTGCAATTATTACAAGAGGAAGACATTTATGAATTAATGAGTATTTCTTAAAATTTCACAATTGCTTTTCGAAGCAAGCTTTCTATGTGCATTTTTTTAACCTGTTTTCATTTCCCAACATCAATGTGCAAATAAAATTCAAAATAGGTTGTTTAAAATGTCACCTCCATTGCATTTTATACTTTATTTTAAAGTGTTTAAGATACAGATTAAAGAATGGCAAAACAAAGGTCGGGGTGAGATACTTTATTCCGTGTAAAAGTTGAAACGATGCCAATTGTATTCGAATCGAAGTTTTTTGTCACGTCTGTAATGTACTGCAATTGTGGAGAGATAAGATACGGATTTATTTCGAACTGTTGCGCGTTATTACCCGACCACAGCGGAGGGAAAAGGAAGAGTTATGTTGTTTTTAATCCCTCGTAGCGTATAACTCTACAAACTGTATAGATAAGTTGATTAGATTGCACCGTAGACTCTAGCCAATTAGCTAACTTTAGAAATAAAAATCCACCACTTGGTGAATTGTTGAATTTAGGTACGTACGTACGTTGTATAATACAATACCATACAATACAATGTTTATAAATATAAATAAACTAGCTAACCCGGCTATCTTTGTTCCACCTTAGTTAGAGGCAAAAAATCCTATGTCCGTCTGCTGTTTCTTAGTTACCTCCAATTTTCAGCTAAATCGGTTAAGCTGTTCTTGAGTTATAAATAGTGTACCTACCTAACTAATACGACTTTCTATTCTTTTATCCATATCTATACTTCTATACTAATATTATAAAGAGGAAATATTTGTATTTTTGTGTGTGCGTCTGTATGTTTGTTATGAATAAACTCAAAAACTACTGGACCGATTAAAAAAATTCTTTAACCATTAGAAAGCTACATTCATCCTGAGAAACATAGGCTACTTTTGATCCCGATATTCCCACGGGATCAGGACTTAAGCGGGTGAAACCGCGGGACGCAGCTAGTATATATATATATATATGTATATATTATAGAATAATATTGCAGTGTAACGTCACATATCGCAATTTATCACAAAACTAAGTAACTGGGCTTGCATTAGTAATAAACAACGGATATACCTATTAGGTATACATATCACGTTCTTGTATATTATACATACATGTCTGTCCCTGGCGGGAATCGAACTGGCAACCTTTTGCGAAGCAACCAGAGCGCCACATAGGCCGTAAAAGTACATATTATTATTATGAGCATTATGAAATAGTGATACATTCTGTCATCTGAGCTTAAGATGTTTTAGATCCATCGCTCAATAGAAAGGGTGTAAAATCACAAATTACCTAGTAGTTGTCGCCTCGGCGCTTCCAGCTTTGCAAATTTATTTTCCGGATTATATGAGACCGGTCACTTAAGTTGCAAGAAAGGTCACATAAGTTGTAGTTGTAGGAAAGGTCACATAAGTCGTAGGAAATTTGTCAAAGCCCGTTTTTACAAAACAGGCAAGTTTGCATTCTAAAAATTCTCAATGACTAGATTTAATTTTGACCCACACACGACAAACAAAACAAAATAAAATTGTTTAAAGCCCTCGCTACATTGAGATATGAAACACTTAATTGTTTTTTAATTTGGCGTGAGCACAGTCTTAATTGAATCGCTTATCGCCTGTAAGTTCGTCTGCATCGCCATTTAATGTAATTTATGTTAATTTTCACTCGTCTGAAGAGTACTTTACGACTCAGATTTACTTCTTATAAGTGTCGAGGTTAATTTATACCGACTGCGTGGCGGTAATGTTAAATGAGGGTAAATAGATAAAATTCACGTGTTTTATCTTCTTCTATTCTTTTAGTTTCTACTTCAGGCCCAAAATTATGGTTCTCTACTTCAGAACCCAGTATCATAGTCACCCTACTTCAGACACCAGTTTCTAGTTCCCTACTTCAGACACTAGTATCATAGTTAATCTACTTCAGGCACCAGTTTCATAGTCACCCTACTTCAGACACCAGTTTATAGTTCCCTCCTTCAGACACCAGTTTCTAGTTCCATACTTCAGACACTAGTATCATAGTAAATCTACTTCAGACACCAGTTTCATAGTTACCCTACTTCAGGCACCAGTTTCATAGTTACTCTATTTCAGACACAAGTTTCATTGTTACCCTACTCCAGACACTAGTTCATAGTACAAGCATAGTCCTAGCCTAGTGCTTGATTTAGGGCTAGATTGCGGTGTGTGTAACGTCGTGCAATATTCTTTCTTTTTTTTTATAAATGTGGTGTACCTCACCTAGTGTTAGACTAGGTGAGCAACAAAACCTTACACAAAATAAGCATGTTACTCAAAACAATTTTACCTACCTATAATACCAAGGTATGGTATACTAACTAATCATATTTCAGACTTTTAGGACTTCAAAATTTAATTAACCTATTGATCGAAATTCTTGATGAATGGATTTAATTAGCAGGTACGAAGATCATTAGAATATTGAATATTTATTTAGATTTTTGACTAGGGAAAGAAATATTTTTAAGTCTAGGAATGTCCATAAGTCCGAAAATAACATTTTCGGACTGATAGATGACAGATTTTCCTTCTTTCGTAGAATTAAAAAACCCCTTCTGTTGAATGTACTCCGTATCACGTGTTGTAGTGCCTTGTAGCACCTATCGTAGTAGACTGTAGGACCTGTTGTAGTACCATTATCACCTGTAGTAGTATCCTGCAGCACCTGTTGTAGTACCCTATAGCGTCCTGTAGTGCCTGTTGTAGTTCCCTGTAGTGCCTGTTGTAGTACCCCGTAGCACCTGTTGTAGCACTATGTAGCCGCTGTTGTAGTGCACTATAGCAAGCACCTGTCTGTAGCGATTTTAATTGCTTTGCGTTATAATAAGATATACTAGCAATTTTTTTTCAAATTTCCGGCATCCTTATCAATAAGAAGCACAATCATAGTATGCGATCAAAATATTTAATTTAATTATAATTATAAAAGGGGATTTACCTATTATGTTGAAATAATGTACAAATTCTATTGTAAAGTTGGATATTGAAGTTCGTTCGCTAATACAATTAACAAATTGAAAGTTTCCTACTTCACGGAAATTCGATGAATAAAATACAATTAACATTATTTTGGTTAAATTACCAAGGGCTATGTATCGAACACAAAAGTACTAACTTATAATAAAACTAAATATCAATTTCTTTTTATTTTGTACGTATAGCTCAAGGCTATTTTTATTTAGAATTTTATAAATTTGAATATTAAAGTTAAATTCAATAATGTTCACTTGCCTCGATAATCGACTATAATAGTAGGAGAGCTAGCACCAATTTTTGGGTAGGTATTTGAGGCAAGCTGAAAACTTGTCACATACCTCTTCTATGATACCCCAATACGGAATCGCAAACCTGGCTGGTGAATAGCGGGGCTAAATGGACCCCAAAACTTTTTAAAATATTAATTTTTTTTCCGAAAAATATGTTTGAGGCAATATGCAATTTTTATATGTTGCAGTGTAATGCCTAATGAATACAAAAAAAAATAAGCCAGACGATTTAGTCGGAGTTTTAACATTGACAGACGCGTGCAAAATTATTTTGCAAAAAATTATAAAAATATATTTGAGGCAGCTTGAAATTTTAATAGAGTATTATTTATAACTAAAAAAAAATATTCTCAAAAAGACAGATCATTTTGGTGGGACTTTCTACCTGCCAGGTGATCTAACAAATTATGTATAGGTGCGAGTGAGAATTTTGCACGCGTCTGGCAATGTTAAAACCCCGACTAAATGTCTGCCTTATTTTTATTTGTATTCATTAGGCATTACACTGCAACATATAAAAATTGCATATTGCCTCAAACATATTTTTCGGAAAAAAAATTTAATATATTAAAAAATTTAGGCGTCCATTTAGCCCCGCTACTCACCAGCCAGGCTTGCGAATCCGTATTGGGGTATAATAGAAGAGGTATGCGACAAGTTTTCAGCTTGCCTCAAATACCTACCCAAAAATTGGTGCTAGCTCTCGGACTATAAGTTTTATTCTTTCCGAAAAAGAAAAAGCTGTATAAATCATATTTAATAAGATGAAAAAGCCATTTATTATTTATAAATAAAATAAGGTAGTATTATGGACTAAAATCAAAATACACGATTACATTTTAAACTTACACCTTTACCTAAAACAGATCGGTAGGCACCTACCGATCTGTTAACACACTAATATTATAAAGACGAAAGATTTGTATTTGTGTGTGTGTATGTTTGTAATGAATAAACTCAAAAACTGCTGTGCCGATTAAAAAAAAATCTTTACCAATAGAAAGCTACATTCACCTTGAGTAACATAAGCTACTTTTGATCCCGATTTTCGCACGGGATCGGGACTTACACGGGCGAAACCGCGGGACGCAGCTAGTTTATTTATTTATGTGCTGTGCTACTTACATAGTCTTAAGCTATTATTAACACAATAAATGAGTATGAAATATGTATCTATGTTAGTCTATAAGGGATGTATATAAGGGCCTTCATTGCCTGAAATAAATAGTTAATACATTTTAGTAGTAATAAAAGCACGTGCTTTGTATTTAGAGAATACAAGCCTTGTAAGCACTAGTTACTCGAAATTCTACCAATGAACCTTCAATAGGCAATAATTCTCAAACTAGCAAGATAACAGTATAGCATTGAATACAGTAGGTCGAGCGTACCGTGTAAATGAAGCGAACCAATAGAACACCAGTGGAACTCTGTTAGCCACTTAGATGAAAACAAATATAGTAGATACGGTATATTCTAACATTGCGTATTCGAAAAATGAGCTAGTAACACCTACATAATATGCATTTTCGTAAAAAGATTGTATTTAAAAACATTTGTCTTTGAGAATGATTCAGGCATTTGTAAATAAGCAAAAAGACATTCTTATGGATTTCAAAAAGATAATCGCAGTGTTACAGCACGTGCTCACGCGGCAACGGTTCGACATACGACTGAGGCTAGTGCGTCAGCTAGACGCAGTTTTATCGTCTCTTTTTCCGAGACTAGGTAACGTATCTGCTGTTTTTTGTTTTTATCTAAGGTTAGCCAGGATATCGGGGGCATGGTTGCCGGAGCCGCGGAAATTGAACAAGTCAGTCGTTTGTTTCCTACACCATAGACGAATTAATACCAGTTATATTAATCTATTTTAGAGTTTGACGACCTTTCTGGCGTGTGGGGTAAATAACAGACTGCAATGCAGAAGGTTGTGGGTCCATTCCCGCCGGGAAGAAGTATTATGGCTTCAAAACAAATTGGTTTTTGATCTGTCTCTCTATGTAAGTATGTATAATTTGTACGTATGTATTTTTGAACGAAAAATATATTTAAGGTATTATATCCATTGTCGAGTCATCGTAACACAAGCTAAGAAGCTTACCATGGGGCTAGATGGCGCTGTGCGATGTTCACATAATGTATTTATTATGGTGAAAGAATTTTTGAAATCGGTCCAGTAATTTCGGAGATTACCCCCAATATACAGGCTTAGGGGGTAACTCGGACACAAAATATCTCATCCACGGCCGAGTTTCCTACTTTAATATTTTGATGTAGCCTTCTCGGGCGAACCACATATCTCAGTATCCGAGATTACTTCGTTCACAATTTGAAGTAGTAATTTCGGCCAAACATAGACTTTGGAGGAATAGCTTAAAATTACATACTATAAATTGTTTTTTTTTTGCATTGGTGGTGGTAACAGTTGTTATTACTATTGAAAATAAAACATAACAACTATAGCCGCATCAAAATACGAAACAATGATAATGTCAAATAAACGAGTAATGATTACCATACTCAATTAAAAACTTAAATCAATATTTTACAATAAAATAAAAATACATACACAAAAGAAATAAATAGCATCTACTTTAATTATAAACATAATTTTAAACCGACTTCCAAAAAAAAATTAAAAACCGTCTTAAAAAAAAGCGTAATATAACCTCGCCTACATACAGTGCCACCGAGTTATCTGTTATGTAATCTGAAGTCGGGCAGCCAAACTACAATGCCACCCAACCCCAACCCACCGAGTATAACTGCCCGACTTCAGATTACATAACAGATAACTCGGTGGCACTGTATGTAGGCGAGGTTATATTATGCTTTTTTTTGAAGACAGTTTTTAATTTTTTTTTGGAAGTCTGTTTAAAATTATGTTTATAATTAAAGTAGATGCTATTTATTTCTTTGTGTATGTATTAATATATTATTGTAAAATATTGATTTAATTTTTGAATTGAGTATGGTAATCATTACTCGTTTATTTGACATTGTCATTGTTTCGTATTTATATGCGGCTATAGTTGTTATGTTTTATTTCCAATAGTTGTTGTATATAGGTAAGTACCACGGCAAATAAAACAAAACAATTTATAGTATGTGATTTTAAGCTATTCCTCCAAAAGTATGTTTGGCCGAATTTACTACTTCAAATTGTGAACGAAGTAATCTCGGATACTGAGATATGTGGTTCGCCCGAGAAGGCTACATCAAAATATTCAAGTAGGAAACTCGGCCGTGGATGAGATATTTTGTGTCCGAGTTACCCCCTAAGCCATATACATACATACATACCTACATGTTACCAACGTTACCTCTTTATAATATTAGTATAGATTATACCAGGACCTATGCTTCCTTAAAATACACAATATGATCAATTGATCAATCAAGTGGTAAACAAAATTGCAAGTATGGCATATGAATATAACATGTATTGCAGAATATTGATTATTAGTAGTTCTGCTAACAGTAGATCTTGAATCTCAAACTTTTTTGCAGCAATCTAGTTAAATGGATATACATATAGGTAGGTACTTAATATCTCTTATTTTTAACCGACTTCAAAAAAGGAGGACATTATGTTTTTGATGCCTTATGTAATGCTCGATTATTTTAGTAACGTTATAGCACCCTACGTCGCTCGTTATCCAACCCCTAATCCCTAAACTATCTTTAATCGGTCAAGCAGTTTCTCTACAAAAAGCGTCCAAACAAATTTACAGATTTTCATATCCAGTAGATAGGTATTTTTAGAATAAGATTCCCACGGGGTTATGTAGATAAAATGACATAGTAAGATTAGGATTGGATGTCTAATTATTTTTTTATAAAGCACTCGACTTCTATCCAGCTCACGTATTAATAGAAATGTGTTTCTCAAACACTCACAGACTAGACTCGGCTTTGAATTATTCGTAGAACTACTGCACCTTTGGGCACCTTTAAGTCTAGTGAATCAGATTTATTTGCAAATAGAAATTCATGAGAGTTTCGGTACCTAACTAGAATATTGAAGGCTGCGAATATTAGTTATTTATTGTCTGTTATACGTCCAGTATCACTGGGCTATGGAGCCCCGAACCTTTGAAAAGCGTGTGTGAAGCCGAAGCCAACACTCAGAGGAAGACAGACAGCGGAGTCTCAGTAATGGGTCCCTTTTTACCCTTTGGGTATGGAAACCTAAAAATTGCTAATTCACATCAATGGTACATTAGGTAACACATTATTATGGTTGATAAATCTAAATATTGTAAGTTTATCAGTTTTAACTGCAAAAACTTTAAGACGTCCATACATGACGTACGCAGTTTATGTAATAGGAGTAACTTAGTATGCCTACAGGAGACTTGGCTGCTCGATCACGATATTCCGCTATTAGGAACCGTGTCTAACGAATTTGAGTATTTCGGCAAGTCTGCCGTTAATACTTCTGTAGGCATATTGAAAGGGAGACCATCCACACCAAGGAGCCTGGTAAAAACAAACCTTGGCGTCGTAACAAAGCTCTAGCTGGGTGGAATAGACATGTTAGGGAGGCTCACGGTGAAGCTAAGCTTAGATCAAATGAGTGGGTACTTAATAACCGGCCGACTTCTGGCCCTATATATCAAATAATGTAACGTACGTAGGATAATAACGTAGGATTTTTAGAGGCCGCCTGAAATGGTGTCAGAACAACCAAGAACAATTGAGAATAGATTCTATTGCGAAACTAAGAGCAGGCAAAAAGTTTCCGGATTTTTGGAAAGCTACTGGTAAACTCGATGTAAAGCCCGGCCTTCCCGTGAGTGTGGATGGCAGTAGTGATTCGGTGGAGATAGCAAATATATTTTTAAATTATTTTAAAGTTAGATCTCCACTCGGTCAGTCTACTAAGCACTCGTCTGCTGAGTTCAGTGTGCTGGGGGAGGAGCAACTGCTAAAATTTACAGCGAGTGAAGTTAAAAATGTAATAACAAAGATGAGTAGGGGCAAATCTCCCGGGCATGATGGGCTCAGCATAGAACACTTGAAGAATGCTGGAGTTCATATCCATAGGGTCCTTTCTATGTTCTTTACTATGTGTGCGAGTCACTCATATTTGCCACATGACCTAATGAAAACAACCGTAGTGCCCATAGTGAAGAATAGGAATGGAGATATCTCGGATAAGTCGAACTACCGCCCAATTTCTTTGGCTACTGTGATAGCTAAAGTGTTGGACAGTCTGCTTGATTCTTTTTTACAAAACTACCTAGATCTGCATGATGCGCAGTTCGGCTTTCAGCCCGGGCTATCAACTGAAAGCGCAATTTTAAGTCTCAAGCATACTGTTCAATACTATACCGATCGTAAGACGCCGGTTTACGACTGTTTTCTGGACCTCTCGAAGGCCTTCGATCTCGTGGTCTATGATGTGCTTTGGAGGGAGATGGAAGACAGGGGTATGCCGGCCGCTATGATCGGTATATTGCGTTTCTGGTATGCGAACCAAACCAATCAGGTAAGATGGGGTAACAGTCTCTCGGAATCGTATAGGTTGGAGTGTGGAGTAAGACAGGGGGGGTTGACGTCTCCCAAGCTTTTCAACCTGAACGTTGATGGCCTCATAGTTGAGCTCAGTAGCATGCGTGTTGGATGCCGAGTTGGTGGTGTTAATATCAACAACATCAGCTATGCGGATGATATGGTGCTGCTGGGACCGACTGTGAAGGCCATAGGGGAGATGCTGAGGGTTTGCGAAGCATATGCCGAGTCACATGGACTTGTATATAATATAAAAAAAAGTGAATACATGATTTTTGGGGCCGCTGGCAAGTGTCCTGAGTATGTGCCGCCCATACTTCTGAACGGTTCATGCCTAAATCGGGTGTATCAGTTTAAATATCTTGGACATATCCCTGCCGACGACCTCAAAGACGACGCTGATATAGAGAAGGAGCGCAGGGCTATGGCGGTTCGTGGCAACATGCTGGCGCGGAGATTTGCTCGATGTACAGACGAAGTAAAAATCACACTCTTCAAAGCATTTTGCCAGGGTCTGTACATGGGCAGTCTCTGGTTCCGGTTTGCCAAGAAGTCGCTGGAGACCCTGCGTATAAAATATAATAATGTCTTTAGGATGCTGTTGAGGCTCCCCCCTTTCTGTTCTGCCTCGGATATGTTTGCGAGGACTCAAACAGACGGTTTTAATGCCCTCCTTCGTAAAAAAATCACATCACTGGTTGGGAGGCTGAAGGGGAGTGGCAACAGCATCCTGAAGGTTGTGGCAGAAGATCCGCGTGGACCTGTGTTCCGACATCTCAGTCGAGCGATGACCGCAGTAGAAACACACTCTGTCAGTGGTCGATCGATTGATTTTTCGGCCAGGTACACGAAGTATTGAGTAAATATTATTATTATTTAAGTACATACCTAACATAGTTTTAAGTTTCTTATTTTTTACTAATTTTTAATGGATTTTTTTGTTGTCCGAAATAAAGAATTTGATTTGATTTGATTTGATTAGGGCAGCTTTGTTGTTAAAATGATCTGTTCCAGGCAACCTTTGGCACGCAAACAGGAATTTATGCGCACTCTTCTTGGTGTAAATGCCGCGGTAAGAAACTGTAATTTCGTTTGGGGACGTGTGACCAATTGCCTTCTTCTTTAAGTGTTAGAAAAAAAGTCTGAATGCTATTTAAATTGCTATAATGTGTGCTGTTTAGAGTTAGATAAAGCACTAAACCAAGTGTTAGCAATTTCTATCCTGAACTGGTACTAAAGATCTAAGTTGTGATCGAAATTGTCTACTGAGCAAATCATTATTTACGTATCTAACTCAACTATATTTAAGTTATTACACCATGAAAGCAGTTGCGGCTACTGCAACTGCTTTCATGATGTAATAACTTACAAGCTTAGATTTTTAAAGTCGATTAATTATGTCAAAATTAAGATTAATTTATCCGTTTAAAAAAGTTTTCGTGCTAAGTTTTTAGTAATTTGAAATCTAATCAATTTTCTTAACTTTTCTCACAACATTAATATTAAAATAAAAAGCTAATTAGGATTTACAGCTAACGAATGTTTATTTTAAATTATCAGTTGTCGTAGAGTGGCCATTATTGCGAAAATACTGGAACAATTTCGCTCTTTTTTAGTGAAGCTAAAGTTTTATGCACTATATCAATTTTGATGCAGGCGAAAACGTTGTTTTCCCTCGCAGCATACTCAAATAGGTCAACTTAAATGAAAGCAAATAAAACCCTTGCAATAAAAAAGTTTTGCTCGTAGTTCATAGGAGTTTTTAAGAGAGTTTTATTACTTCCTGTTTGCGATGTGTAAGGGCTGTGGTACGTTATGCACTAAGGAGGAAT
Organism: Idaea biselata; assembly: GCA_958496205.1. Taxonomy (NCBI): domain Eukaryota; kingdom Metazoa; phylum Arthropoda; class Insecta; order Lepidoptera; family Geometridae; genus Idaea; species Idaea biselata. Next base: position 19,394,868 of record OY292396.1, read on the forward strand.
CAGGAGCACCTAACTTTATTACATTGGCTTGTGTGGAAGATATTAAAAGATTACTCGTTTACTGGCTGATAACTAGGTTAAGGCCGTATTCAGAAAGAAAGCTGGAAACTTATAAGCGCTTACCAGCGCTTGTCAGCGCTGGTCCGTTCTACACAAAGGAAGCAGGTTGAGGCAGACCAAGCAAAATGTCGGACTAATCGGACGATGATTTGACGTCAGCAGCCCAGCGCTGACCAGCGCGTGTTGAAGCTTGTCGGAACTTGTCAACACCGATCAGTGCTTATCGGCGCGCGTTTATAATTTTTCTCCCTCTGTTTTTTTTCCCATACTTATTTACAATTTTAATACTCGTAATGGGGGGGGGGGGGGGGGGCGTTAATTTTATGCAATTCTTACCAAATATGATTATTAGAAGATACCTAATGATTCTGACCAAATGGTTAATTTTAATTGTACAATTATTACCAAAGGATAAGTTACTAAATATTAGGTACCTATGGTAAAACTGATTAAGTAGGTATCTCTTAGCATCACTATTTATTGAAGTATACTATAAAATACAGTCGTAAAGAAATGCTGATTGAATTCAAGAAAAAATGCACCAGTAGTAGGTTTCTAATTAGATAAATAATGAATGATTATTTTTAGTTTGTTTACTTTTTACTAAAAAAATCTTTAATTAAGTTGGTATTTTGTTGAAATTTCTAAAAATCCTGAGATTTTAAGAGATTTGCGAAATCCGCCCGCAATCCTGAGAAATGTCCAAAAATCCTGAGATCTCAGGACAAATCCGGAGATCTGGTAACCCTATGCGCGGGTCACCAGCGCTGTCAAACGCTGATAAGCGCTTATAAGTTTCCAGCTTTCTTTCTGAATACGGCCTAACACATAAAAATATTGTACAAAGTTTTTCTTATAGTACATACCTTCAGGCTTATGTTTATTTCAGTTATTTCATGATTCTGTGTAATCAATGTTATTATAACTTTCAAATAAGTCAAACAATTCAAATTATCCAAAATGTCATTCAAAACATTGCAATCTTTAGTATTGAGTTTGTCAAATAACTTTTGAAATTTATGTATAAAAATGTTATTTGAAGGATACCGTTTTCATTAAATTTTGAGCCAATAAAGTTTCAATTGCAATTCAGTTGCAAGTAATAGTTTCATTTTGAGTATATCTACATTGATTCTTCTTCTGTTTTCGCGATGTTGTATTGAAATTAAAAGAAATAAAAACCACACGATTCAAACCGAAAAATGTCTTTAATTTCTATATCTACATTGTTTGCAATTGCAATGATGTTGAAATGGCCCTACGTTTTGATTATTTTCATTTGGTAATTTTTCAGAATTTTATTTCTATTCTAATTAGAAAATGAAAAAAATCAAAACCTAGGGGCATGGTCATGGCAGTTATAGGTTTTATGGCATAAACATATTTGCTCTAATGACTATACGTTTGTATGGAGAAAGAGTAGGTTCACTGTCCTCTTTCGGTCTGACATCCGCATCATCGGTTTGTTTGCTTTTGCTCATTAAAAAAAAGCAAAACCACGTGTATAAGCTAAAGTGCCCTACACACGTTTAGATTTATCTTACAGATAAATCGCATGAGAGAAATTTTTACGATAAATCGTACGTGTGTAGGCAAAACTGAGAACTGTACAGTTCAACTGACGATCAAATCGAAATTGCATAGATAAAACTGAAGAGCTATCAGTTGTTGCCACAGTTTACCTAGTAGTTGATACTTCGGGGATTGTTTCACGCCGTACTCCGGCATATGAAGTCCGATTTCGATAATTCTTTTTCCATTTGGAAGCTGAGAGTCACGAGTGAAATCTCGGTGAAGATCTTAGGAGAACCTTCGAAATGATGAGCAGAATAGCATCCCAGAATGTAGTAAATTACTCATTTTTGGGCTTCTATCAATAGAATCGGCTCCTAAGAACTGGTTGTGGAGGTTCTAAACGTGTAGCGTCCTTAACACGTGATTTTGCTCTTAATCACAAATTGACGATGAAAAATAAATTAATCGTTCGTTTACAGTTCAAAATCCATCAAACACGACCTCCATGGTAACCCTACAAGCAATTCAAATTAAATTAATGAAAATCTATGATTATTATTGATGAAAGTTTAAATTAGTTTTTCAGACGGGGAGAGGGAGCAAGTGGTATGGCGGGCGATGATGGGGCTGCATTCGTTCCCAAGGCATCACTAAAATTTAAACCGAGCTACATACAAACTGCGTAGGTATCAAATTATCAAAGTTTAGTAAGTTGTTTTGTTGTTTTCACAAGTTTACATTGAATGTAGGTGGTGAAATTAGTTGAAGAACGTTTTTGAGTAATGCAATTATTTTTGTAGACACCGCTCAAGGTACCAATTTTAAATATTGAGCTACCTACCTACATCGATCTATGTCTATCATAAAATATTTATAAATAAACTAGTAGAGTCCCACGGTTTCACCCTCGTAAGTCCTGATCCCGCGAGACTTGCCAAAAACACTTTCTTAGTAGATCTACACACCACAAATAACATAGTCTCCAAACATGTCTCTAGGTCTAGGAGTACCGGTTTCGGTTTTGCGTTGAAATATAGTTCAGTCATCCACTCAGTCAATCAATTAATCAGTCAGGACATTGAATTTTTTAAGTATAGATTGTTTTTCATTCTGCAACAAATGTCTGTTTTCAAATGTTAGGCAACAGACACAGCAATATTTAGTAACAATCATCATTGTTTTGCTATCAGATGTTGCTATCAATTGAAACCTTGCTCTTTTACATTCTACACAAATAACTGACCTGACCTACTCATTGAAATAATATATCAACGCAGAGCCAAAGCCACTAATCCTAGACAAATGAAATTAGGAAAGTATGTTCTTTGTAAGGTGTTTAAAAAAACAAAGACTGAAACCACGGGATACAACTAGTCATTATAATATAATTAATTAGATACTTATCTATCCACTTAATTAAATAATATCCGCTCAGGCGTTCACAAATGAAATGACTTTCAATGGATTACAATAATTTCATCAATTCATATTGATTAATTGACGCAATAAATTCGGATCTCGATAAACCGAATCGAATATTTATGTGAGCATTTATCACTTGAGCGGCAATGGAAGAAAACAATGTAAAGGTGTAAACAATAAAAAGAAACGGGGACTATGAAATGTTATCAAAAACATCCAAATATTGTGCCCTGAATATCTATTTTAATGCTGAGCCTTCATTAACGGGCGAATATTCAGGTTTACGTCTTAGATTAAAACAAAAAACTAAAGATACGGTGCCTAGTCCCGGCAAATGAGACGATAAAACTGCGTCTAGCTGACGTACCAGCCTCAGTTGTATGTCGAACCGTTGCCGCGTGAGCACGTGCTGTCACTCTGTCACACTGCGATTTTCTTTTTGAAATCCATCAGAATGCCTTCTCGCTCATTTTACAAATGCCTTAATCATTTTTGTCTAAGAGGTATACTTAGGAGTTATTCATGTCGTAGAAAATTCTATGTAGGTACTGTGGCCGTCCATCTCGTTGGTGGACGTCTACCAACGAGATGGACGACTTATGGTTAAGGCCGCGGGTTCACGATGGATGCAGGCCGCTTATGACCGAAGCATCTGGAAATCTATGAGGGAGGCTTATGTCCAGCAGTGGACTTCTTACAGCTGAAATGATGATGATGACCGTGGCTATTTTGGGTGGCAATGCCGATCCTTTGATCAAGCCAACCCTTTGGGCACCCGATATTTTAATCCAATTTATACTAGAGTTTGAATATAATGTATTTTTTTTAATTTTCTTTATTTATTCCGTTGTTCTAATTTCAAAATTATCAGATGGCAAGCTAGGCAGGAGGGGTTTCAATAAATTGCTGTTAACGCTATTCAAGTTATCTAGAAGCGAGATCTTTTGGCCGTAATCTTGTTTAGATTGTTAAAAATGTTCCTTTAGAATGAAACAGTGCTAAGTTATTTCATTGTTGAAAGTTAAAACGGTTTTGTTTGTTTCTTTTTGAGTTGGTATTTTTCTAACGAAAACTTGTATAGGTACAGACAGTCTGAATTCTATGGAGAACAAAAATGTTTCTTTTCGTTAACTTATCTTCTGAAAACAAACACACTATCTACTTGTTTTTAAGCAGAAATATAAAGTAAACGCATGGGTTATCCTGGAAAGGTACCTATCATCATCCGAGCGATGTTTCCGGTTGCATTCCTCTCGAGAGCCCGGGGACGGCTTTTCTATTTTTACGTGGACACGTAAAAATAGAGAAGCCGTCCTCGCACGATCTTCGGCATTTGGCGTAGTAAGGCCATTTGCACGCATCCGCCCATACGACGTCACGCCAGCCTTTCTTGGGTGTTCCCAATCTGCTGCGGCCGGGCGGAGACGCTACGTATCTTGGAAAGGTGACCGATCTACAATAAAGCGGTACCTACTTTTCGTCATCTACTTCTTTTTTTCGTATAGTGGTTGTGGCTCACCTAGTGTCAGAGTTGTCCTAAGGTCACCCTAAGACCTCCAACTTGACCTAACGACTACTGCTATCAGAGATAACAACCGAGACCAACTGCTTAATCTTGCATTCCGAATCTACACTATACTAATATTATAATCTACACTAATATCATAACACTCATTATAATATTAGTGTAGATATAGATATACACCCGTGCGAAGCCAGGGCGGGCCGCTAGTTTATAATATTAGTGGGATTTGAAGTCGCAAGAGTGCCTACCTGGAGAGATACAATTTTTAACTTTTTGTGCAAATATGTTATTCTTTTAATACTGTTTGTACCTACCTTTGCATTAAACAGGTCATCATAATACACAAAATAAAGTGATGTACAATGTAAGGGCGTGTCCCAACTATCAGCGGGTCATCACAAGCGGGCGCGCGCGCTGATCGCTGCCGGAAAGGGCGGGGTCCGACTGCGATTATTGCACAATAGCACGCCAACTCTTCGCTATGTAGGCTGCTTGATTTTCATATTTTATTAGAGTACAATGATCTAGAATTCTAAAGTCAAAGTAAGTGGGGGTTATTCATAATATTTAATAACATTTTGAAAAGTATAATTCTCTACTAACAATAAAACAGTGAAATAAATACTAGGTAGGTACTTTTAATTATTATTTCTTAGTGTTTACCACACTTAGGAAATATTTATTTAAAAAAAAATGCTTTTAAAATGTTAGTACCTACCTGGCGGGTTCTAAGCCTGCGAGTACTGGTATTCCGTCCCAGCGTTATAACCGCTACGCCCCACGGGTGAGCCTCCCGCCAAGCCGAAATAAAAAACGGGGCAAGTGCGACACTCGCGCATAAAGGGTTCCGTACCACTATCACAATTGGATACGGAACCCTAAAATGGTTTACAACAACCAATTTTTAAATTTTATAGGAAAATATGAAATAATATTTATCTTCGATTCTTACTACCATCAAACGACCGAATCACTCAAAAAAAAAAAACCTTGGCACAAAGAAAATCTGAAACATAAAAGAAACTCTTTGGTAAGTAAGGCAGACTGGTATATTTGACAGATAGGGCAGCCATTTTGAATTCCATGACCAACTCGATTTGTCCTGACCAAGTCCTGTCCTTGTTCCTGTCCTGACTCCTTGTTATTTTTGAAACACGTTTGTTGTATGGGAGCCCCTTTTAAATAATTGTTTTATTTTGTTTTTATTATTTGTTGTTGTAGCGGCAACCGAAATACATCTTCTGTGAAAATTTCAACCTTCTAGCTATTACGGTTCATGAGATACAGCCTGGTGACAGACGGACGGACGGACGGACGGACGGACGGACGGACGGACGGACGGACGGACGGACGGACGGACAGACAGACAGACAGACAGACAGCTAAGTCTCAGTAATAGGGTCCCGTTTTTACCTTTAGGTACGGAAACCTAAAAAGCACCTCCTCGTGTTCTTGCGAGCCTAGTAGGGACATCTACAGACAAACTTTGCCGTTCAACTCGGCTTGTAACCTATACTTCTGTATTGTAAAGAGCAAAGATTTGTATTTTTGTGTGTTTGTATGTTTGTTTTGAATAAACTCGAAAACTACTGGACCGATTTCAAAAAATCTTTCACCACATTCACCTTGAGTGCTTTTGATCCAGATATTCTCACGGGATCGGGACTTACGCGGGTGAAACCACGGGACGCAGCTAGTTTTCTAAATACCTATTTTAAAAGAAGAGTAGTATACTGAAGTAAATCCGATAAAAAGTAGTATATTGACACCGTAGAATCTAAAGCAGTCTACTTTATCAAAATGTATTCAAAAGACGTTTTAACTTAAAACACTTTAGCCATTCCATACTGATAATTATGCTTTTAAATTCCGCCATTGTTTTCAGTCGCGTAAATATTTTCTGTTCCCGGAAGTCTGTTGTAGGTTAACCTTTTTAGGGTTCCGTATCCAAAGGGTAAAAACTGGACCATATTACTGAGACTTCGCTGTCTGTCTGTCTGTCACCAGGCTGGATCTAGTAAACTGAGACAGTTAGACATTTGATTTTTTTACAGAAGATGTATTCTTGTAGCCGCTATAACAAAAAATACTAAAAACAAAATAAATCAAATATTTAAGGGGGGCTCCCATACAACAAACGTGATTTTGTCATAATAACGCAACTATACTGCGATGTATTTTTACGACTAGCGCCATCTATTGATGGGGTAAAGGACTTAACGTTCGCATTGCGTTCATTAGTTGGTCTAGTGTTTATTTTAGAGTTCCCTATCCAATTGTGATAGCGGCACGGAACCCTTCATACGCGAGTCCAACTCGCACTTGGCCAGTTTTTATTTTTGATTTAACCTTTGCAAACGAACTCTTAAATAGGCGTTTATTCTTTAAAACTTTGTTGCTACTTCAATTTAACTTCAGAAAAGCCTTAGAAAAGTTTGTAGAGTGTACCTACAAATGTCGTGGGGTTGTTTCAATGAAGTGCAGACTTTAAATTTTTATCACTAGCGCCATCTAGTGATAAAGTGATAGACTTAATTTTCGCGTTGCGTTCACGGTTCGGTTGGTCTAGTTTTCATTCTAGGGTTTCGTACCTAATTGAGATAGTGGTACGGAACCGTGAGCGAGTCCGATTCGCACTTGGCCGGTTTTTTATTTTTGATTTAACCTTTGCAAACGAACTCTTAAATAGGCGTTTATTCCTTAAAACTTTGTTTCTACTTCAATTTAACTTCAGAAAAGCCTTAGAAAAGTTTGTAGAGTGTACAAATGTCGTTGGTTGTTTCAATGAAGTGCAGACTTTAAAGCTTCGGAACCAGAGGAAACTTTAATTAAAATTACCAACCCTTTGAGTTTCGGAGTCGGATTGCTTTGCTTTGTTGGTAGGTACCTACTGTTTGTGTAGTGCAGTGTGTCCGTATAAGCGATGCAATATTAATCGATAGATATTTTTATCTGCCGATTTTTATCATTTATTGCAAACTAGCAGCTCCCCGCGGTTTCACCCGCATAAGTCCCGAACCGTGGGAATATAGGGATCAAAAGTAGCCTATAGCCTTCCTCAATAAATGGACTATCCAACACTGAAAGAATTTTTCAAATCGGATCAGCGGTTCCTAAGATTAGCGCGTTCAAACAAACAAAAAAACAAACTCTTCCGCTTTATAATAGTAATAATAGATAATAGATAGATAGAAGATAGATAGATAAAAGATAACCAGTAGTTATGAAATATAATGTAGAGCCGAGCCCAGTCAAAAAGTATGACTTAGCCATTGCAAATACACTCCTATTATTAGACTGTCTTGTTGTATCATGCAATATTATCATTACTGTGCTAATGGCGCCTATAAATACTATCCTGAGTACCTAATTTTTCAGGCTATAATTATAGTAATATTCAGATGTAGCATAATAATAAGTGTTTGAAAATACGATGAAATTATTTAAGAAATGGTAATATAGCGCCTGTAGCTGAACGACCACCGCTAAAATAAACTAAGTTAGTTTAGAACAAATGAACATAGTTGGCTTACAGGCGAATACTGGAACGCCACTTAAAATCGCGGTATAAGAACCACCTAAACCTAAACGTACCTATCGTCAAAAAATGATTTTTTTCTTAGAAATGAGTTCTACTTGTGATAAAAAATAGAAACCGTACAGTAAATATTTTATTAGTTCTAAAATTTATTTTTATATATTTTTGGTTATAATATTACCGAAACCTCTGGACCTCTGATCTGTCTTTTACCAATAGACAGCTACTTTATCAGGGAGTTATATAGGGTAATTTTGATCCCTATATTCCCACGGGATCGGAACTTACGCGGGTGAAACTGCGGAACGTAGCTAGTGTAAAATATGAGTCGTGACTTTTCATCCCCATGCCCACCTCGTATTGGCATCGTCACTCCCGTGGCCACAGATTGAGAGCTAAACACCATTTATTACTTACCTAGACCCAAGAAACTCATTACCTAAGACATTGAACCCATGTTATGTCGTTCACGTCGAGTAGTTAGCAAGAAATGATTAAACATTTAATTTGTTAAATTACGAAGTAGGTACGCTGTGGGGTGGGGTCAAAGATGTAGCGGTTAGGTTGTCTTGTCATTCTTTCTTGCTTCGTATTTTCTTTTACCGCGATTTGGGTTAAATAAAACTAACATTAAATTTGTTGAATTACAAAGTAGGTACCCTGTGGGGTGGGGTCAGAGATGTAGCGGTTAGGTTTTCTTGACATTCGTGTTTTCGTTCTTGCTTCGTATTTTACTTTACCGCGAATTGGAGTAAAAACTGCTACCTACAGTGCAAGTGGGACTAGCGAACGGAGGGTTTCGTACCTACCATTATCTGTACAAAAATCCTTGACAACGGTACGCAGCGTTAGCATTTTTATACGATTGGCGCCACTAAATGGCGCTAGTGGTAAAAATAAATCGCTATATCTTTTTGTTTAAAATTTAAAAATCATACGTTTATGATGTTAATAGTATTTCATTCAACAATACTGATTAAAATTTTACATAACATACACACCTGTATACACAGAAAAACACTTTGCTTAGTCGAGTAAAAGGAACGTCAATGAAAATCCACTATTTTTACAAAAAAAAAACTAATTTTTAGGGTTCCGTAGGTACCCAAAGGGTAAAAACGGGGCCCTATCACTGAGACTTCGCTGTCTGTCCGTCTGCGTTACGTTCACAAATTGGTTGGTCCAGTGTTCACCCAATTGTGATAATGGTACGAAACATTTCGTGCGTGAGTCTCACACTTGGCCGGGTTTTTTGGTTTTAACCGCGTAATGTTTATTGCTTTCAGCATTATTTCAACGCTCAACTCAACGTTTCGTTTCTTCTTCACAATTGACATAAATGAGTTTATTTTCTATCCAACATCGCGAAACCGAACAAAAACCTAAAAAACGCAAATAAATCGTGTTAACTCCGAACACACCCCATTATCACTGTCAAAACTAATTACTAAAAGTTAATAGGGAGTCTCACGAAAACTACAAGCATTAACAGGACGGATTAATGTGATTACACTTGTGGATAACTTTAATAGTCTCAGGACATTATTGCAGGCTCGAAGGCCGTTCACTACCTATAAACATCGAAGGACGTGACTAGGACACATAGACGTGATACTATGTCAAGTTAATGATAGGACAAAAGGACTTTTTACGTTTTAGTGACGGTTTCTGAACAGAATGAGCATATAAAACACAGACTGGATGTTTTTGTGCCCAGTTGAGAGTAGGTACGTTCGTCTTTCTTTTTAACCCCCGGCGGAAAAAGAAAACTTATAAAAGGTGTTATAAGTTTGACGTGTCTGTCTGTACCATCGTAGTTCCCGAACGGATAAACCGATTTCAATGTAGTTTTTTTATTGATAGTCAATATAGTATACCTTTAGGTGAGCATTACAATACTTTTGTACAAGACCTAGCAGAGTACCTAGTATCACCTAGTCCCGACCTCGTGGGAAATTTGGGATCAAAAGTATTTATGAATTCTCGATAATGTGGTTGTCTATTTGGTGAAATACCATAGTAATTAGTCTCATCCTGGTATAAACCCCTTGAATGCGACCCTAAAAACGGGCTGAACTGAACTGAATAGGCTGACTCGAGGTTGCCGCTATAACAACAAATACTAAAGCAGAATAAAATAGATATTTTAGCAGGGCTCCCATACAACATAGGTGATTTTTTTGTGGCACGGAATATAATGGCCTTCTTGCGCTAGTCCGACTCGCACTTGGCCTGTTTTTTTTTGTTCTTTGCGATTAATTCGCATCACTTTGACAGTCTTATCGTATTTTCGTTGTGTTGTATGAATGATGTGTTGTTCCGGAACACGACAACTGTTTTCAAAACGAATGAATGAAATTAATAAAATGAAAATAACTATTCAGATCTAAATATGCTAACCTAAAGTTATCGCGTGCGGTTCTTTAAGAATTATTTATAACACAATTTAGACACTTCACGAAAAGAAAAACATAATAATGGCTTATTTTTTCCTGCCATTTCCGCTACAGAATATTAATTCTATCCTATTTCTTTACAAATTACGTAAAAGCAAACAGAGATGTTTACCGAACCGATAAATAATAAAAATCCGATAAAACCAAACCACAGTGCGAGTTTTATTCAGAAATAAAAAAAGATTTTAAAATGGCCCTACGAAACACCGAAGTAAAAGCCCTCTGAGATTTCATAAAACGATTTAAATGGCTTATTGTTTATTAATGGTCACGATAAATCTTCACGTGAATAATTTAGTGGAGAAGCGACCTTTTTTATTTAGGAATGTGTCGTGAGGCGTAGCTTCACTAGTGGATATAGAGCTCTTCGTGACGTGACGTCATCACTAATTTTAGTGGAAATGGGGTGAATGAGTTTTTGCGCTGTAAATTCTTTGCTAGCAACCCTTCGCGGGTTAACGCGTGTTCCGTGAGAATATCTAATAAAATCTAGATCAGGGTTGAATAAACTTTTTTCATCAGGGGTCAAAACAAAACGGTATGTTCCAAATAGCAATACTATTTACTAGTCTAGTACTAGTCTGGCTATTTGATCTATTTAGTTCGAATGACCAGAGAGTCAAAAATAAATACACTTCACCATAATACTTAGGGTATTATAAAGTTCACTGATGAGAAGGTGGTTCCAGATGCTTCATCAATCCTTAACCAGTAGCACACGGTCTGATTCTACTGGTAAAAGTCCAAAAGTAAGTAATTTACTACTTTCTGAGAAACTATTCTGCTCATCATGTAAAAATACCCCCCCTCTAAAATACGTCTCTAACCCACTTTATCATGTGAATAAAGCGGTGAACAGTTAACATACGTTAAATATTCAAATGGCCAATTGTAATAGTGATCGTCTAGATTTAGGACAATATTCTACGTTGTGTTTTTAAGATGTAGTAACTCAAGATCTTTACATGTGGTATGCTTTAGACAAAATTAGATGTGAATCAGGGCGGTGGCAAGTGCTGCTACAGTATCCTATCTTCTAAGAACAGGTAGTTAAGTATAGGTATATAAACTCTAAATTATAATAAGGATATTACTTGGAAGGATAGATATATAATGAGAAAATATGCAATGTTATATAAATATAAATAACTATACTTATGAATATACTTACATGAATGGTTTAGCTTACATTATTAAGTAGGACAGATATAGATATAGGTATGTATCTAGTTGTAATGTGTGTTACCGCAACCCTAAGGGGTTGCGGGAGTCTTCTTCCTCCATCCCCTCAAGACTCAATCCATCACTCTCCGTTGAATCTAATCTACGCGCTAACAGTGGCGCCATCAACTCCGAAGAGGACATCATCAAACAAAGGTGGTGGAAACACCCAATTTGATTAAATTCAGGTAAGTTAGTTAGTATTGTATCCAATCTAACTCAATGCAGGTCCCATATCAGTGTGACCCGGCCGGATAACAGACATGGATATTTGTGTGGTAACTCAGAGGAACGCCAAAATCGGACATAACCTGATGTTACAGTTGTATGAAGTGCGTACCGGGCTGTAGTAGCCATGGTCGCTTGTGGAGTGTGATATCCCTTTGGTATGCTTAGGAGAACGTGTCGGCCAGAAACCTTTCCTGAGATAGTCTCGCCACATATGGATGTGGGTCAACAACTAAACCTTATTCAGCTCTGTGACACGCAACCATCGCTAAACAACCTTGGGAGATTCTAAGATAGGTGTGGCAGTCCCACACCTTTGTACAGAGTATAATGTATGTATAATATCCACAAATGTCTCGACCAGCGAACAACAGCAAACATGAGAGTTCATTAGTAGTAAAACTGGATACTAGATTATGTTATTTGTATGAAATTGATAAAATCAATACAATTAGGTGCTTCCGAGAAGGCAAGAACCATGGATTGGCAACTAGTTTATCATGAAATGAGAAACATACAATTGCCACTTCATGACTCATTTGTGTAGTCCTGTACCAAAGCATGAGCTACAAGGTACTTTCAGGTATTTGGGTATGTATCCAACATGCGGTTATAGGATTATAGGACACAAGGGGGTTTGGCTTCGCCTTGGTTTACCAAGTGATTTAGGAATCAAAAGGTACCGCAAAATGAGGCTCTAATTCGGTTAGAGTTAACTGGTGGAACCTTTAGGATCCTCCATACTTGGCCTCAATCAAAAGCTGGCTTACCGGAATCATGAGCTGCGAAACTTTTCTCAGTGTGTGTTGGTGGAGTATACCCCCTAACCCAACTAAAGGAAAAGACACAGGTTCAATACCGATTTGGCCTTTCCTTGATCAAGTTACGACCGTCAAGACTCTTAACAAACAATCTCCTTCGATTATTGTTTAACAGGCTTAGACAGTATAATATCCTCTGCACGATTATCCTCACACCAACCATCATAAGGATGATGTAACAACAAGGTGAGACGATACAAGTTGCAAGTACTCTAGTCCAGGGGGGGCAGGTGCCTAAAATGAAACTCGGTGGTTATAATCGCAAATTGGACAATAATTATTATTTATTTTTATTTATAGTTAACAAGTTAGCTGCTATATCCATCCCGAACTACAGTAGATGTTATGTCTTGTGTAATATAATAAATAATCTATGTTTGTACATAATACTCTAATAATATAGTAAACAAAGATGATGAGATAAGTTGAATGTTAGGTGGGACACATAATATATCTTTTGTAGATACGTAGATATTTACAATATGAGCTTATATGATATTTAATGCCTGGATTTGATCGTCACATAACATTTACGACTTTAACTTTTAATAGAAAAGAATTAACTAGGTAGTTTAGTTTATGCCAGGCTTGGCTCCTGGACTTTCAAGATAGATACGTGACTTTTCTTTGATCAAACTAATTCGCACAGCTGACCTCGAGGGTCCCTACGAGAGTATATTCAATTCGCACGATAATACCCACTGTTTGACTGAGAGACTGCAAAATTAGCAGCTATTTGTTATGAAAATAAGAACATCCTCAGAGAGTAGTCTCTGCCAGGGGGTTTCCCTGGGCTGAGATAAATAGTTTCTCTTCAGCCAAACACTAGGTTATAAGAAGTAGCCCAGAGCTAGCCCAGAGCTTTCCCCAAGCTACGAGCACACAAAAGAACGCAAGGAACATCGTACTAGAGACACCTTAACATTTTCCTATCAATTACTGCCAGATTCTAGTAATCCCGTCCCCGGGCTCTAGTTAGAAAAGTTGGCACCATTTAAATTGGAAGAAAATGGCCTGACGAGGAGACAGAATTCCCCAGAACCTGGCTGCAATTCCTATCAAAGAAAACATGCTTGCTTACCTCGTTGTCTTTCTAGGTAGAAGGACGATCAGTTTTCCAATGAGGACCCTATCACCTAAAATAAATCACTTCACTCACAAGACAGGCCATGAACAATAATAATAAATAGGTATCACCTTTTATTCACTTCTCTACCAGTAGACCTCTCACTTTCTGGCTATGCTGAACCTAACTAAACTGGGCTAAGCTGTTAAAATAAAACTGTTCGTATTTGGGCAGAGGTCTCACTTTACTTGTGATGTATTTTATTGGAGCACTGTTGGTTTGCGAACGGCCAGGGATTTTCCTTTTTAGGAGTTCCTGTTTCTCGGGAAAAACTTCCTAGCTATACTGAAACTAATTGAACTAACTGGGCTATACTGTTAAAATTAAACGGTTTCGCGTTTGGGTAGCGGTTCCCATCACTTGGAGATTGTTAGTTTGAATTCTTTTAGTTCGCGACCCGGCAGGGAATCCTTTTTTAGGAGCTGTTCGTTATAGCAAAACTTCCTTTTAGTTCGCGACTCGGCAGGGATTCTTTTCAGGAGCTGTTCGTTATAGCAAAACTTCCTTTAGTTCGCGACTCGGCAGGGCTTCTTTTTTAGGAGCTGTTCGTTATAGCAAAACTTCCTTTAGTTCGCGACTCGGCAGGGCTTCTTTTTTAGGAGCTGTTCGTTATAGCAAAACTTCCTTTAGTTCGCGACTCGGCAGGGCTTCTTTTTTAGGAGCTGTTCGTTATAGCAAAACTTCCTTTAGTTCGCGACTCGGCAGGGCTTCTTTTTTAGGAGCTGTTCGTTATAGCAAAACTTCCTCTAAATGAACGCGGCAGGGCCTTATAAAGCCTCAAAATCTTCCCCTTCTCCCAAAATTCGCTTTTTGAGTTTCGGGATACCAGTTTTTCTTTTCAAAATCGCATTTCTCAATTAGCCAATTTTCCCAAAACTAATCTGCCTTTTTCTTTGGTCTAAAGTATATTTTTTTCTATTTGACCTACCATTGCTTGATTATTGCTTAGGTTTAAGACGTGACCTGCAGTATAAACCTCAATCGACCAATTTTCCCAATTTTAGTTTCTTTTTAATCGGCCATATTTTCTCCAAAACTCCCCTAATCTCCTGACTATGGCCACATTTCCTTAAAGATGTTACGGTTGTTGATTGGACTCCCTTCCCATCGGCTTATTAACCAATCAGGAACCTTGAAAATGTTTCTCCTGAAATTTAGGTTATTCACAACGCATGCTTTGGCCTTCATTTATCCAACAACCAATGGGGTACCTTGAAAAAGTTCTTCCTGAAAAACCTTCTAAAATGGGCGTGAAAGGGGTTTATTCATAAACCATGCTTTATACCTTCATTTCCTCAGTAGCCAATGGGGAAGCTTGAAAACGTTCCCCTGAAAACGGACTATTCATAAATGCATAGAGAGAGTTCCCATGAACTTCCGGCGGAAACGCGGCGCTGTCTGCACTTTGAGGTGGCCAATGTCAACAGCCTTTGTTGTGGCTTAGAAAGAAGAATTCCTTAATCAGCCGTTCCTTGTCCTCCTCCCGGGTTCGGTTACATGTTTATCCCTACGCTTTAATTATTTACAACTATATTTCCATGTACAAACTACAAAAAGATCGAAGATTTAATAGATTTTGAAGATAACCTTGTTTTCTTTACCTCCCTTATCTATTACAGCGCCATCTATTATCAAGCAGTGGGACAATAGACCCCACTTTACCTGGTTCTTTCAACGCGACTCCTACTCTCTCAGAGATGTCGTTATATTAAATATCTTTCGTAGCACAACCTAGGGTTAACCTATTTTTACCGCTTATCAGAGAGGTAATTAATCACCTAATCTTAATCTTGGTTAATGTATTTAATCACCTAAAGAATTTTAGTTAGGTTAATTATACCGATTGATTTCTTACTTGAGGTATTTCTATGTTGCTATTCTATTTTAGCAAGGCGTTGCGTCCCAAAAGAGATTAGATTTAGGCACGACTAAGAGGTTGGATTGTTACAATCGCCCCCTAATTTATAACAAAGTTTACCGGAGTTATAAATTAAATAATAAGAAAAACACAACCTCTAATAAGTGACTCAATCATTCAATCGCAACGTCTGGGGAAAAAGATTAAAATTTAACCTATCTAAGCTAAACCTGCTATTTATTGTTATGATATAAATTATATACATAAATATAAATTATAAAAAATTTTGGTCACCCTACGCCCCACCAACTATATCCATTGACTAGCGTTTAAGTCCGCAAAATATAAAATTGGGTAAAAGGACAGATTCAATAACCTATAGCATTAAAATTTTATGTGTTTGAATTTTTTATAATATTAGAACAAAATATTGTCATTGACCAATCTCTCAACCGCCCCCAATAGATGTAATTGAGACATTTCCCTAACCCAACATTTACATGTATTAGTACTGGGTAAAACTTTTATCTTAATACTTACACCATCATATGAATAAAGAGTTTCTAAACTTTATGACCCAATGGAATAACCGACCTTTAACCTATATAGTATCTTAACTGCAAGTTGAGCTTGTCATTAGGCTGTTATTATAGGTATAGGATCAATGAATAAAAGTTTACAACATATTTTTTGACACAATATGTATTATTTCAGACAATATTTATATAGTACACTAACCGTGACATCAGAATTATCATTAAGTTCCCCTTGTAATCCCTAATTCAACCTCTCAGTAATATTGTATTTACAGATAACATCCATTCAAATAAATAGTATTAAAATCTCCCCTTATTTCTTCTCTCACAGAGGCAATTTGTACCAAGTAGGTACTAAAGTGTTTTGACCTGTATCATTTGAGTTCAATGTGTATAGTGCAACTGAGTAAAATAATCCTCGCATAGATTGAAAATATCAAGATCCTAATTGGCCCTTCTGATTAAAATGTCCCTAAGTTAAGGACAAACCTTAGAACTTCCTATGAGAGCTAGGGTGTGAATCCTAGTCGACCCTAATGGTCCAATGTAAAACCATCACTTCAGTCCACACCCTGGCCTGTGGCAGGGTCTGTGTTCTTACTAGGATGATCGTAAAGAAAAAAAAAGTATAATATGTAGCACATCCGTTGTCCAGTAACCATAGTACAAGCCTAGTGCTTAGTTTGGGGCTAGATTGCGCTGTGTGTAACGTCGTGCAATATTTTTTTTTTTTTTTTTTTTTTATTTTTTTATTTAAAGAGCTCCAAGTCTTAGTGAGTATCCATGCAGAAGTCCATTAATAATCAGCAGCGCCAACTCTACCAACTTGGTTTCTCAACATATTTGATTATTATTCCTTCAGAGTGTATAAGTGTGGGAAATCGTATCGTTGCTGCATGTGGAGTACGGAATTCATATGAAATCAGTATTAATAGTAAATACTGATGACTTGACCACTGTCCTAACCTAACACCAAAATACTCCTTCATACAAATCCCTTTGTAAGGCGTAAGAGTTACTTCAAACTTAAATTCCAACAGGTTTGATTTGCAAAATGATAAACTGGTAAGGCTCTTAATTTAAGCATTGCTTTAGATACTACGCTCTATCTTGCAAAAGCATGTTATGTTCGCTCCGCTTGGTCCTGCTTTGAAAATTCACGCTAGGCTTGATACTACGCCCCCGCTTGGGTTTGCTTATAATTAACACGCCCCTCATACAATCCACATTCATGGCCAAACATTCCCTTTCCAGAATAGCAATGCTTCACAAAACTAGTACTCAAAGGTAAATAAGGGGTAATCAACAAGTAATGACCGAACAATTGATGTTTTCTATAAATACCTTAATTCATTAATGTTGAACTTAGCGCGAGGACCATTCACCGCATCATTTCTGACATGTATTGTATGGCAGTCATTTGTGGTTGAGCAGGCATAGGGTTAACTCTGGAAGCTCCCCTCCTAGTAGCCGTCCTGGTTTCTACTGGCTTCTTAGTTCTTTGTTTGGGCATCTCGAAGTTGTCTTGATATTTATACCGGCAAGTTCTCGTTGTCTTTCTAGGTAGAAGGACGATCAGTTTTCCCAACTCTGATATTGGCTGAACCTGTGTAATTTGCAAAGTTGTTTAGCGTACGCTATACAGACGTTATAACCAGAAATTGAACTGAATTGAAGGGATACCGGGTTTTCTGGTGAGATATTAATGTCGTTTATTGTTTCTGCACCTGCCTGTTGTTTGCACGCTTTTAATCTATTGCGTTTTCTTTTGTTTTAGCTTAATGTGAACCAACTAATCATGCTTGAGAGTGACTTGTCCCAAATACGCATATTTTCCTGCACTAATTAAATAACAATTAACAAGGCCTAAAAGCGCACAGTGAAAGCAAGATAGTACCCAATTAGTGTTCAAACGAGTTCCTGTAAGCAACACTTATAATAGAAAACGCATAACATGGAGAACCTTAATATAAATCCTGGAAACACACAGAAAAGCATAATGGAACCTAAATAATATTCACCCAAGTTCCTGTAAGCAACATTTTCAATAGAAACCACATAATACGGTGAAACAGAACATAAGATAAATTAACCTGCAAAGTTTGTTTTTGTTAAGGTGTGTCTATTTTTTCTAAAGGTAATATAACCTAATAAATATATGCAGTAAACACCTCGTCCTTTCTTTAGTGTTTATTTCTTTTCACAAAAATGTAAGTATCTATAGGAAATTAGATTTCTGAAACTTGTAATAAGCAATATCTCAATTTACATACTAGACTAGAACCGCACAAAGTGTTTGGTTAATTGCTAGAATGAAACACTATATTCTGATAACAAAACATACTGCCCACGCCCCCAAGACCCCCGTTTATCTAAAGCATTTTAAGAACCACACCCGGTGATCAAAGCGACACCATTGTAGCCGCTGCCAGACATCCTGGTCCACGGCACGTATTGTAAAAATACCCCCCCTCTAAAATACGTCTCTAACCCACTTTATCATGTGAATAAAGCGGTGAACAGTTAACATACGTTAAATATTCAAATGGCCAATTGTAATAGTGATCGTCTAGATTTAGGACAATATTCTACGTTGTGTTTTTAAGATGTAGTAACTCAAGATCTTTACATGTGGTATGCTTTAGACAAAATTAGATGTGAATCAGGGCGGTGGCAAGTGCTGCTACAGTATCCTATCTTCTAAGAACAGGTAGTTAAGTATAGGTATATAAACTCTAAATTATAATAAGGATATTACTTGGAAGGATAGATATATAATGAGAAAATATGCAATGTTATATAAATATAAATAACTATACTTATGAATATACTTACATGAATGGTTTAGCTTACATTATTAAGTAGGACAGATATAGATATAGGTATGTATCTAGTTGTAATGTGTGTTACCGCAACCCTAAGGGGTTGCGGGAGTCTTCTTCCTCCATCCCCTCAAGACTCAATCCATCACTCTCCGTTGAATCTAATCTACGCGCTAACAGTGGCGCCATCAACTCCGAAGAGGACATCATCAAACAAAGGTGGTGGAAACACCCAATTTGATTAAATTCAGGTAAGTTAGTTAGTATTGTATCCAATCTAACTCAATGCAGGTCCCATATCAGTGTGACCCGGCCGGATAACAGACATGGATATTTGTGTGGTAACTCAGAGGAACGCCAAAATCGGACATAACCTGATGTTACAGTTGTATGAAGTGCGTACCGGGCTGTAGTAGCCATGGTCGCTTGTGGAGTGTGATATCCCTTTGGTATGCTTAGGAGAACGTGTCGGCCAGAAACCTTTCCTGAGATAGTCTCGCCACATATGGATGTGGGTCAACAACTAAACCTTATTCAGCTCTGTGACACGCAACCATCGCTAAACAACCTTGGGAGATTCTAAGATAGGTGTGGCAGTCCCACACCTTTGTACAGAGTATAATGTATGTATAATATCCACAAATGTCTCGACCAGCGAACAACAGCAAACATGAGAGTTCATTAGTAGTAAAACTGGATACTAGATTATGTTATTTGTATGAAATTGATAAAATCAATACAATTAGGTGCTTCCGAGAAGGCAAGAACCATGGATTGGCAACTAGTTTATCATGAAATGAGAAACATACAATTGCCACTTCATGACTCATTTGTGTAGTCCTGTACCAAAGCATGAGCTACAAGGTACTTTCAGGTATTTGGGTATGTATCCAACATGCGGTTATAGGATTATAGGACACAAGGGGGTTTGGCTTCGCCTTGGTTTACCAAGTGATTTAGGAATCAAAAGGTACCGCAAAATGAGGCTCTAATTCGGTTAGAGTTAACTGGTGGAACCTTTAGGATCCTCCATACTTGGCCTCAATCAAAAGCTGGCTTACCGGAATCATGAGCTGCGAAACTTTTCTCAGTGTGTGTTGGTGGAGTATACCCCCTAACCCAACTAAAGGAAAAGACACAGGTTCAATACCGATTTGGCCTTTCCTTGATCAAGTTACGACCGTCAAGACTCTTAACAAACAATCTCCTTCGATTATTGTTTAACAGGCTTAGACAGTATAATATCCTCTGCACGATTATCCTCACACCAACCATCATAAGGATGATGTAACAACAAGGTGAGACGATACAAGTTGCAAGTACTCTAGTCCAGGGGGGGCAGGTGCCTAAAATGAAACTCGGTGGTTATAATCGCAAATTGGACAATAATTATTATTTATTTTTATTTATAGTTAACAAGTTAGCTGCTATATCCATCCCGAACTACAGTAGATGTTATGTCTTGTGTAATATAATAAATAATCTATGTTTGTACATAATACTCTAATAATATAGTAAACAAAGATGATGAGATAAGTTGAATGTTAGGTGGGACACATAATATATCTTTTGTAGATACGTAGATATTTACAATATGAGCTTATATGATATTTAATGCCTGGATTTGATCGTCACATAACATTTACGACTTTAACTTTTAATAGAAAAGAATTAACTAGGTAGTTTAGTTTATGCCAGGCTTGGCTCCTGGACTTTCAAGATAGATACGTGACTTTTCTTTGATCAAACTAATTCGCACAGCTGACCTCGAGGGTCCCTACGAGAGTATATTCAATTCGCACGATAATACCCACTGTTTGACTGAGAGACTGCAAAATTAGCAGCTATTTGTTATGAAAATAAGAACATCCTCAGAGAGTAGTCTCTGCCAGGGGGTTTCCCTGGGCTGAGATAAATAGTTTCTCTTCAGCCAAACACTAGGTTATAAGAAGTAGCCCAGAGCTAGCCCAGAGCTTTCCCCAAGCTACGAGCACACAAAAGAACGCAAGGAACATCGTACTAGAGACACCTTAACATTTTCCTATCAATTACTGCCAGATTCTAGTAATCCCGTCCCCGGGCTCTAGTTAGAAAAGTTGGCACCATTTAAATTGGAAGAAAATGGCCTGACGAGGAGACAGAATTCCCCAGAACCTGGCTGCAATTCCTATCAAAGAAAACATGCTTGCTTACCTCGTTGTCTTTCTAGGTA
Source organism: Idaea biselata (assembly GCA_958496205.1). Classification (NCBI taxonomy): domain Eukaryota; kingdom Metazoa; phylum Arthropoda; class Insecta; order Lepidoptera; family Geometridae; genus Idaea; species Idaea biselata. The sequence goes on from OY292396.1 coordinate 19,416,208, forward strand.
GAAGGACGATCAGTTTTCCAATGAGGACCCTATCACCTAAAATAAATCACTTCACTCACAAGACAGGCCATGAACAATAATAATAAATAGGTATCACCTTTTATTCACTTCTCTACCAGTAGACCTCTCACTTTCTGGCTATGCTGAACCTAACTAAACTGGGCTAAGCTGTTAAAATAAAACTGTTCGTATTTGGGCAGAGGTCTCACTTTACTTGTGATGTATTTTATTGGAGCACTGTTGGTTTGCGAACGGCCAGGGATTTTCCTTTTTAGGAGTTCCTGTTTCTCGGGAAAAACTTCCTAGCTATACTGAAACTAATTGAACTAACTGGGCTATACTGTTAAAATTAAACGGTTTCGCGTTTGGGTAGCGGTTCCCATCACTTGGAGATTGTTAGTTTGAATTCTTTTAGTTCGCGACCCGGCAGGGAATCCTTTTTTAGGAGCTGTTCGTTATAGCAAAACTTCCTTTTAGTTCGCGACTCGGCAGGGATTCTTTTCAGGAGCTGTTCGTTATAGCAAAACTTCCTTTAGTTCGCGACTCGGCAGGGCTTCTTTTTTAGGAGCTGTTCGTTATAGCAAAACTTCCTTTAGTTCGCGACTCGGCAGGGCTTCTTTTTTAGGAGCTGTTCGTTATAGCAAAACTTCCTTTAGTTCGCGACTCGGCAGGGCTTCTTTTTTAGGAGCTGTTCGTTATAGCAAAACTTCCTTTAGTTCGCGACTCGGCAGGGCTTCTTTTTTAGGAGCTGTTCGTTATAGCAAAACTTCCTCTAAATGAACGCGGCAGGGCCTTATAAAGCCTCAAAATCTTCCCCTTCTCCCAAAATTCGCTTTTTGAGTTTCGGGATACCAGTTTTTCTTTTCAAAATCGCATTTCTCAATTAGCCAATTTTCCCAAAACTAATCTGCCTTTTTCTTTGGTCTAAAGTATATTTTTTTCTATTTGACCTACCATTGCTTGATTATTGCTTAGGTTTAAGACGTGACCTGCAGTATAAACCTCAATCGACCAATTTTCCCAATTTTAGTTTCTTTTTAATCGGCCATATTTTCTCCAAAACTCCCCTAATCTCCTGACTATGGCCACATTTCCTTAAAGATGTTACGGTTGTTGATTGGACTCCCTTCCCATCGGCTTATTAACCAATCAGGAACCTTGAAAATGTTTCTCCTGAAATTTAGGTTATTCACAACGCATGCTTTGGCCTTCATTTATCCAACAACCAATGGGGTACCTTGAAAAAGTTCTTCCTGAAAAACCTTCTAAAATGGGCGTGAAAGGGGTTTATTCATAAACCATGCTTTATACCTTCATTTCCTCAGTAGCCAATGGGGAAGCTTGAAAACGTTCCCCTGAAAACGGACTATTCATAAATGCATAGAGAGAGTTCCCATGAACTTCCGGCGGAAACGCGGCGCTGTCTGCACTTTGAGGTGGCCAATGTCAACAGCCTTTGTTGTGGCTTAGAAAGAAGAATTCCTTAATCAGCCGTTCCTTGTCCTCCTCCCGGGTTCGGTTACATGTTTATCCCTACGCTTTAATTATTTACAACTATATTTCCATGTACAAACTACAAAAAGATCGAAGATTTAATAGATTTTGAAGATAACCTTGTTTTCTTTACCTCCCTTATCTATTACAGCGCCATCTATTATCAAGCAGTGGGACAATAGACCCCACTTTACCTGGTTCTTTCAACGCGACTCCTACTCTCTCAGAGATGTCGTTATATTAAATATCTTTCGTAGCACAACCTAGGGTTAACTTATTTTTACCGCTTATCAGAGAGGTAATTAATCACCTAATCTTAATCTTGGTTAATGTATTTAATCACCTAAAGAATTTTAGTTAGGTTAATTATACCGATTGATTTCTTACTTGAGGTATTTCTATGTTGCTATTCTATTTTAGCAAGGCGTTGCGTCCCAAAAGAGATTAGATTTAGGCACGACTAAGAGGTTGGATTGTTACAATCACTCCGAAGATCCTCGTCCGATCCATATCAATTTATGGAGTCACCAAAATCGTCAAAATCGGTTCATAAATGACCAATATAATTTGTTTCTAAAATGTACATGGATTTTGGCTAGATGCGTCCCGCGGTTACACCCGCGTAAGTTCGGATCTCGTAGGAATATCGGGATAAAAAGTACCCTATGTTACTCAGGGTGAACAATGAACATACAGATACACACACACACACACACACACACAAATACAAATAAATAAATAAATAAATATTGCACGACGTTACACACAGCGCAATCTAGCCCCAAACTAAGCACTTGGCTTGTACTATGGGTACTAGACAACGGATATACTACATATTATACTTTTTTTTTTGTAAATACATACATATGATACATAGAAAACACTGAATATCCCATGTCTTCGGACCGTTGTGAGTCCTAGGACATGTTGGTTTCCTCACGATGTTTTTCCTTCACCGTAAATCTTTCCTCTTTATAATATTAGTGTAGACTTAAAAACATCTAGGTCAAGATTATGTTTAGATATGATTACTCTGACTCTTATAAAAGCATAATAAAAGACTGAAATGAATGCAAAAATGTTAATCAAATACCGGAGGAGGCTTGTGATATTTTATTCAAGAGCATTTTATGATATTCTCTACCTTAGTCTAGTCAGCTTTATTTTCTTTTAAGGATGATATTATGAGATTTTGTGGTTTAAATTAGATTTTTCTCGGTGTTGGACTAGATACAACAATAATCCGGTTATTTTTGAACAAGAAAATGGTATACTTTAAGACCGGACGACAAAAAGTCGGTTTTTTGTTTTCAGTTGTACTGTTATGTCACATTTCAGTGCAGATAAATGTGACAGACAAATTACAAGTTGAACGATTTCGTAAAGTTTTCGATTTTTTTTCGATCGTCTTTTGTTTTTGTTTCGATCTTTTTTTTTGTTTTAAACGTTGTTGCTTTTTAGGGTTCCGTACCTAAAGGTAAAAACGGGACCCTATTACTGAGACTTCGCTGTCTGTCTGTCTGTCTGTCTGTCTGTCTGTCTGTCTGTCTGTCTGTCTGTCTGTCTGTCCGTCCGTCCGTCCGTCCGTCTGTCCGTCTGTCACCAGGCTGTATCTCATGAACCGTAATAGCTAGAAGGTTGAAATTTTCTCAGAAGATGTATTTCGGTTGCCGCTACAACAACAAATACTAAAAACAAAATAAAACAAATATTTAAGAGGGGCTCCCATACAACAAACGTGTTTCAAAAATAACAAGGAGTTTAGTACAATATGAGGTCGCTTCTGATTGGTCAGGACAAATCGAGTCGGTCCTGGAATTCAAAATGGCTGCCCTATCTGTCAAATATACTAGTCTGCCTTCACTGTCCAAAGAGTTTCTTATAAGTTTCAGATTTTCTTTGAATCAAAGTTGTTGTAAATCATTTTAGGGTTTTTCGATATTTTTTTTTGTTTTGTTTTCGTTTGTCTTCTTTTGTTTATGTTGTTCTATTATCGCAAGAAATAGGACGAAGCCTAAGTCTTTAGAATTTTATTGTGCTTAGTGTTAACTTAGATTTATTTTTCAAGGATCGTTTTAGAGATGTTTACCCACATAGGAAAAACCCCGTGTTAACACTTTTCTGGGATTCAAACACACCTGCTGCTTTTTCTACCTGTACCGGTAGAAACTTTGAAAACAAGCATATTTTCGATACTAATGTAGATATTATAAGTAAGAACTTAATAAGATTGTAATAACTACTTATAAATACACTATAGCAAGTTAAAGTAAACTTATACCTCCTGACGAAGTTTCCAAAAGCAGAGTTACTGTTATGCAAGAGACAGGCAAGTAGGTCCTAGTCACCGAGTATTAATCCTACAGAGAAACAGCTTCATACAAGCCCGCGGCGTAGGTACTTCACAACGTGCGCAGCTATGTGTGTGTGACCTCACCGACAGTGTGCCGACGGGTTCACGTACGTGAGCCGAGTAGGCGCTTCGGGAGGCCTCGGCAAACCCGAGTGGAAAGCGGTGAGAAGTCACGCACACATAGCTGCGCGTGTAGTAGAGTACTTACCTACCGCCGCCGCGGGCTTGTATGAAGCTGTTGCTCTGTAGGATTAATACTCGGTGTCCTAGTTACTTACGTAAGTAAGTAGGTAGTTATATACTTACACTAATAGTCAGTTCCAACTCACCTCCACTATGTTTGAATCCTAATAATCCTGGATATTATGACTGTATGAAAGCATAATGGCTGCAAAGTATTAGTAAGATTTGTATAGGTACGAGTAAATAGCGATCCGGCTCATTAAATGTACGGTGGACATACAAAATCTTTTGGAAATAATTCCTCAAATGTTGATCAAAATCTGATGATTTTGATTGGGTGTTTTGGGAGGTTATGGAGGTTTTTTGAGAAATGTTATGTCATAAAGGGTCTAGTATTCTTCTATGTCTTCGTTCGCCGATACTAATAGTTGATTTGACTAGAGTACACTTCTAATATGTAGATCTAGATATATCTACCTAATGGTTGTGTGTATACAGCAAGATTCAAGATGAAATTAGAATTTCTTCCTTTGAAGTTTCTCAGTTAACCTGTATTGAAATTACCTCGTATTAAAGAAACATGCCTTTACAGACACTACCTATAGTCACTTAGCAATAAATAGAAGATAACCTTTCTAATAATCGAAAAACGTTAGCTTAAAAGCCGACACTAAGGAAATTTCCTTTAATATTTAATAAAAGCGATTTTCTCCGTAGTACTCACAGTGATTCAGAGTCGATAACTACGTAAATTGCGGACTTCCAGATGCATAGAATAACTTTACAGCGGACACGGTTGAGTAAAAAGTTTATCCCTGGGAGCCGGCGGTCCGCTCCGCCACCGGTCCGGGAAATCTGCCGGTCGGTTTCACGGCCGGTTACACTCCCGCTTACTGACGCCATTGGGAATAGTCCTCCTACATTTTTATATCTGAATTCTCCAGCTTTGACTGCAGAATTTAGTTTAGTGAGTTGCCTAAAGATAGGTAAAGAAAGGTCCGGTGATTCGAGCTTTTGGGATGGATGGCACCCCTAATGTCTGGGGTTTGAAAGTGTTTGTTACAAAGGTTGAGACCGGGAATGGTTTTATTTAAAACGAAATTCGATTTACTCCAATTCTCCTTTTTCAATATTGAATTTGAATAAACTTTTGTGGTGCGATGAGCGACACATGCTTGCAATATGTTGATGGCGTGTTCAAATTCTGCAGAGGAATACGTATTTGTAATCCTAATCTATATCCATTATTCATATATATAAAAGAAAGTCGTGTCAGTTACACAATTTATAATTCGAGAACGGCTGAACCGAATTGGCTGAATATTAGTGGGTAGGTAGCTTAGAACCAGCAGGGGAATGACATAGGATACTTTTGATTCCGCGGTATCGGGACTTACGCGGGTGGAACCGTGGGGCACAGCTAGTAATATATAAAACCGAAACTGCCGCCGAAACTTGATTTTTGACCAAAACCGAAACTGAACTTTCGGTCGGACACTAATAATATTTCTAGGCATAGCTAGGTTCCTAAATTTCGAATAGTCAATGAGATTATTCCAGAACAGTTGTTGACTAACCATCCTTAACCGATGGTCAGTGAGCAAGGACAACGGTTAGGTTATAAATTCCAGTAGCTAGGCTTTAGCTAGGCTGTTGGCTACACGTCGCGGGACCGATTAGCTGTGATTGTTCAGAATCGCGATGGACATTGCCACGGATCCGACGATGAGACAAGCGTATTCATGCGACGCGTCGTTGCACCCAACAGCTGTCCGACGTCACGCCACACGGAAAGCTGTTACGTTGAACAAATTGTTGCTCTAATTTCTAGAAATAAAGATAGATAGGTAGATAGATAAACGCTTTAGTGTACCTACCAAAATAAAAAATATACAAATATGTAAACATTATTTCTTTGTATTTCCTTTGTATGGTAAACATCTTATATTGTAATAGTTTGTATGTAATATGGAAAATTACTTACAAGTCGAGTTGAACTGCAAAGTTCCCCGGTAGATGTCACTACGAGGCCTCACTTGCAAGAACACGAGGAGGTGCTTTCTTGATTTCGGCATTTTCGCTTCGTCACGCACGGTTAACCCAGGGTTACCCGTGATGAAGCGATCAAACTCACTGGTTCGGATTACCAGTAGTCGCGGGTTCGAATCCCGCCGGGTAATAAAATTTTAAAAGCATAAACAAATATTACCAAGATAAACTTAAATCTTGTTCGGCACAATGGGCGGCCTTATCGCCTATGAGCTAATAAATTTAAGTTTTAGACTACTGTGACAATGCGATCAATATTGTAGACCAATTTGATTGAAATGTCGCGGGGTCGCAATGCTGCTTTCATTTTGGCGGAAAGAATCGGCTGAATCGGAGATAAGAATAATTATATAACGGATCCGTCCTGTAGGCGAAATTAGTTAGTTTAGCTTAGCTCCGCATAGTCGGCCCAGTTTTTCATATAGGTTGATACTAATTGAGTATTTTCAGGACCTATATTCATCCTGAAAATACTCAATTAGCCTTATTAATAAACGTGGGGTAAGGTTTGAGTCGTGACAACATGCTTTGTCTTTTTCCTTGACAAGAACTTTTAAAGTTTACAGACTGAAACAAAAGGTGGTAAACTTACTCCGACCTTACTCCACGTTTATTAATAAGGCTAAATAGGTACTTACTTAGGCTAAGTCCGAAGTATTAAGTTTTGTCCTTATCATACTTACCTACTCCTTATTGATCCATATCCGTTGTGGTTGTTATGTAGGTATGCAATATGCATATTAATGATTTATACCTTTACAGTCGCTGGTAAAAATGCACCCACAATTCAGTTACTAATTTTCCAGTAGCATATTTGAAGTAGGTACGCTACTGGTAAAGCGTTCAAAAAGCATTTTAGTATCTACTCGGAACAAAATTAATTACAACCTCTCTGAACTTACCTCTTTCAGACATGTTGGTAGGTACCTATCTACACTTGCGGAACAGTAAATTGTAAATTCCAACTCGTCTGCTAACGAGTACAAGTTCACTTCGGAACTACAGAACTCTTAAGAACCGTTCACTCGTGACTCGTATGGAACTCCAATTTCTTGTCTTATTCGTGTAACTTTTTAATGATTAGCTCCCGTTTTGTGTTAAAAGTATCTCTTTATGTTGTACTAGCTGTAACAAGAAACACTTACAGCCTTATTAATAAACGTGGAGTAAGGTTGAAGTAGGGATGACATGTTTTGTCTTTTTCCGTGACAAGAACTTTCAAAGTTGACAGATAGGAACAAAAAGTGGTAAAATTACTCTGACCTTACTTCAGGTTTATTAATAAGGCTGTTTTGGTTTAGCTTAGTTCCAATTCCAGTGGGTTCCGTGGATAACATAATTCAGCTGTTGGAAACTAGCTGCGCCCCTCGATTCACCCGCGTAAGTCCTGCGGGGCTACTGCGTTTCTTTCGACCGATAATTTCAGATGTTCGAAATTCAAATTTGTTTGAATTTTGCTGAAGAAAATTATCGGTCGGATCGACCGATAATTCCTAAATGACGAAAAAAAGTAGGACCTCCCACCCCACGAAAATATCGGAATGAAAGTGTACCCATGTGTTAATTCAGGTCTCCAGCCAAGTTTAATTGCAATCGGTTCAGTAGTTTTCAACAACCATACTCGTTTGCTTAAACACAAACTTTCTCATTTATAATATTAGCTTCAAAATTGTAATTTTAAACACAATTTTAAAATTGTAACCAAACCCATATCCACCCACTATGATACACACGGTAAGAGAGGGGGCAGCCCTACTCTATACTCGGGCTAAAAGTATTTAATAAATAAATATTGCACGACGTTACACACAGCGCAATCTAGTCCCAAACTAAGCACTAGGCTTGTACTATGGGTACTAGACAACGGATGTAATACTTACTTATTTTTCTTTTGTAAATACATACATATGACGACCTCGGTGGCGCGTCGTGCGAAAGCGCGACTGCAATGCAGGAGGTTGCGGGTTCGATTCCCGCCGGGTGCAAGTATTTATGCTTAAAAAATAAATATTTGTGTCTGGTCTGGGTGTCCCTCTATGTATAATATGTATGTATTTACAAAAGAAAAATAAATATAAGTATTATATCCGTTGTCTAGTCACCGTAACACAAGCTTAGTCGCTTACCACGGGGCTAGATGGCGCTGTGTGTTGTTCGGAGAATTTATTTATTTATTTATTTATTTATATGATACATAGACACACACCCATGTCTTCGGACCGTGGTGAGTCCTAGGACATGTCGGTTTCTTCACGATGTTTTCCTTCACCATTTGATACTAGTATTCTAAGTTTTATCTTAGGTATAACTTTAGATCCTGAACTTTAGTGGCGCCCGAATGTGGAAGCGTTGTCCAATAGATTCACTTCTGCAGCTTACGTAGATAAGAAAATTTGCGCATACGAGGCTGTGCGCTTAGCTCATCTTATAGAGAACTAAACACTAGCTTTTGGGGACACGATCTTTCTATAACTGATACCAGACGCGTTTTTTTGGCTTATTCCCATTCGTGCCATTCCTTCAATTGTTTAACTGTTTTGCGTCCATACATTGAGTTCCAATCGGGTCAAAACAAAATTAGATAGTCATTTTAATGTGAAAATATTTTCATACTTCATTTCCTCTTCGGGCCATAACGATTTCGGTACGGTCAACAAAAAAAAAAGAGTTAATTTCTAATAGACTAAAGAGTAAAAGCACACACTACAATATTTGAAAATGTAACGATTACTCTTGCGTCACTTACATGTAGTACCTAAGTGTTTTTGGCTTATAAGTTTCCACTCGAGACTTGTATTTTGTAGCTTAGGATTAAAATAAAACAATCACGAAATAGTAAGGAAAAGGATGTAGTGGACAATTGGTCAAGCCAAAAAATAGTGTCAATTAGTCAAGCGTATAGTTACCGCAAACGAAAGTGTCAATTGGTCAAGTCTTCGAAGAGTGTCAACTGGTCAAGTCCTTTTTTTTTAATACAACAAAAGACGATCGGAGTAGAAACAAAAGACGATCGAAATGGAAACAAAAGACGATCGAAATGGAACAAAGAGACGATCGAAATGGAAACAAAAGACGATCGAAAAAGGCACAAAATATGACAGCAAGACAGCCTGTCAAACTTGAACTGATAAGTAATATCTCGGAAACGATTGATCCTAGATCACTACTTCTTTAGCATAAGTGATAAAGCTCTTCAAGATCTTCATTTTAGTTGACAGCTGTCAAACTTAAAACGTCAATATCTCGTAAACTATTAACCCTAGACCACTACTTCCTTAGCATAAGTGATAGAGCTCGTCAAGATCTTCATTTTAGATGACAGCTGTCAAACTTAAAACGTCAATATCTCGGAAACTATTGGCCCTAGACCACTACTTTCTTAGCATAAGTGATAGAGCTCTTCAAGATCTTTGTTTTTGATAACAGCTGGCAAACTTAAAACGTCAATATCAAAGTGCCCTATCACTTATGCTAAGGTAGTAATGGTCTAGGGTCAATAGTTTCCAAAATATTGACGTTTAAAGTTTGACAGCTGTCATCCAAAACGAAGATCTTGACGAGCTCTATCACTTATGGTAAGGAAGTAGTGGTCTAGGGTCAATAGTTTCCGAGATATTGGCGGTTTAAGTTTAACAGCTGTCATCCAAAACGAAGATCTTGACGAGCTCTATCACTTATGGTAAGGAAGTAGTGGTCTAGGGTCAATAGTTTCCGAGATATTGGCGGTTTAAGTTTGACAGCTGTCATCCAAAATGAAGATCTTGAAGAGCTCTATCACTTATGCTAAGGAAGTAGTGGTCTAGGGCCAATAGTTTCCGAGATATTGGCCGTTTAAGTTTGACAGCTGTCATCCAAAATGAAGATCTTGAAGAGCTCTATCACTTATGCTAAGGAAGTAGTGGTCTAGGGTCAATAGTTTCCAAAATATTGACGTTTTAAGTTTGACAGCTGTCGTCTAAAATAAAGATCTTGACGAGCTCTATTACTTATGCGAAGAAAGTAGTGGTCTAGGGTCAATAGTTTTCGAGATATTGACGTTTAAAGTTTGACAGCTGTCATCCGAAACGAAGATCTTGAAGAGCACTATCACTTATCCTAAGGAAGTAGTGGTCTAGGGTCAATAGTTTCCGAGATATTATCGGTTCAAGTTTGACAGGCTGTCAGGCTGTCATAAAAAAAAACTATTTATTTAATTTAAAAAATAAAAAAATTGTAATATAGTCAATCCTCGGGCGATTATTATTTTAAATAGCTACATGGTAACCATGGAAACATGGTAGGGTGTTAGGTTTTTTCGTTACCCCCCCGAAGGGTTCCCGCCTTGTCGTGGCGGGGGGGCTTAGTAGCCGTGGCCTGGACACCCACGGTGAACCAAGAGGAACCCACCCGAGGGGCCGCTCGAGCTTCGGCTCGCGGCCGGTAGGTTACGTCCGTAACTGAGGTGGGCCGCAGTGTGCAACATTGCGGCTGAGGGTTTCGGAGCCGCGGCAGGAGAGGAGTGTCGGTGTTGCGTTGCCGCTCTCCCTATCTGCCGCGGCCTCGGCGGGGCCGCCACCGTTGATGGCGGACGCGGTGGGGCTGCAGGGGAAGAGGAGTGTCGGTGTGTCGTTGCCGCTCGCCCTATCCCCTGCAGCCGAAAAGTGGTCGGCGACGGGGCCACAGACCTCACCCGTCGCAGGGGAACCAGGGGTGTCCAGACATCGCTGGTTCCCCTAAACGGCTCTTGGCGGCGGACTCGGGGGAGTTCGTCGCCAAACACAGAGCCCCGAGATGGTGGCGGCGTGTCCGCGCCGCCTTTCGAGAGGGCTTCGCCCATTTGGGCGCTTGGAGATGGGGTCCACCCGGACCACCCGCCGCTAGAGCTTGCCGAAGTTATCCGAAAGGTTCCGGCAAGCTCTGGCAACTGCGGCGCGAAGGACACCGAGGGGTTTAGTGGGTATACCCTGGCCGCACACCATCTTGGCCGGGGGGACCCCCACACACCGGGCCGCTCGAGAGCGGCCTGACGGTCTTAAGGAGATTCCCCTCGTAAAAAAAAAAAAAAAAAAAAAGGTTTTTTCGTTACGAAATTTGTTCAATCAAAGCTCAAGGCCCGCGATAAAAGCTATGCAATAACTTAAAAAAACAAATTCTCAGTATTTTCTTGCTGTTTGTACTTGAAACATTTTGGCCCGTTAAGGAAAAAAGATTAGGTATTCGAAATTTTGTTTTGGCCCGAATAGGAAAAAAAAATGGCACGAATGGGAATAAGCCGTTTTTTTTAATATTTCGGTCTCATACCGATATGACCAATTTAGAAAAACCAGGGTCAAGTTCTCGTATAATATTTTAAGTTCTAGAATATTCAAGTTACTTCTTATTTTAGTTTTGGCGTCGTACATCTTGTACATCTTGATAGACATGATGTCTCCGCGTTCCCGCCAAAACTCCCCCCGGACGGTTGCTCCTGTGAGTGACCTGACGGTACAGCGGACCCCTCCATTTATGCCTAAATGTCGGCCAAAGTTAACTAAATAAAAAATTCACCCCGGGGATGATTTCCTGAAAAAATGAAAGAAATAAACTTCTCAACGGTTCCCTAACATGATAATTACGAACTACGAGTATAAATAGATACACACATCAACATCGTCTAGGGATATTTTATATAAAGTTCTTAAACTTAAAAAATACTGGCCGATTTAAAAATATTTTAATGGAACCTTATTGTGTAGACCTTATTGTATGATTCCAAATTTGAATTTAAAAAAAAAAAATAAAAACATAAGATTAGCGCGGCAATTATTGTAGCGAGTTCGAAGGTTTAAATTTACTTAACGCAGTTTTAAGCATTTTGTTTAAACAAATTGAAGTTTTAATATTTTTTTTTTTTGATTAATTACAATTTAATACAACTGTATGCATCATGCAGCGGCGTCATTTAACAAGAAACGAAATGTTAAGGGCAGTAGGAATGCTCCAAGCTGGGGCTACTCAACGGAGTATTGCCGAGGAGATTGGAACAAGACAAAACGTGATATCAAGATTGTGGTCACGTTATCGTGCAACTGGTGAAGTGGCTGAAAGGCATCCAGGCGGAAAGCGGATAACTACCCAAAGACAAGACCGATTTTTGCAAGTGGCCGCGAGAAGACAACCAAATGTTACGGCCATGCAGTTGGTTCAAACGCTCCAGTCAGACCACCAGGTGCTTGTCAGTGACCAAACTGTGAGGAGAAGACTGCACGAGGCTAACCTTTATTCTCGCAGGCCGCTTCGTACTCTAGCACTACGCAGAGGAAATCGTGGACGAAGATTACAGTGGGCTAGAGAACATTTGCCTTGGGAAGATATCGAGTGGTCGGTAGTGTTGTTTACCGATGAGTCCCGATTCGGATTTCATCCTGATTCACGTAGAGTACGCGTATGGCGAGCTTCTGGTCGTGACAACCGTCTGCAACACCGTCAGGAGGTCCATCCATACCATGGCGGAACAATTATGGTTTGGGCGGGAATTCGTATTGGTGGAAGAACAGACCTCGTTTGGATCAGAAACACTATGACTGCCGAAAAATACCGTAATCAGGTGCTAGCACCAATAATCTATCCCCAACGACTGCAAATGGGCCAAGTTTTCACGCTCATGCACGACAACGCCCGTCCGCACACTGCGCGAGTGGTGACCAGCTGGCTAGAGGAGCACGACGTGTCGGTCTTAGACTGGCCCGCGCAGTCACCAGACCTAAACCCCATAGAGCACGCGTGGGATATGCTTCAAAGAAGGGCTTTGAGGAATTTGCCTCCAAATGTTGCGACTGAAGAGCAACTTTTTTTGCATCTTAGCAGGACCTGGGACAATATTCCGCAGCAAGATATTGACAACCTGATTCAAAGCATGAAAAACCGTTGCAGGGCCGTGATTAACGTCATGGGTGGTTTCACTGACTACTAATTTTAACTTCAAATAAAAAAACCTAATAATTTCGTTTTACTTTATTTTTTTCCTTAGATAGACATTTTATCTTAAATTTAACATTATTTCACTTTTTGCGTTTTTTAAAATAAAAAAATATTTAAGCATAAAACAATATTTTGTTGTATTCTAAATCATAGTCTGATAAGTAGGCTTTACAAAAATATATACATGTTGTTTGTTAGTAAACACAATTTTTTAGTAAATTGAGAAATTCTGAATATCCCTAGACGGTGTTGATGTGTGTAGTAGTCAAAGGAAATTTGTCTAAATTGCATTGAAATTGCTTCGAAATCCCAGTGAAAATAATGAGATTTATGTCGATCCCAATTATCGGGATATAATTAACACTCTGAAAATTAGTCAGGACTAGGTTTATTAATCACATTATCAACGGTTTTAATGGACATCGATCAGGTTTTGTGAGGCAGTAGATAGGTTGAAGCCTACCTACCTATTAAGTTTTTAATTACTTATTAGGGGGAATCCGCAATAAAACGGACGTGTTTTGAAACGGATACAATATACTTGTCTAAGGTCATCTTGGTGCCAACACCCACAGAACCTTAAATCTTTTCGATCAAAAACTTGAGATATAGATAGTGCATCGATAGTGTCCGATTTAAAACACGTCCATTTCATTACGGTATCCCCCTACTTGCATTCTTAAATGTTTTGCAATAAATGTCATTGAATATTCGAATCTCAGCTAATAACCTATTAAATTTATCACTATTTACTAGAGATGGGCCGACTAGGGGTTCTGCCGATTAGCAGACTAGCCGACTAGTCGGTTCCAAAATTGCCGACTAGTCGGCAATGCAGATCATTATAATTCCGAGATATTTGGGGTAATCGTGATCACTGCTATTTTTGGATAAGTTTGCACTTCGAAAGCTGTAGCGAAACTTCCAAAAAATGGATGAAATAAAAATAAAAATTGGAAAAAAAAATGGAGCTGAGGCATAGTTATGACACTTTAGATGTTTAGATGATGTATGTAAGCTATGATGTGTTTTGTTTACGTTTTTCTGACTACCCACCTTCTAAACTGTACTACTAATTAAATAAATATTGGTTTTATTGTATAATTGTTAATTGACGACTAGTCGGCATAATCTGCCGACTTTCCCGACTAGTCGGCGACTAGTCGGCCCATCTCTACTATTTACATTTCACTTAGGTAAGTATACCGCGATGTTTCGAAACTAGTGGCAAGCATTATCTATTTCACAAAATCAGCCCCGCAGCAGTTACTATGAAGCAACATATAAAATAGATAGGTAATAGCGCTGCTGTGCTGTCCTGTCTACGAAACTTTTTTGTGAAAATGACTCTAAAATGCATGGCACTAGCATTTTAGATTGTCTCCTAGTGTCTCCTGGAAATCATCCTACTAAAGAACCTCTAAATAACATAATATTGTTAACATGGTTACATTTTCCCGGGTCTTTATCGCGTGTTAACTAAGCGCTTAATAAATCGTGTAAATTTAAAAAGTTTATTTTTAGTAAGTTTTTAATGTGTGTTTTCCCAACTAGCCCTATAACTGGGCCTTTTTGCGCGACTTTAAGCTATAGGTTTCCTCACGACGTTTTCCTTCACCGTAAGAGCGATGTTAATAGCGCACATACATTTTTCTCAAAGAAAATTACATTGGTGCGCGGTTGGCCAGGATTCGAAACCACTACCTTCGGAATGAAAGTCTCGGTATCCACCACAAGACTAACACGTTTAATTAAAGTTACCCATTTACACCTAAAAAAAGTAAAGCAATACTCAATTTTCCATCGTAATCATCATACATTTTTAACGTTCATAATACCGCTAAGTGGGTAACTCAACTTGTCTCAAACAATTAAACAAATCCCTTCAAATCTGAGAGTAAATACCACTCGGTTCCGGCAGAGCGCGAAGAGGCATAAAAGTAACTCATTAGATATTAATTCGAGGTATCCCCCTCCCTCTCCACCCCCTTTAAGACCTCTTCCAAGCCATAGATTTGTTCGCGAACAGTATAGTTCTACCTATAACTGTTCAGTTTGAAAGAACTTTTCATAGAAAAGTCCTGTCGGCAGACAATTCATGCGCTGTCGTGTGTAGCAGAAATTACGCGACCGCAACCGACTCTTCAAACTCAAAAAATTACGTTCGTCTGGTCTTACCCTAAAATTCGTTTCGTTAGAGATTCAGTATGAATCTTCAGCTGTAGCGGCCAAGTCTTATCAACCAGTGAACTTGTCTGTGAACCGGCGCGACGTATAAACCAATGCAGGTAACTGCATATAGGTCGAATATTTATTTTACTGTCGTATTCCTGGTTTTACAGGTAAGGTACAATCAGGCAGTGTGACCTGAGCACGAGGAGGCTCGAATTACGAGAACTGGACTCTTCCTAGGCTAGGGAAGATGTCTATAACCGATCCCCCGAGGCACTTTTAGGTGCCTCGCGGTGCTGATGCATTAGGACGCAGAGCTGTAGAGTAAAGGGAGCGTGCCGTATTCATGCCTACGAAATTTAAACAATTATTACGGTTCGCAGCGCCGTATACGTGTAGTATCTTAAAAAAAAGATAATAGACTAGCAGCGCCCCGCGGTTTCACCCTCGTAAGTCCCGATCCCGCGGGAAAATCAAGATAAAAAACATACTCACAAACTTTTAGCTTTATAATATTACTAGCAGCTCCCCGCGGTTTCACCCGCGTAAGTCCCGATCCCGTGGGAATATCGGGATCAAAAGTAGCCTATAGCCTTCCTCAATAAATGAACTATCCAACCCCGAAACAATTTTTCAAATCGGACCAGTGGTTCCTGAGATTATCGCGTTCAAACAAACAAAAAAACAAACAAACAAACGCTTCCGCTTTATAATAGTAATAATAGATAATAGATAGTAGGATACTTTATTTGCGACAGAATGTCTACCAAGTTGTAAACAGCCAAGTTCTGAGAAAGCGTGCTGCATACATATTTAACCATAGCTATCGTCACTGTACCATTGGTAGGTTAAGACTGTGGTCAAACAGTGCTAGGTGTTTGTCGCCGCCATATCCGCGCCTCTCGCCTCCTTATTCCCTTCCCCTTTACCCGCCCCCGCAAGGAGGGTAGATGCGGGCTGTCCTCTAAGATAACACCTCATCTACATACCGAGGAGAGCTACGTGAGGTGCAATGAAACTTTGTAATTTACAAAAAAGATTACAAGGATATCTTGAGGGGTTGATGATATTTTCTTATAGAAGTACCGAACTGATGTATTCTGTTGGTTTGCCATTTCAGTGGTTTTCACTGATTTTGATTTCACGATTGGGTGCATCAAAATATGCTTTGATAATTTTATGTCCAAAAATTACTGCTTTAAGCTAACGGTTTATGATGGTAGTAGTACTTATATTTGTTAATCTGATTAAACGTTTCAATTGGAAAATATGTTAGCGGATTTTCTACCAAGTAAACATAACCTAACTAAAGTTCTAATTTGCAGGTCCTCTATTTTAATTCTACGAATGATAAAACGAACGATAATTTCAGAAGAGAATCCATCCGTCCGAAAATTTAATTTTCGACCGGTTTTGACGGACGGATGACAGATTTTCTTTCTTTCGTTCATAAGTTCGTAGAATTAAAGTACCCCTACAGAAATTAAAACCTTACTATAAGTTTGATAAGTCTTACCGTGGTATTGTGCAGAAAGAATGCGGCCTCTAACGTTGGTATCTTTGAAGGTAATCGGGACATGGGTTGTGGCTTTTTCGTGACGTTTTGTACGACGTTTAGATAGAGAGATAGGTTTGTGTTTCTCTACCATTCTATTAGGAATTCAACATTATAGTTATAGAATGATAAAGATTTTGATTCATTAGTAACAATCACAGACCCCTGTGGCGCCGGGGTCTGTGGTGAAGGAAGCCGGCGACAATAATTAGCATGTTCATGAATACTGGAGCACTGGTTTTCTCTGCTGTGCGCTGCACCGTGTTAGTTATTAAATTGGATCTAGTTTCGTCTGTATTTGTACAAGTATGATGAGCATAAAATTTAATCCAAGTAGTAGGTGCACAGAGTTGGTTGGTAGGTAATTTTTACACGTATCCGTAGATTTGAGTTTGTTAGTACGCTATCGTTAGTAGGTAGCTAAAAACTTTTTTATAAAAAGCTTAGTTATAATTTATTTCTCATTTGCTACAGTAAACGTAGGTAATGATTAGGGTAGGTGATTGTAACAAAAAAACATGACAAAAAAGCAGGAAAAAGTGTAATAAAAGAAATAAAAAATAAAGAATACCAACCGTCCCGATACCGGAACAGGGATGGTTACCTACCCCCTGAACGCTGCATTTTGCGCGTTCAGGAGGTAGGTCATTTTTTATGCAAACACAAAGAACAATTAAAAACCGCTTTTAGAAGGTATCTAGACCAATGGGAGGTATTTGGTCAGGGACTTATTTTTTTCAAGGGATAAATACTTCTGCAAAACACAACGCGTGATAGACGCAGGGCGGGATTCGATCCAACAACGCATCTTTACTCAATCCATCGTGCGTTGTGCGGAAGCCCAGTGCAGGCTTAACCACTTAAAAATAAAATCTAGAATCATAGAGACCTATCTAAAATTCAAATTCTTTCAGATACCAAAACAAACGTGACTCTAACTTTCATCTACCTATTATGTAAGTTAAACCGCCGAGACGCGACACGGTGTAACAGGCCTCTATTGTGATTCCATGATTGCTAGACGCGAAACTTAGCAGGTTACGACTTCATTAATACTAAACTTCACCCTACCTCGTAAACATAAGATTGAGTTAAATAAGTTAGGTATAAACAATTTTTGGTTTATAGTTAAAACTTAGTCCTATTGGATTCGAAGTAATCCTATTGAAGTCAGTTCTAATCTCTAAGAGCTACCTTCAGAGGTTATTACTTGTGTTATTAAACTAGTGGGTACTTACTCAGTGAATTAGTTGGAGATATTTCAGTAGAAATATTAGTATTGAAATCTTAGCTTGTAGCTCCGACATTCCAATTCTATGTTGTCATGGGTGTCATAGAAGGCGACTAAGGGATCTGTCAAAAAATAGCAAACCTTGAGTACTCCCCGCGCGGTGGCGAGTAGCTAGGTCACAACGAGAATTTGTGGGTATCCATTGGAAATAGATATGGAAATATGTTGACGGGCGGCCGCCTGCCTTACACTAATTCAGTAGGACCATACGGTCAATTATGACTTAGTATACCTATTACCTACTGTGCCGATCCCAAATAACTTGGCGTTTAGCCGACCCTGGGCTCCCGAGAGGGATGCAACTAGGAACATCGCTCTCGGATGAGAAGATCAGTATTTTTTTTTTACAGATTTTTTACCATTACCAAGCCGCACCTTGCATACGTTGTCGTCCGAAATCATTCGTGCGCAAAGTAAGTATTATGGAAGCGCACAGATTGCAAACGAATATACGTACAACTAATTCGTACATGCAGTCTGCGCGCTTTCATAGTAGGTAGGTATGTGAAAGGATGGAATTGTTCGTAAGTCTCCGTACGTTAGCGCACGAATGGAATTCGGACGAAAACGTATCCAAGGTGCGCCCGGCCATATGCAGTGTTCCAAGTAATATCTCTTCTGTAAATCTTTACCATACCTACCTAATAACAAATCACAAACCATTTTTTATAAAAATACTGG
The DNA here is from genome assembly GCA_958496205.1 of Idaea biselata. NCBI lineage: Eukaryota > Metazoa > Arthropoda > Insecta > Lepidoptera > Geometridae > Idaea > Idaea biselata. The sequence goes on from OY292396.1 coordinate 19,434,925, forward strand.
TTCGAAAGACTAATGTGGTTGACCGCAACAAGAGTTCACGTTGAGGTTGGCAGTTTTTTGACTAATGCTTTGTTGGGTCTGCGGGATTTCGTGAATAAGTTTGATATTTTACCATAGTTTATGTGACGTTTTCACAAATTTAAAGTACCAATATTTGATACCTAATTGTTTATCAAAACACTTGTAATGATAATAACATTCGTATCATCTTTAACAGTTTTTGTTCAAAAACCATTTCGATACCAGATCTCTAGCTATATACCTACCAAGTTTCATCGCAATTACTTCAGTAGATTTTGTGTGAAGGAGTAACAACTTCACATACTTACATAAACACAATGACATGCTTACAATCATACTTGCATAGGATAATAGGAATAAGATAGGTATATATAACAAAAACAAGTGATGTGGTTTCGAATAAGGAAAAATCACTCTTTGGAACCAACATAGTTACAGTTATCAGAAACATTGCAAAAAAACTATTCCTGTAGATTCTGTAGGTACAAAAATTAAGTTAAACTATTAAGTTTTTTCTCGTACTTTCGCGGAATCCTTACATTTTCGACAGTCGGGTAAAAAATCCTGAAATTTTAGGGACTTTACCGTCCCCGAAAGGTCAGGTCAAAATTATGTACCTAGACTTTTTTTACATGTAACAACTCGCAATTTAAAACAAAACATTAACATGACACTGGTTATAACGTCCAATTCACACGTGTCGTTTTAAAACCGCGGGACATAATAGCTAATGGGAACGCGGTTGTAATCGAACGCCGCAACACAATGTGATTTGTGATCTATTATTATTTATTACTTAGGTATGTAACTGCTAACTGACGTTAATTTGTAATCATTAGAACCATGCATGTGGCACGTTGGCGGTTAACTGATCATGTCTTTTTAAATAGGTATTAAGAGTACCTAATACAAACTCATCGAGAACCTCATTGTAAAACATATAACTCCAATTGCGTGACAGGGCTAGCGCTAGCGAATTTCAGATGTGTCAATGAAGGACGTAAGATGCTAGTAAGCATTTTAGATCCTTTGCGATTGAGATTAAAACTAATTTGTAGGTATAGTTGAGGTTGAATAATATTTTTTATTTATTTATTCATTCAATCTTTTCTTTATTCATTTTTATTCGTGCCACGTCAAAGCCTGCCACGGCTATACAAACTAAGACTTATCTTTTACCAAGATTGGGACTACAACTCAGGGGAATCCTCAGGTCCACAGTATATCATACAATTTGACATAAAAAATATACTATCAAAATTTGGCCCCTCTCATTTCCTTAATAAGTAATTTCATCTGTTTATTTTCCATTTACCCGTAATCATCAGTAAACACGAGTTCACAAAGCAGGCACCTTGTTACGAGCCGAATGTCACCGTCTCTGCAGGAAACCCGCCTGAATGGTCCCTTAATCTCCGCTGGGTCAAAATCACTTTAATGGATATCGCATGTTTTACCGCAAGGGGTCGCTTTATACGGCATTGTTAAATAAATCATAAAAATACTTAATAATCGTGGTCTTTTCTGGAAGTAGATTTGTTTGAGGTATAAGTACTGAGCTGTCAAAAAAGTTAAGCACCGGACGCTTAACTTGAACAAAGGTGAAAATAAAAAGGGAATTTAAGTTAGGAGAATTGTCCAGACACTGTGTTTTATTTATTTCGGTCAATCAAAACAAAAACTTTATTTTGAACAACAGAAATTCTTTATTTTGATAGGAAACAAATACTAGACTGATAAACTATATTGATGTTTGTTCGGATAAAACATTACTATAGTATTAAAATACTACCTATGGTAATTTTATTAAATATTTGTTTTCAGTAGTTATTGTTATAGACGTAACGGAAATACATCATCTGTGAAATTTTTAACCTTCTAGCTATTACGGTTCATAAGATACAGCCTGGTGACAGACAGACGGACATACAGCGAAGTCTGAGTAATATGGTCCCGTTTTTACCCCTTGGGCACGGAACCCTAAAAATATAGATTCGAACATCGTTGTTTGAATAGTCACCATCTAGGTAAACTAAGGATATTAGTATTTTTTATTAGAAGGTCAAGTATGGTGTGATTTACAAAATACATACTACTTAAGTGAGTTTTTTTCCTTCAATACAACGCACTGTAAAGAGTACTTATAACACAAAATAACAGTCTACAAAGCCATCAATCGTGCCCTAAACAAACAAACTAAATACTTAATACCTATTTACTTTCGTAGAAACTACCCTCAAAGATACGAGCCATCAAGGGCAAACAAATATTTATATCAAGTTTCGTAGAGTATTCCCGGAGGCTCTATTTAATATTCGAATCGTTTTTATTGAAAACAACCAATGAACTCTGGACACGAAGACGGGATCTCATTTTTCTTTTATTACATTCTGTTTTGAACGGGGAGAAGTTTTGAAATGTTGAAATAAAATTGAATAAAAAAGAGATTTTTAATATGCGGTTCAGTAGTCTACGAGTACATCTAGGAATATTGCAAAGAGGTGAAGTTTAGACGGATATTTGTAATGATGTTAAAGTTGTAAAACTTATTTAGGCACGTATGAACGGATTTTGATATGGTTTTTTTTGTTTGTTGTATACTAGTATATACTTTGGTATAGTATTAACTCATTGTTCGGTTTTATAGACGTTGTGTTTATTACTTTTAGCATTGTTTCAATGCTCAACGTTAAGGACCTTTACAGGTCTCTTCTTCAGGATAGACTGAGATAAATTACCATCAAACATTGCGAAAACAGGAGGGGTACTTTAATTCTATGAACGAACGAACAAAAGAAAGAAAATCGGTCATTTGTCCTTCAAAAACGCCCGGAAATAAAATTTTCAGACGAATGGATGACAGATTTTCTTCTTCCCAGAACAAAAATCCCGTACCTATTAGTCTTTTACAAATTGAACACCTCTGAATATATAAAGGCATAAAAGGCGGGTCACAGAAATTTACGGTCTCTCCCAAGCGTAAAGCAGGCGTTAAGTAGGCCTAGTTGCAAGCATTGGTAATTAAATTTAAACAGGTTTCTAGTTCTTAAGTCCCGTGCAATTTTGGTCGGCACCAAATATCTCGCTTTCTGGCTAACTTTAATAAAATATACATTGATAGAATACCAGTTACACATCTTAAAAAACGGTAACTATCTACTCGTTTAAACTGATTGCGCTCGGCTACATTTGCGTGTCGGTGCCAATGACGTGTCAAATAAAACAAGAAGTTCTAGATTCTCCTACACAGGGTAAATTATCATGAATTTGGGGATGATATAGTACCTACCTACCTACTCATATTTATTCTTCTTTTGTAAATAGATAGGTACATACATACATATTATAAGTATAGACATATGAAAACACAAGCAAATTTCCGAGGTTTTCGCGCGTAAGTCCCGATCCCGTGGGAATATCTAGATCAAAAGTAGCCTATGTTACTCCTCGATAATGTAACTATCTATTGGTGAAATTTTTTTGAAATCGATCCTGTATTTTCTAAGATTACCCGGAAAATACATACATACATAAATGTTACCTCTTTATAATATTAGTATAGATTCAGACCAGAAACAAATACCTAAGCATAAATAAGCAGTTTCGGAAACTCCTGCTCCGCAGGCGGGTATTCGCCCGAGGCGCCACAAAGGTCATCAATAATAAAATGTAATCATGCTATAATTATTACACTACACGTCACAAAAAGCTCGCTCCAACACTAGTTAAACTGCAGCTGTAACGTGTCTAAAACCGTCGACTTATTTCGCCTCTGTGATGTCACTGTGTCCAATTAGAGAGCGACACAGTGCATCGCCTTTATTCCGTCTCTGGAACTTTGCACAGAATGATTCTTGTTAACAACACGTCATTTACATCTTAGGGGAGATAATTGAAGTGATGCTGCTGTTCGTGGTGAAAATAATTTTATGTTTTTGATTTAGAAAGAAGTTTTTGCGGGTAGATTGATTTAGAAGAAATCGTTACGTAGGTAACGTAACATGTTGCACGCGCTATGTATGTAGTGTGTTTAGTAGAGCCTAACTATGAACACTGCAAGAGCTTTTATTCCGATATTCCGGCGGGATCGGGACTTACGCGGGTGAAACCGCGGGGCGCAGCTCGTTTTTTATAAAACATAGTTTTTCCACAATAACATCTTTAACCATCAACAAAACATAATCAAATTAATATACAAAGTTAGTTAGGACAATTGGGATATTGAAAAAAAATAAATATTGTTTTTTTTATGTATTTTAAAACTTTATTATTAATTACATTGATATTTAATGTAAAAAACTAAAAAAAATGTTTTTTGAATGAATTATTGAAACACTAGGTTTAGGCCTAGGTTCATAAATAAGGTTTTAGAAAGTAGGGTAGCCTACCTACTTTAAGTAATAAATTAAAGAGGCTTTTACAATATACAAATTTAATAACCCAAATGAATTTAAACAATTAAAAAGAAAATAAATAAGTATGTTGAGCAGTTATGTTGAAGACAATTAATAATTTACAAAGTATGGGTATTACAATTAAACGTTTAAAAGGGAGACGGTAGTTCTCAGGGTCGTGGAGTAACAATAAAAAGACGAGTAATTCTTGCACTTAAGAGGGAGGAATAGGACTTAGCTCGGAGCCGGAGCGGAACGTTTGAGCCGCCAGAATGGTCAGACGCCCAAGGATGCGCGGCTCGCTGCTACTGGAACGCCGAACGGTGCCGGTGCTCGCGCTGCAGGAGAAGACGCAGTGCAGGTGTAAGTAGGTAGGTGCAAGCGGTAGGTGCAAGGGGTAGGTGCACGGTGCAAGTGCCCGTTAACAACGGGCACTGATTTTACTAATTATAAGAAAATACGGGAGAAAGTTATCTCCTATAAATATTGTACTGAGGTTAAGGATCTCAAGAAGAAAAGGCCGGGACCGCATGAGCAACCGTTTATATATGAATGTCCCCTCTTTGGAGGTCCATTCTAAGCGGCAAGTCCTAAGAAAATATTTTGTAAATAAAACTGGTTACGGAATAATTTGGAACTAAAAGTCCGTATTAGAATTTCGTTCCCTATGTTTACATTTCATAATAGAAGCCTATAAGTACTTACAGTATGAATGAATTGATCAAATCTTTGAAACGTATGCCTAGGTAGGTGCCTTGCTTATGTTGTCTAGACAGGAATAGGTGATCTAAGTTAGTAAACCCGCGATACTAGCGCCGCGGCTGGGTAATAATTCTCTATATGAAGTTACCAGACTATTGAACTACCCGCTCTCGAACGAAACAAAATTAAGTTCATAGACTATGGTAGAAAACCATAGACATGAAGCAATTCTAGCAAACAGAATTATGATTAGAAATTATTAAATTAAGTATTATTTAAACATAAAGGATTGATAAAAACATTAAGTTAAGTTAACAATTGGCTAATTTGATCTGTTATGATTTATTTTACATCGGAAAACAAAAATAAATTCCTTCGGTTGGTTCATAGACTAGAACAATCAAACAGAAAATTATCCATAGACAAATAACGTTTGATTGATTTTTAAGAAAAACAAAGCTGTCAGTTGTAATTTAGTAAACAAAACGGAATGAATATCCAATATAATATTAAATAAGTTCTTAATTACGTTATAATAGTTATTTAAAAGATTTTAAGTTAAGTGGAAAAGGACAATTGTTACATATCCCCCCCGAAAAAGGAAAGATTTTCCTGTGAAAATCGTCTGAGGTCTAAAATATACTCAGTCAATGATGTAAACATAGCCATATCTATTCTTCATCCATCATTCTTTCAAAAACCCCTCGCTGTTTACATTCATAAAACCTTTCATAATGCGGATACAGTATGTAGACTAGTAACCGCTGCCTTTCAGACAGAGTGTCAGGTGTAGTATACAAGATCACTCGAAGATATAACTAAGTTGGTATAAATTAAACAGTTAAACATGTGTACGCTCGCATATCAACCTTGTAGGTTCCTAGTTGTTAGACAATACCTATAGAAAACCAGAAGGGACGTCCAAACAGCACAGTTAGTTTGTGTCAGTTCACGAGACTGACCAACTAGGAAGTAAATAAAAGAAGTCAACAACGTTGCATTGCTTCTTACTTATAGATTGACAATAGTTTGAGAGAAACATGTATTGTTTACTTTTATCGGTACGAACGCGACGAGATGAGTACAAACTAGTTGTATTGAAGACTAATTATTTCACATTCAATTTCAATTGTATTATTTATTTATAAAAACAAAAAATATTTATTAAATTCAACTATTATATTTTTCATTTTTATTTTTATAGTTAGTAATAAAGTTAGTAAATGGTGGTTGCTCTTTTCCACTTGATTCCATATTGGCAGTAATTATTCTTTTAAGGTATTGGTAGTTTATCTTTTCTATCTTTTAATTATGTAGATAGTTGCTCTTTTCTATATAAGCAGTATTTTTTTAAGTGTTTGATGCAATCATTTTTAAAATTTGACTTACGACCAATTAGTATGTTAACGAGCGGAGCGAGGAACAACTACGAATAAGTATTAAGTTTGAAATCCTTAATATGCCAGGAGCCTAGGTCTTTACCTTGAAAATCTACGAGTTCATAGACCAAAGGTGATTTTTTTGCTTTGATGCGACATTTTATATATTTTGGAGCTAGCTTCTTTGAGAAATATTTATCTTTATCGCTCTGGTAATAAGTTTTTCGCCATACTACGTCACCCACACTAAATTCTGCATCTTTGCGACGTAGATTATAAGGACCACAATTCCTAGCATGAGCTTTAATTAAGGAACTTTGAACGTTGTCAAAGATTTTTCTTAGTTTGCCGGTATTTTCGGCATAAATATCTCGTAGGTGAGAAAATTATTTCGTCAGGGAGATCAACACCCTGATAGTGAGAACCACAGGTGACCATTTCTCGGCCAAAAACCAAAAAAGAAGGGGTATAACCCGTTACTTCGCTTACTGCTGTATTAAGTGCAAATTGAATTTTTGGTATATTGAGATCCCAAGTTCTGTGATCATTTTCTATGAAAGTAGATACAGCAATCATAATTGTCTTATTATAACGTTCGACGGTATTCACTTGTGGGGTATATTTGGGAGTAAATCGTACATTGGGAACTTGGTAGCGAGTAAACAATTGTTGTAAAGTTTGACTAACAAATTGTTTGCCATTGTCCATCAGGATAGTACTTGGTATACCATGTACGAGAAAAACATGTTCCTCCAAAATACGTGAGATAACGTCGGCCGTTGCACGACGTATAGGAAATAAAAGACAATATTTAGAAAAACAACAAGTTATTACAAATAGCATTGTATTCTGTTTTCTAGATGGTGGCATTGGGCCAACCAAATCCATGCTAATCATCTGGAAAGGTCTGGAACATTCCTTAGGACGTCCCATGACTCCTAAAGTAGTGTGATTAGGATGTTTGTGTGAATTACAAACATCACAACTATGTACAAAATCTGTAACATCTTTTTGCATATTAGGCCAAAAATAATTTAAAGATAAACGTTTATGTGTTTTAAAAATTCCTAAGTGACCTGCAGTAGGTTCTGAATGATTATTCAATATAACAGTTTCCCGAGATTCGGCTGGAACAACCTCCTTCCATTCAAATTCCCTAGTTAGAGGATTTAAACTCTTCATGTATTTGTACAGTTTGTTGTTAGTGACTCTGTAGTTAAGAAAAGAAGTAGGGGAAGATTGACAACCGTTATATAAGTTAAGATACCACGGGTCAGTCGTAGTTACCGCAGGTAATTTGCCGTCATCGATGGCAGCAACAGGAACTGCACGGGATAGAGCGTCTGGAACGACATTGTCTCTTCCACGTCTGTGCTTTATTTCGAAATTAAACGCAGATAGGCGTATACCCCATCGCGCCAAGCGACCAGTAGGGTTATTTAAATTAAAAAACCATTTAAGAGCCGAGTGATCGGTGTAAACGAGGAACTTTTGACCATTATCCAAGTAACATCGCCAGTGTTCAACTGCTACCAAGACAGCCAAAGCTTCCCGTTCTGTTGCGCTATAATTCCGCTCCTGTGGATTGAGTGATCTGCTCATATACGCGATAACCTTTTCTTTGCCATCTATTGTCTGTGTAAGGACAGCCCCTATTCCATAATCGCTAGCGTCAGTATGGACATCAAAGGATTGGGTGAAATCAGGACACGACAAAATTGGAGACGAGACCAAACAATCTTTAAGTTTATTGAAAGCGACATTAGCCTCCTCAGACCATAGAAATGGTGGAGCTTTTTTACCTTGGGTAGTAAGTTTGTTGAGAGGAGCAGCAATGTTACTGAAGTTGGGGATGAAACGGCGATACCAAGATGCCGTGCCAAGGAAACGGCGAACCTCTTTACGATTTGTAGGAGTAGGATACTTCACTACACTTTCGACCTTCTCAGGGTCTGCATGTAAACCATTGCTGTCTACGATGAAACCCAAATATTTAAGTTTTTCTCTGAAGAAATTACATTTTTCATAATTTATAGTTAGGTTTGCCATCTTAAGTTTATCATATACTCGTTGTAAGAGCGAGATATGCTGCTGAAACGTATTTGACACTATTATTACGTCATCCAAGTACACAAATACCTTATTTTCGAACTCTGGGCCATAGAACAAGAAATCCACAAGTCTTTGTTGTGTAGCAGGTGCATTACACAAACCAAATGGCATACACTTAAATTGGAAGGTTCCTCGAGTCGGAATATAGAATGCGGTCTTACATTTGTCCGCTGGATTAATTGGCACTTGCCAAAAGGATTTAGACAGGTCGATGCTGGAGAGAAATCTAGCGTCACGCAAATTATCTAGGATAGTAGAGATGTAAGGCAACTTATACGCATCTTTTCGAGTAATTGCGTTGAGTTTACGACTATCTAAACAAAAACGGAGCTCGTTATTCTTTTTAGGTACGAGATGAACGGGAATAGACCAAGGACTCTCACATGGTTCTACGACATCCTCTTTGAGCATTTCGTCTAGCTGTTCGGACAAAATTTTAATTTTTACGGGAGACAGGCGTTCGTATCTCAACCGTACTGGAGGTGAGTCACCAGTGTCAATAGAGTGAGTGATCAACGTGGTACGTCCTAAACCACGCTCTTCATAAGATATCGACCGAAATTTTTCTATGAGTCCATTTGCGACAGATTTTTGGTCTGTATGTAATTTAGAGTAAGAACAAAGTTTAGTTGGATCATCGAGCGATAAATTGGAAATGTTGGGTTCAAGTGAGACATCCATCAACATTTTGTTAAGTTTTGATGGAAATAGATCAAAGGACCTCCAAAAATCCATTCCGAGAATCAGATTATTCTGTATTTCTGGGACAATATAAAAAGTAATAAATCGAGTTCGATTATTAAAAGTTACAGGCAAGTAGACACGTAACGACGTATCAAGCCTCTGACCGCCTGCTGCAGTTAATTGTAACGGAGTACAATTTTGTATTTCTATATTATATATATCAGTATGCATATTTTTCCCTATAATAGAAATGGCTGAGCCAGTATCTAAGAGACCTGAGAATATTTTATTATTTATTTCGACAGACACAAACGGCCTGGAATAATTTAACTTCGACCGCGGGACTGAAGACAACGAGTAACAAGTAAAAAAGCTATTTACGAATGAGAGCCACTCAATCCAGTCTGCTTTGTCACTATTTATAATGTTTGTGTTTAGTTGACAAGGCGAACGTATTCTCCAATCCCCATTAATTAGTTTTTTTGATTAAGAGTTTTATTACATTCAGGACAATCTGGTGTTTTGACACCCTTTTCACCACATTTGAAACAAACAATTTCTCTAGGTTGAGTACAATTTTTCAAATTGTGAGTATTAGTACGACAACGAGGACAATAAGTTGAATAAGGATAATTATTATCACTTACTATTGCCGCGACCTGATGTGATGGTCTCGGGTTGTTAAAGTTTGGCCGTGGTGGATATCTGGCACCAGTATTAGAGACGGCTTTATAAGAAAATTCCGGAGCTAAAGTGCTTGCGGAGGCCTGAGTAGGCTCCCGGAAACCCGAAAATTGACCATTAATCATGTCATGATTACGGCATGCAGACTCTAGAGAGTTTATAGACAAAATTGGGGAGACTGCTGCTAATGTGGATGCGTAACGAGGACGAACATTGTGCATCAATATTTCTAGTTTTTCAGCCTCGTTTAGTTTTTTAGAGAGGCGTGAAAACATTCCCTCCATGATGGAAAGGTAGACAGTAATGTTCTCTGAGTCACCCTGAGTGCGGGCACGAATCTCCGCAATGAATTTGTAGTCAAAATCATGTACGCTAAAACATTCAATGAGTAGTGGTTCCAGTTCGGACCAAGAAGATACCTTGTTCCTCGCAACTCGGAACCAATGCAACGCATCGTCGGTGAAAATATCAAACCCTGCTGCCAAAATTTTATCATAGGTTATCCCTTTTGATTTTGTATACTCGTCTACTCTTTGAAGAAATGAACGGACACAAGTTTTACCGTTATAACGCAACTTACTGATATCAAGAGAGTTACTGCGTTCACAAGTTACATTAATAGTAGTAGGCTCTGGAACTGACCGCTGAGTTGCCACTTCTGTGGTCAAATCTCCGGGTCTTAGTTTATTTAAAGCAGTTATCTGTGTTTTTAATTCAGACCTATACGATTTTAGTGTATTTGAATCGTCTTCGCTGTCATCCAGTCTATTAAGACGATGATATAAATGATTAACCAGCGATTCCGTTCTTTTAAAATGGTTTTTTTCAAAATTTATAGTTAAGGTTGTTAACGCGTTCCCAGTGCTCTTTAAAATTGTTTTGATCTCAGCTAAGTCTTCCTCTAAATCTAGATGAGATACTAATATTAACTCTGAAGGAACCTCAACAGCTAATTTTCTCAATTGCTTACGAAGGTCTGTAGCTTTATCTGCTGGGGTCTCCCCTCGCAGCCCTACTTCATAAGTAAGTTCAGGTTTCCTAAGGTTGTAAAAATTTATTGGCATCGACATTATGCAAGTTGCAAGATTTTACAGGTTAAAAAAAAATATTTTCTAAGGTCTAACAGACTCTAAGTAGAAAAAACCGTTAATAAAGTGAAGTTTCTCTTAAGTTGAAAAAGAACCTGCAGCAGTACACAATATACATAAAATATAAAAATGCTGGAAAAAAACAAAAAAATACTCAAACAAAAGAACAAAAAGAGTGCAAGAACTACTGGCTTTCATTAATCCCGGGGGCGCCACTGAAACACTAGGTTTAGGCCTAGGTTCATAAATAAGGTTTTAGAAAGTAGGGTAGCCTACCTACTTTAAGTAATAAATTAAAGAGGCTTTTACAATATACAAATTTAATAACCCAAATGAATTTAAACAATTAAAAAGAAAATAAATAAGTATGTTGAGCAGTTATGTTGAAGACAATTAATAATTTACAAAGTATGGGTATTACAATTAAACGTTTAAAAGGGAGACGGTAGTTCTCAGGGTCGTGGAGTAACAATAAAAAGACGAGTAATTCTTGCACTTAAGAGGGAGGAATAGGACTTAGCTCGGAGCCGGAGCGGAACGTTTGAGCCGCCAGAATGGTCAGACGCCCAAGGATGCGCGGCTCGCTGCTACTGGAACGCCGAACGGTGCCGGTGCTCGCGCTGCAGGAGAAGACGCAGTGCAGGTGTAAGTAGGTAGGTGCAAGCGGTAGGTGCAAGGGGTAGGTGCACGGTGCAAGTGCCCGTTAACAACGGGCACTGATTTTACTAATTATAAGAAAATACGGGAGAAAGTTATCTCCTATAAATATTGTACTGAGGTTAAGGATCTCAAGAAGAAAAGGCCGGGACCGCATGAGCAACCGTTTATATATGAATGTCCCCTCTTTGGAGGTCCATTCTAAGCGGCAAGTCCTAAGAAAATATTTTGTAAATAAAACTGGTTACGGAATAATTTGGAACTAAAAGTCCGTATTAGAATTTCGTTCCCTATGTTTACATTTCATAATAGAAGCCTATAAGTACTTACAGTATGAATGAATTGATCAAATCTTTGAAACGTATGCCTAGGTAGGTGCCTTGCTTATGTTGTCTAGACAGGAATAGGTGATCTAAGTTAGTAAACCCGCGATACTAGCGCCGCGGCTGGGTAATAATTCTCTATATGAAGTTACCAGACTATTGAACTACCCGCTCTCGAACGAAACAAAATTAAGTTCATAGACTATGGTAGAAAACCATAGACATGAAGCAATTCTAGCAAACAGAATTATGATTAGAAATTATTAAATTAAGTATTATTTAAACATAAAGGATTGATAAAAACATTAAGTTAAGTTAACAATTGGCTAATTTGATCTGTTATGATTTATTTTACATCGGAAAACAAAAATAAATTCCTTCGGTTGGTTCATAGACTAGAACAATCAAACAGAAAATTATCCATAGACAAATAACGTTTGATTGATTTTTAAGAAAAACAAAGCTGTCAGTTGTAATTTAGTAAACAAAACGGAATGAATATCCAATATAATATTAAATAAGTTCTTAATTACGTTATAATAGTTGTTTAAAAGATTTTAAGTTAAGTGGAAAAGGACAATTGTTACATTATAAACAATTAAAAATTGATAAAATTTGAAAAATGATCACGTGACTATGAACGCGCCACAATTGGTCACTATACTTGTGACGTCATAATGTTCAAGTAATTTCATAACTGTACGGTGTATACGACTACTACACGTAAATTGACAAAAATATTGCAAATTTACTGCTAAATAACGATTTGTTAAAGTTAATTCCGATTAGCTATGTGTGATACAGGATTTATAAAGGCCAATTCTGATAATATTCCTGATGTTGACATATTTATGATAAACATTTAAAAAAAAATGACGTTCGGTTCAATTCTGCTGAGGTTAGAGGTGCCAAAGCATCAAGGTATGTCTATTAAAAAATTATATTATAAATCAAAATATCTAAGTATTAATTATCTATTGAATATAATTATTTATTTCATTACTTTACGTTTTCATCGTTTTTGTAGTATTTGTACATAATGGTACAAAACAAGATGTAGTGGACATTTGGTCAAGCCAAAAAATAGTTTCATTTGGTCAAGCCTATACTTACCGCAAAGGAAAGTGTTATTTCGTCAAGCCGTGAAAAAGTGTCATTTGGTCAAGTCTTTGAAGAGTGTCAACTGGTCAAGTCCTTTTTTTTTAATACAACAAAAGACGATCGGAGTAGAAACAAAAGACGATCGAAACGAAATCAAAAGACGATCGTTACGAAAACAAAAGTCGATCGAAATGGAAACAAAAGACGACCGAAATGAAAAAAAAAGACTATGGAAATGGAAAAAAAGACGATCGAAATGGTAACAAAAGACGATCAAAACGAAAACAAAAGACGGTCGAAACTGAAAAAAGATAATCAGAGTAGAAACAAAAGATGATCGAAACAGAAAACAAAATAGGGTCGAAGCAGAAAACAAAAGACGGTCGACTATGAAAAAAGACGGTCGACTATGAAAAAAGACGGTCGTAACTAAAAAAAGATAATCAGTGTAGAAACAACAGACGGTTTGAACGAAAACAAAAGAGGGTCGAAACAGAAAATAAAAAACGGTCGACGATAAAAAAAGACGGTCGAAACAAAAAAAAGACAGTCAAAACTGAAACAATAAGTTCTAAGCTATAAGGTCTTTTGTTTCCATTCGATCGTCTTTTGTTTCAGTTTCGATCGTCTTTTTTTTCCATTTCGATCGTCTTTTTTTTCGTTTTGATCGTCTTTTGTTTCTACTCCGATCGTCTTTTGTTGTATTAAAAAAAAAAGTACTTGACCAGTTGACACTCTTCGAAGACTTGACCAATTGACACTTTTTCACGGCTTGACAAAATAACACTTTCATTTGCGGTAATTATAGGCTTGACCAAATTACACTATTTTTTGGCTTGACCAAATGTCCACTACATCCAAAACAAGAGCGATAACTTTTAGGATTCGACATTTTCGATATATTTTTGAGTATTTAACAATAGCAACAATGACAACAGAATTAAATTTATCAATAACCAAAACACTGTAGGTGCTTTACTTATTATCTGTAAACTGCAATGAGTGAAAACTAACATTATTACGTCACACGCGCTCGGGCGCTGTCGGCGGCTGTTTGGTACTAGATTCAAAATTTAAATTTTTATTTTGAAATAACTTTTTAATTATAGCGAAAATAAAAAAAATAAAATTGGTTTGTTATAAAATTCATATATGATCTTTCCATTTTTCACAAAAAAAAAAAAAATTAAATAACCCAATTCTATACAATACCGTTTCTTAACACCACAGAAGTTCCACAAACGACTTTTTCCAAGACATAACTTCCTCATTTTTACGTAATAAATTGTCTTCTGGGAATATACCTATCGTAGATATATGAGAAACAACACGTAAACAAAGAGAAAGCATGTAAGAAACAGAGATAAAACTCTCGTAAGAACGAATATAATAACTCGATAATAAGTGAAAAGTTATACTTACAAAGGGCTGTTATAGAACTTGGAGTTGTATAATAGCGAATTTGTACCAATTATACTGCTTGGAGACGGGTTCAAGCTACAATCTTACCTCATTAACCACACAATTCTACATATGTGAAACGTACTAGATACGAATATGATTAAATATAAATACCGGAGTAATTTTAATAATATTTGTAGTGAAAACCACTACTATTTGCTTATATACTATTTGTAAGTTTAAAATCGTGTAGGTATTAGACCTAGTTCCACTCACGAATAATTCTAAGTAAGTACCATTTTGATCGCTCGAAATTCCCGTATTCACTCAATGTGGCCGAGCTTGTCGTACTGATTTTGAAAAATACATCCTCAAAAATTATACAATTTCAAACCTCTTGCTAGTTAATCTGCTTGCTACGAGACACAGGTTCATATCTCGTAGCTGTGCCGGTTTTTGTAGTAGGTATAAAAAAAGTTAGTTTTAGTTCTAGAATCTAACAAGTCATATTGCATTCTATACCATATTACAAGCCTAATTGGTTAGTTTGCGTCTAGTAGACGGTGCACGGTTTTATCATAGACTAGACAACGGATATAATACTTATATTTATTTTTCTACATACATCACAAAAGAAGCCTATGTTGCTCCTCGATAATGTAGGTTTTTATTGGTGAAAGAATTTTTGAAATCGGTCCAGTAGTTTCAGAGATTACCCGGAAAATATTTTCCATTTGTAACATTAACCAACGTCACCTCTTTATATTATAAGTACCTACCTATACCTAGTATTTTTTTTCAAAATTTAATGAATATTTTTTCTGTATGTATAGGAATAAGCATGCATCCATATTAAACATTGTCGACTGTGGCTTTTGCCGACTAGCCGACTAGTCTTAGTTGACAACTAGTCAGTAGAGATGCCGATTTGTCCGCAGTCGGCTAGTCGACCAACACTAGTTTATACATATACATAAAATATAATTAGGTACTCAGCTTTTTTGTGTATTATACACAGTGTTTATTTTCGTATCTGTGGCGCGTCGTGTGAGAGCGCGATTGCAATGCAGGAGGTTGCGGGTTCGATTCCCGCCGGGTGCAAGTATTTATGCTTAAAAATAAATATTTGTGTCTGGTCTGGGTGTCCTTCTATGTATAATATCTATGTATTTACAAAAGAAAAATAAATATAAGTATTATATCCGTTGTCTAGTCACCGTAACACAAGCTTAGTCGCTTACCACGGGGCTAGATGGCGCTGTGTGTTGTTCACAGAATTTATTTATTATTTATTTTATTTATTTATTATTTGTAAAAATATTATAGTTCTATTAGTAGATAGATGGTAGTAGATTGTTTCTATTCTTTTATAAGTTACTAGCTGACCCGGCAAACGTTGTTTTGCCTTATATATAGATAGTAGCCGATTCTCAAACCTACTGAATACGCATATAAAATTTGGTAAAAATCGGTCGCGCCGTTTCGGAGGAGTACGGTAACTAACATTGTGACATGGAAATTTTATATATTAGAAGATTTTTAAGAGCTGAATGTACTCCTAAGTATCTCGAATAAAAAATGAATAAATTATATCAATCGATAGAGCTCGCGATTCGATTCCAAATATTATAATTAACTCATACTCAGCATCCTTTTGAACCTTTTGCTTTTATTATTTTACTTGAGCAATGACAGTTTTACCACATAACTTTACTCGTATCTCATAAGCCATTTACGAACATAAAAATCCACAAATTTCCTTTAGAATAGCATGCGGTAATGGCGCAAACACTTTTTCTTGTTTGTTCAAATTTTAAATCTCCTATTTTACAAATGGGTTTTCATATAAATTTGAAGATTTACAATAATTTGATGTGAGCTCAAGGCTTGGGGAGAATGTTTAGAGAAAAAGCTAGGTTTTAGAATTTTACATTTTAAGGTGGTTGACTTCTGGTGAACTTTTTAAAAATCTTTTAGCTAGGAGTATGTAGACGCATTATTCATGTTGAAATTATAAATGCGAAAATAATCTTGTCTAATGTTGGTCTTCACACATGAAACTCTGAATATAGGTACATCATTTTTTGTGTACCTAGATAGAAACCTAGATGAGCCATTGGAAAATACACTTGTATGAAAAAAAAACAAAGTCCTCTGGGGTGCAAAATTGTAGAAAGCATCTTTTTCAAAAAATACTATTTCATTTTTGGCTAATTTTTTGACAGCTCGGTTTTTATAACCTACGGCGTATTTATGAGGGCGAAACAGCGGGCCCAGCGAATTAAACTTTCTGCACCCCACAGTTACACCCACGTAATTCCCAATTCCACGTGAATTCCACGTTATGTGTTAATCCAGATCCCCAGCTATCTAAATACCAAGTTTAATCGCAATCGGTTCACTAGTTATTGCATGAAAAAGGAACAAACAAACTCATATATTACCACACAAACTTTCACCTCTAGAATATTAGTAGATAAACAAGTACGTAAGTAACGTAAGATTGCTTTATCATATAAATAACCTTAGGCGATGATATCAGCTAGATTTTGTGCCTCGAATGTTTTCTAGACTCAATAAAGCGTCTAGATCGGCAAATTGTTGATAGAGAACGTGGCTTGTGAAAAATCCTATTTTGATCTAGGTCACGGCTCTACCGGAATACTTAATACGTCTATTCTCTCTATGTTTTTAGAAATATATTTTGGATTAGCTAACAATAGATTCATGTTGCCATAATAACACTCAATCAAATATGTATTGGTTAAATAAATAACAAACAAATCAGATAATTGTATCCTGTAGCCCGGTTCTACAAGGATATGGCTACATACGGTAGCTGTCATAGTAAAATGTGACTAAAGAGCATTTCTTGGTGGAAGGCTTCGGCCCCGCGGCTTGTTACCACCCACTAGCGAAAATTATGGACACAATATTTTCCCTCATAGGGTGGAATTTCGGAAAAACCTTTCTTAGATTCTAAACATCACAAAGAACACACTCTCCAAATTTCATATCTCTAAGACGCATATACGTGGAGACGTAGGTATATGCGTCTTATATGTATAGAGCTTGATCTTTATTTATAAAAATCAATGTCCTGATCACAGGTGCTGATGCAATAATCGGTAAGTAGGTACCTACGAACTTACCCATTATTGCATTTTTTTTTTTGCCATGAAGTACCAAAGTATGTTAATTTTCAGGTTAAAAATACCTACATTGAGAATAAAATCAATATGAAAATGTTGATTGTAAAACACCAATTCAATCAAAATAAAAAAAAAGACAGCAATGTGCCCTAGAGAGATGCAAATGCGCAGTAACTCAGTAAGTAGCCCGGTGTAGGGTTTGCTTGTTGAATCAAAATACTCATTTTCAGCTGTACCCATTGTTTTATGTACCTAGGTATTAGGAGTAACTCCATTTATTTCATGATGAAATTTTCAAGATAATCCTTTTATTAGAGACTGCCATTGTCCCTCCAACGTTAAGGGTCATTTATTTCAATTAGTATCCAGTGGTCCTATTCCTTAAAGCGATTCAGCACCAGAGTTATTCCACTCCGAATTCGTTTCACACCGATTTTTTTTTCTTTTATGTTTGTAATTACACTTATTTTTCGGTTTTAAACAGCATATCGAAAATTGAAGAATTTTTTAACCGACTTCAAAAAAAGGAGGTAGTTTTTAATTTGGATGAGGCTATCATCATTTTTAATGTCTGTTCAAATGTTACGAAGGCGGCTCGGCGATTTTTATAATTGCTATTTATTGTTTGAGGTATCTCAAGAGTGGTCCTAAAATCCGAAGAGTGGGAGAGAATCTTCGGAATGATGAGCAGAATAATTTCTAAGACTGACTTCTTTACTGTATGTAAATCATTTACTGTTGTACTGGTGAATTACCTTCTCATAAGAAAACTCATTATTGAAAACAAACTTTGTGGCGCGTCGTACGAAGGTTACAATGCAGAAGGTTGCGGGTTCGATTCCCGCCGGGTGCAAATATTTATGCTTAAAATAAATATTTGTTTCTGGTCTTTCTATGTAAAATATGAATGTATTTTTACAAAAGAAAAATAAATATAAGTATTAGGGGAAAGTCGGTTATATCGTACTGCCAATTAAATTAATTAAACGATTAAATTAAACGATAATCCGAGACAGATCAACTTGCAGCTGTTAAGTTAGGAGACCCGCCCTTAAATAACGGCGGAATAAAGGGAAGGAAAAATAATTAGATTCAGCTATCTAAATACATAATCGTAATCGGTCCAGCTGTTCTGAAATTTAAATTTTAATATACCTATCTACAACATGCCCAACTTAATTTTGTGGATACCTGTATATCGCCAACTTTCAGCCGACGACGGTCCATATCCAAACTTTTGGCCTCTCTCTTCCAACACGTTACCTCCCACTGTGCAAAATTCCACACTTAAACGGTGGCCCATTGAAGTACTGACCGCGCAAGGCGCTGCCGCGCCTTCCACGGTCAGTACTTCCCTGGGCGACCGTTTAAGTGTGGAATTTTGCACAGTGGTAGGTAGCGTGTGGAGGTAACCCGCGCTGCTCATCTACTGGTACCTACTAATATTATAAAAAGGTAAAGTTTGGATATATGGAAGGACGTTGGTATGACGGAAACGTATGGTGATATTCGTAAATAATAAACCGATTTTGATGATTCTTGCACAAATATACCTATATTGCATTATCCAAAAGCATATTATGCGCCTAATCCTGAGTAATGTCATTGTAAATAACAAAAACTAATTAAGCAAAAGCAGTAAAAATCATTAAAATTGTAACATTAACTTTCATTTAGGAGTCTTGTAATGAGAAGGTGGTTTCGGGTTGTCTATCTATTTCTACCTAGTTCTTTATAAGCCAAAAAATTGTGATTTACTGCATTGTGGGATCCTATTCTGCTCATCATTCCGAAGGTTCTCATTAGATTTTCACCAAGATTTTATGGAACTACAATCTGGCACTCCTCTCACCATCTCTCACCGTAAAAAAAGAATTATCGAAATCGGACTTCATATACGGAGTACGGCGGGAACATATTCACATACATACCTACATACAAACAATATACGGGTCGAATGGAGAAATTCCTCCTTTTTTGAAGTCGGTTAAAAACAGCCATTATAAAGAATTTTCGTACGTTCAGACAGATCTGGACATATGGAGACACATAGGTATACGGTATTTTAAGAATTTCCTGCTATCCGGTTTCGTTTTCCAAATGACCGGATATCCGGATAGCATGTGTTAATTCCACACAACACACTTCTTCAATACAACAATCAAACTAATTAAGTAAAATTTCCGGAAATCCGGCTTTTTTTTAAATTGCCGGGTATCCGGCTTTTTTTTCATTGCCAGATATCCGGACATACCGTGTTAATTCCACACAACACACTTCTTCAATAAAACATTCAAACTAATTAAGTAAAAGCAGAAATAACACTATTGCCGGATAACCTGACCTGATATCCGGACAAAAGTAGCCTATATGTTAATCCGGGTCTATAGCTATCTGCATACCAAATTTGGTTAAAATCGGATTAGCCGTTTCTGAGATTAGCGGGAACAAACAAACAAACAGACAAAGTCTCTAAAAACATTTAATTCGTGTTTAGCTACCGATTTTAAGGCGAACTGCATTTTTTTTCTGGATATAATTCAATTACAGATTTTTTTATGTCTACAGATTTATAATATGTATAGATTATTGATGTTTATCCTGTAGTGTCTAGGTTTTGAGGTTGTGTCGTGCTGTACTTTTTATTTTAAAATGACGTAGTTTGCTAAATCGTACCAGTCATTCTTTGGTGAATTGGTGAAATGGCTTGTAAGGTAAATTTAAGAAAAGACACTTACAGCAATGTTAGACAACCGAAACACGTAAATAAATAGAAACAAATAGAATTTTCTGTTATTTTATTCAATGATAAGAAATTTCTGTCTGTGGTACGATTTAAATACTTAGTGGTACAATTTAACCACCTAGTCGGCTAAATCGTACCAAATGTAAATAATAATAAGTAAATAAATGGAACTGATTTTCCTGTCATAGGTAGCCAAAATAACTCCCTTGCGAGTGGATATTCATTTATTAGTATTAGTCCTGTCGTATATGAAATATTTAGGTTTAAGTAAAAAGTGGTCCAATATAACCGACTTTCCCCTATATCCGTTGTCTAGTCACCGTAACACAAGCTGAGTAGCTTACCACGGGGTGTGTGTTGTTTACGGAATTTATTTATTTATGGGCGATGTTATGGATTGTTATTTGAGGAATTTGGCACCTACCTATTTTTTACTGCTACTACCTACTACCCTTTAGTAGTAGTTAGTAGCAGTAAAAAATAGGTACCCTAAAAATGTATGTAATTATTTAAAATTTTAAATACCTACAAACTTCAAAATATTAAACATATTTAATATTAAATAATTAAAACATCTAACTAAAGTCTGGAGTCGAAAATTCAATTACAAACAGGAATAGGATCTTCTATCATAAAACTGCAGACTTCATACATCAGAGGTTTTTATTTATTTATTTTGAGTCGGCTTTGTTAAGTCTCAGAAATAGGACCCTAACTGAAACATTATGAAATATTAAACGATTTTTAATAAAGAACTTTCTATTGTAGTAAAGAACGATAACCTACACAGCCATTATTTGATACAATATAGAAAGCAATAGACTAGTAATAGTCCTAAGATAAGATTTTTCTTCTATTTAAATTTAATTTTTGGCATTTTGTTGTAAAAAAGGCCCTAAAATGACTGGTTCGATTTTAATGTTTGCATCAGCAACATCGTCAGCATCTTTGGAAGTAGGTGAGACCTGAAAAAGCTCATTGGCCTAGCTGCACCTGCCGATCTTGAAAAGTGCTGAGGGTTAAGTAACGCTTGGCGCGGTCATTACTTGGATGGGTAACCGATAATTTGTGTGGCTTTCTCGAGCTCCTTCGTGTTTCGGAAAGCACGTTAAGCAGTTAGTCCCGGTCGTTATCTCTGATAGCAGTCGTTAGGTCAAGTTAGAGGCCTCACGGTGACCCGAAAACTCTCACTAAGAAAGCTACATTATACGAAAAGAAGAAGGCGGGACCTAGTGAAAATGTTTAACCATTTTTATTCTGCAGCTACTTTGAGAGTTCTTAAATGTCAAGTTACGAAGTTCTAATATTTTTCATATCTGTGGTATGTCAATAGTATCGTGGTATTCCATAACATACTTATTTAAAAATATAGGTCAATTTTATATACCACTAGTAGAATCTCGCGAGGCCAGCGGTTTCACCCGCGTAAGTCCCGATCCCGAGGGAATATCGAAATAAAAAGTAGCCTATGTGTTTATCCAGGTCTTCAGCTATCCACATACCGTGTTTCATTGCAATCCGTTCAGCGGTTTTTGCGTGAAAGATTAACAAACACACAAAACCACAAACTTTCAATAATCCTATTCTATTCTTAGTACCTACAAAAGAATCAAGTTAACAATTTCCCCTACAACTACAGACCCTCTACCCTGTTCTTATTTTAAACTTTATCCATTGTAAAAATAACCGTTTAAAAACTCCATTTTCAGTATTTCAGTTAGATTAAAACAAAACTAATGATAATTAAACTTGCAAAACAACTGGCATTAAAAAAAACTTCTGTGAATACAATCGCAGGCGTCTAGATCTCTTTGTTTACGTTAGTCGAGGTAATACCTAGGTATAAGTAGACTCGTGGCTAGGTGTGTAATGAGGCGAGGCTGCGACGACGGTAGCCCCGTATGTCTAGTTACACTGTGACGTCAGATGTACCTCTCTACGTATAGATAGAGTAACCATAGGGTCGGTACAAACCAGACATTATATTGGAGTATTATGCATTATTATAGATTTCTTTGTTTACGTTAGTCGAGGTGTAATATCTAGGTATAAGTAGACTCGTGGCTAGGTGTGTAATGAGGCGAGGCTGCGACGGTAGCCCCGTATGTCTAGTTACACTGTGACGTCAGATGTTCCTCTCTACGTATAGATAGAGTAACCATAGGGTCGGTACAAACCAGACATTATATTGAAGGATCTATTCCAATATAACGCATCTGCATTGTAGACTTTATATTGGAGGGTATATATATATATGAGGGTATATGTACAGTTGTGGTCATATAATTAAGAACGATTTGAAGTTCTAGAAGTTTTTTATTTAAATCGTATCATACACAGAGATGTGTACCTTCTGAGAAGCAACTAGTTATGTTATATAATAGTCACATTAATAGAGCAACCTGACTTAAGAATAAAGTATGAAATCGCTAACTATTTTTTGCACATTTTATTGATTTTATCAAAGTAACACATTCAAATAGTACTGAAACTGGACAAATAATTAAGAACGATTTATTTAACTGCTCGGGAATTGTTTTGTATGACACTTAGATTTAAAAAATCACAATATTATGTAGCACAGGAAACATAAAAAGAAATTTAATAAATATTTAACTAAACTTAATAGTTAATAGCATATCCACGGCTTTTAATTGCAGCTTTACACCGGCGAGGCATTGACTCTATTAATTTTTGACATTTCGCAAGAGAAATAGAGTTCCATTCTTCTAAAAAAACGTCATACAGCTCTCTTAAATTTCCACACTTTGTATTTGAAACCTTTTTCTTTACTTCAAACCACAGATTCTCTATTGGGTTTAGATCTGGACTGTTAACAGGCCAGTCTAAGACAGAAACTAATTGCGCTGTAAGAAATTACTTTACGGTGCGTGCAGTGTGCTTTGGATCATTGTCATGCTGGAATGTCCAAATGACCGGTAGAACGTCTTCAGCGTATGGTAACATTGTTTCTTCCAGTATATTTTTGTATTGGAACTGATCCATGTTACCTTCTATCAACTTTACAGGTCCTGTACTGTACTGTACTTTTTTCATGGTGTAATGAAAAAAGTACATTTTTCCACTGTTGCACAGTCCAGTTTTCATACTTTCTCGCAAATGCAAGCCGGGCTTGCCTGTGACAAAGTTTTATCTTGGGTACCTTTCTGCTATCCTACCGTGCAATTTTTCTTCTACCAAACGTCTTCGAATAGTGCGTGCTGAGATTGCTGAAGGGTTGTTTTCACCAAAATATTCTTTTCTAAGCTCATTGGACCCTTTAAAAGGATTTTGTTTTGCCTTACGAACGATGTTTCGGTCATCTCGAGGAGTTGTTTTTCTCTGTTTAGGTACACGTGGAAAATTCGAAGTAGTTTGATTCGTAGCAAAATGCTTTACAGCGTGGAAAACCATCGTTTTTGAACATTGCAGATGGTCGGCTATCTTTTTATAAGACCAATTCTTTCGGCGAAGTTTTATTATTACTTCCCTTGTAGTTTATCACAACTTTTATTTTTTCCCATTGTTTTTTCTAAAGAAGCAATCACCTTTAATCTTTTACAGCACGTAATGGCGCCAAAATTATACAAACATGTTTGTATAATTTTGGCGCCATTACGTGCTGTAAAAGATTAAAGGTGATTGCTTCTTGTAACAAATCGACTGAGTGTTCTCTATTTAAATTTAAATAAAGGTATAAACTACTTAGCGTTCTTAATTACGTGACCAGCCAGTAATAAGGAATACTTTGTTTAAAAGTAGTGTAAAAAGTTTGCCTATTGATTTTTAGCCAATCATGTGTATCAATGAATGCAGTGGTAATATGGAAATGTTTTACGATACCGAGAGAAATAAAAACAAATGCATACAATTAGTTTTGCATCTTAGTTGGAAAAAATCTTCCCTTTATATCAGCGTTCTTAATTATATGACCACCACTATATACTTTATACCTTAGAGACCCTTTTACTAGACATATAGACAGAAAGACGGGCAGTGGAGTCTTCCACTGCCCGTCTTTCTGTCTATATGTCTATGTATTTTTGTTCGATTGATATTACTCTGCTTCCGATTTTACCGATTAATGATGATGCACCGGTTAAACCATATCGAAAAAATCGGTAGAATGGATCGTTTTCACATTACGTAGTAAATATTTATGACTGGCACAAGACTTACTAAACTGTTTTTGGCTCTAAGACTATGTCTCGGCAACTGGTATCTTGTGAATGGTCTATTAGTTTGTTTAATTTTTGGAACAGTTAGTAGGTACCTATATACAATTCATACACCAAGCCAGGCAAAAAATTCTAAATTATGAACAAAATACTGAATGATGTATCTAAGATGAATGAAATATTCAAATCAAAATTATGATTATGAGTGTATGTTATTTTTACCGATCCCATTATTTTACATTTCCAATAAAAACGACTTTATATCGATACGAAAGTGTTTTTCATAAGTTTTCTCAAACAT
Source organism: Idaea biselata (assembly GCA_958496205.1). NCBI lineage: Eukaryota > Metazoa > Arthropoda > Insecta > Lepidoptera > Geometridae > Idaea > Idaea biselata. The sequence continues at coordinate 19,459,848 of OY292396.1, forward strand.
TTTCCTCTTTCGTGTTATGATGTCAGAAAAATGCTGTAGGTACAGTGCCTACAAGTTTAATAAATCTTTTCTCATCGTGTCAACCCTGACCCTCCTTCCAGCCACGTCTACTGGACCAACCCCTCCCCCCTTTCCTCCCCCAATCCCCCAAACCCCCCGGAGGAGGACACGACACGAAAACTATTAACTAAGCTCTTATTTATTGATGCTTCCACATCACCTGCTTTTTGCTCACTTCTGGTTTTGAAAATTAATTACCTTAAGCTCGAGTTAGTTTGAGAAGAATTAACATGTTAGAGATGCAATTTGTTTTTGTTTAAAATATTATGTAAGTAGATACGAAGTAAACTTTTTGATGCAGCAAAAATGCCTGTGTTTAAAATATGGGAAACTATTTTAATATACTTAACAGTGTGCCGTGCACTCTAGGACCAGTGGTTTAGGCTATGGGTTAATATATAATTCAGTCAGTCAATCAATAAGGACTTTTAATTTTATATGTAGGTACCTAAATATTTATTTTTTTAGCAATAGAAACACAAGGCACATAATGGTACCTATATGTACTCATTATAGTTACAAAACGTTTTAAAACAATTTCCGCCTATTATTCAACACAAAATGTTTGGTTCTTCTGACCAAAGTAGCATAACCTTGTCTATTTGGGCATGGCTCAGTTAGATACCTACCTAATTACAAACCATAATCATAATCATCTTAATCATAATCGACCAGAAATACAAAAAATAAGAAAAAACATATACTTAGTCTATTTTAAATACCTATCGTAATTTTAGACTTAAAACAGGTCAAGTAATCGATTTCAATTGAATTATCGATCAACATACGAGTAAGTATTCAAACCAACATATACCTACGTACACTCAACACTTCTTTAACAATGCCCTAGCTCTTAAACAAAACTAGACCACAAACAAAAGCTAGCTCTTAGTTTATCCAGCACGTCTTCGTAACAGCTCTGCGGACCTCATAGCCTAGCGCGTAGGGCTCAGGTGCGCAGAGGTCGTAGACAAAATTTACTGCGGGACGTACTGTCGCCGAACTATGTCCATACATACTAAAACAACGACTTTTCTACTACAATCTTTGTTTTAAGAGGATAGTCTCCATTCTCTTTGTCCATATAAACGTAGTTTAAATTTTCCTCCCTGGATAAAGACATTAGAGCAAATATGAATGATAAATATTTATGCCATAAAACCTATATCTGTCATGACAATGCATCTACCTTATTATTTTTTTTATTGTCTACCTAAAAAAAAAAAAAAAATGAAAAAAATAAAAAGGTAGATGCATAGTCATGACATGACAGATATAAGTTTTATGGCATAAACATATTTGCTCTAATGTCTTTATCCAGGGAGGAAAATTTTAACTACGTTTGTATGGAGAAAGAGAATGGAGACTATCCTCTTAAGAATGTATATTTTTGTATTAAAAAGGTGAGTGTCTGATTGATCTGTTCGGCTTTTGGCCCCTTTTGAAATTTGGACACAAATTGTCCTCTCCTTACAAGTTATAGAGATTTGCACACTTTTTGAAATCCCATACTTTTTGTCCACCTGTTTGAAGTTTCTAATATTGTTCTCAAAATGGACTTTTTGTCTGTGAGCTGTGTACAGCACAGCATGTGGCACGACCCCCTTGATGAAACAGGAGGATTCGTGTTAAGAGGTCAATTCTTGATCAATCACGAACGTATTAAGACAAAAGACGTTTTCATTTTCAAATAAAAGTAATTAGGATGATTGCTTTCTCGAAATATCATGCCGATACAAAAAATAGGTTTTCCAAATTTTCCAATTCAATTGAAATTCAATTATTGAATTTTTATGGGTAGGTAGGTATACCTAATATTAAGTCTTTTCATTTCATAGAAATAGGTCATCAAAATTATTTCATATTTTATCGTATTCTGTGATATTGAAAGTTATTTTTTTTAGTAAGCGCAATATCTTAAATTATTTACGAAAAACGATGCTTTTCTTTAAGGGCCCTATACTGAAAAACTGAAAATCCATGTCGGGCGCATCGAAAATTGTTGATTATTTCATGACGGAATGTCGTAGAACTTTTTTTTATGTACAGATTGTAGGCGACATTGTTTCCAATATTTTAGTGCAGTTTCCATACAAATATCGTTTCGACATATTTGTATGGAAACTGAAGCCTATCGACATTTTAGCCAAATCAGACATTTTTTGTCTAAAATTTGGATAGACTTTGCACCAATAGGAAGTTCTTGTCTTAAAACTACACCAAAATGTAGGAAATAATGTCACCTACAATCTGTGCATAAAAAAAAGTTCTACGACATTCCGTCATGAAATAATCAACAATTTTCGATGAGCCCGACAGGGATTTTCAGTTTCAAGGTCGTTGGCGTATATACTCCTCTTAATAGTGACTGCTTTACTGCGCCAAAATCTATACATACATATAGAATTCAAAGTTTTAAGGGCCCTATACTAAAAAACTGAAAATCCATGTCGGGCGCATCGAAAATTGTTGATTATTTCATGACGGAATGTCGTAGAACTTTTTTTTGTGTACAGATTGTTTCAGCCGTTTTACTAATATGTCTATTTTAAATTTCAGACGTTTTACTAGTAGGTTGCTTTTGTGTCTTTAGTACTAGAAAGACATTTTACTAAATTGTCCTTCACATACGGAGCGTTGTAGGCGACATTGTTTCCGATATTTTAGTGCAGTTTCCATGCAAATATGTTTAATTAATTAATTAAAATTAAATAATTAATTTCCGATTAATTGACTGACTGAATGACTTATAAATCAACGCAGAGCCCAAACCGCTGGATCTATTAGAGACAAGAAATGAAATTTGGAGAGTGTATTGTGTAGATTTTATGCAAGTCCCACGGGATCGAGACTTACGCGGGGGAAACCGCGGGAAGCTCCTGGTACGTCTATATATTTTGTGTTTTTTTTTGTTTACCCACCTACACTAAATAAGCAGTGAAGAGATAGTTCCCACGGGATCGCAGGCTCTCTACTACAAGGAAAAGCGGGAAAGCCTTCAGGTTGAAATTAATCAATTTTATTGTTCTACCCCATAAAAGTTGTTATTTTTCATGTTTAACATTGAACCCTTGAGATAAATTTACAGGAAAAAGTATTAACTGTTTGATTGTTTTTATTATTCTCTTAGTCTGTATTTAAGATTCCGTACCCAAAGGGTAAAAACGGCACCCTTTTACTAAGACTCCTCTGTCCGACTGTAGACTAATGCGACAACGTGAATCATATGATCACTGGAAAAAAAATAACCCCATGAGTGTTTTGTGTCTTCTTCTAATTGGAAGTCGCGTTCCGAAGACACTAGATTACTGACGATTTAAAACTTATATGTGAATATATTATTTGCCGTGTAGCCCCAGCATAAAATAGGGTTACCCCATCTCTTCCCGTGTGTGTCGTAAAAGGTGACTAAGGGATCTGAGGGAGTTTAGCAAATCTTAAGTTCTCCCCGCGGTGGCGGATAAACTGCTTGATCCCTAAGAGCATTGGTTAGGTTAGGCGGCGGCAGGCGCGGCCGGCCGTAAAAAGATTGTCAAATCTAATTGCAGAAGGTATGGTCAAAGATGACTTACCAATTGGGGCTTAGCGGACTCCGCAACTGGGAACATCGGATAAGAAGACTGTTGAAAAAATGTTTTATTTTTTAATTTTAGTTTCTGGCGGTTTTAAAGAGTGCAGCCCTATGCCGAGGCTACACGACATTTTTTCAACTGAGTGCCATAAATTAATTTACTTTAAAAGCAATCGTTTATTTTCTTAAATCTTAAATTTGTTATTACAAAACAAAGATAACCGATAAACCGAGCTAAAAGCTCCGAAAACGAAGTGTAACAAACAAAACCGTTCCTTTGTTTATACAAATCTTGAATTTCCATTCCGAATCTTACAAATTAAAACGTAGCTTCTCGTTCTTAAATAAAATAAAAACAGATTCGTTGTTTTATAAATTTTATAAACGAGAGAAAGTTTTAGTTAATACTTTCTGTAATATTTTTTATTTCAATGCCTAAAGAAATTTCACGTTTGAAAGGGATTTTTCAGCGTCCAGCGTAGCGGGGTGGGGGGAAAAGCGGGACGCGGAGGGTGGCCGGCGCGGCGCGCGAATCCGGCAGTGCGCGCCCGGCGGCGAACGAGTCGATCCACCGTCTGCACGCGCCCTTAACTCCCTGCGGTCGCCCGTGGTATATCACCAGTGTGCGCGTATGTACGTGCATTGTTACCTACATTTGTGCTTCATCTAGTGCTGTGAGAATTGCCATGTGATGTGCAGTGAACGACCAAAGGCTCTCTACTCATCGTGGTTATGTTAGAGTGTATTATAACGTGGAAAAGCGGATCCAATTAACTGCACGTCAAAATATTGTTTGATGTACAGGATCGGGTTGACAAGTTTTTTAAATCACATTAGGTTATGGTAAAACGCGTTAATTAGTAGGTAGTAGGTACCTACTAATACCTGGCTAGAACCTACATACATTTAGTAAAAAATGCCAAAAATGTTATTGCTGTGATTTTCACAGCTCGGGGCAGAGACTTGCGTGGTGTAGTTGGTATAGACGTTGGGGTACCGACCCAAAGACGCGAGTTCTTACCTCGTCGCAAGTGAAAATATTTGAATGAGTATTTTTCCTTTAAAATATTCTAGGTAAATTAGCCTTGAGCTATAAACAAAAAATAAGAAATACCTTTTTAAAAAAGTTATTATTTATCAACTAGCAGGGCACCACAACTTCACCCGCGTATTTCTCTACCCCGCGCTAATATCGGAATAAAAAGTCACCGATGTATTTTTCAATTCTCCAGCTATCGATATATATGTACGTATCGAGTTTTATCGCAATCGGCTTAGGAGTTTTTGCGTGAAGGAGTAACAAACATACACGTTTACTCACTAACTTTCACATTTATAATATTATTAGGGTTTAGACCGGTATTAAGATAAGCCTCAGTTTTGCAGAATTAAAAATCTAAAACTGAAAATTAAGGAAAATCTAAAACTGAAAATCAAGAAAAATATATAATATTATTTTTACGTTAGGTATGTTACGAGACGTGGTATAGGTTAGGTAGAAATCTATACTAAACTTCTATGCTAATATCTAATGTTACAAAAAGGAAAGATTTATTTACTTGTTTTGTTTGTAACGAATAGACTCCGAAACTAACGACCGATTTCAAAAACTATTTCACCAATAGAAATCATACATTATCGAGGAGTAATATAGGCTACTTTTGCTCCGGATATTAATACAGAATCGGGATTTAAGTGAGTCAAACCGTGGGAAGCAGCTAGTAAATACTAAAATAAATGATTTACCTTTATAAGACCTTAAAAGCATTTCTTGTTTCGCTTACTATTCCCGTTTGTAAAATATTGAGTTGAGGTCAATATCAATATTCGCTGTCCAAATGGTTTAATTGTGCGTGGGCAGGTAATTCAGGTTGTCTCAGGTAATTTAGCTGGTTTCGGTTCTTATTGTATCTATAGTTTAAGAGGACAGTCTACCTACTCTTTCTGCATACAAATGAACGTAGCTATTACTATCTCATATCTCTTTGGCGATGGAAACTCCGCTTAAGGAGACAGTCTACCTACTTCATTTGCCTACCTAGTTTTAGTTAAATTTATAATTATAATTCTTAGAGATAGGTATAATTTATGTTTTGTAATAATAATTTGTAAGGATAATGGCTTTCAGACGTTTTGGTGTTTAATGCTGTAAGTCTGAAAGTGTTTGCTTAATAAATAAATAAATAAATAAATAATAATAATACTCTTTTCTCCATACACATTTTACAAACGTAGTCGACTGTTTCCTCCCTGGATAAAGACATTAGAGCAAATGTGTTCATGTCATAAGTCTTATATCTGCCATGATCATACCCCTACGTTTTTTTTTCGTTTTCTTATTAGAATAGAAATAAAACTCAGAAAAATAAGAAAATGATAAAAATCAAAACGTAGAGGCATGGTCTTGGCTGATGTAGGAATTTATGGGATAAACGTATTTTTTCTAATATCTTTATCCAGGGAGGAAACAGTCGACTACGTTTGTAAAGTTTGTTTGTATGGAGAAAAGAGTTTTCTATTTTTTGATTTTAAACATCAAAATACATTGCCTTTTCCTACCAAGATTTTAAATGCGAAGCGGAGTCATTAATGTGTCAATTCTTAGCGCAGATAGGTAAATGAGCGAGCTTATTTCAGGATTTCGTACCTCAAAAGGAAAAACGCACCTCTTACTGGATCACTTTGTTGCTACTCTTTTTGCCCGCTTTGTCATTTCCACTCTACTCTTTTTTTTTATACGGATAGTTATGTGGCTCACCTAGTGTTAGAGTTTTCAGTTTTAAGGTCTTTAACTTGACCTAACGACTACTGTCGGAGATAACAACTAGGATAAGGACCAGTTTGATTTTGGAATTGGTGAAGCTCGTCCGTCAGAGACGAGTTTGAAATGGATCACTATCAGGCGACCTTTTTCCTTCTAGTCTCTAATAGATATAGATAACAGCTATAAAATATATTATGCTGTATCCGTATTAAAATGATTATATCCGTAATATCGTTGTTTGAACTAGATGGCGCTACGTGTAACATCGTACAATATTTATTTATTGAATACCAGAGTTTGTTAAACTTTTCCGATTTCGTCAAAACATAAATAAGTAAAATTGTCCTAGTTTCGCGCTTCGCACAATAATAACGCGAAGTCTTCGCAAGCAACGTGTCTCTAAATCACTCGTTCCGACGTTGATTGACGTCTCCACCGTGTATTCAAAGTGTTAGTGGGTAGTTTAAATATTTCGACGAAGTTTTCGTGATTAATATCATTATTTTGTACCAACAGCTGAGTCACAAATAAACGAGGACGGCAATAAAATTTATAAAAAAATATATCAATGTTTGGTCAAAGAAAGACATCTTTTTAACGTCTTTTTTTTCGATCGTGTTTTGTTTCGGTTTCGATTACTTTTGTCTCGGTTTCGATCATTTTTGTTTCGGTTTCGATCGCCTTTTGTTTCGGTTTTCTTATCCAACACACTATGTGATCCTATATAAAGAAATCACTCGTTCCGACGTTGATTGACGTCTCCACCGTGTATTCAAAGTGTTAGTGGGTAGTTTAAATATTCCGACGAAGTTTTCGTGGTTAATTTCATTATTTTGTACCAACAGCTGAGTCACAGATAAAACAAGGACGGCAATAACATTTATAAAAAAATATATCAAAGTTTGGTCAAAGAAAGACATAATTTTTTTTTTTTTTTTTTCCTGTTATGTAGTGTGTATGTATGTGTGCTTGTCTGAATAAATCAATTTTCTTTCTTTTCTTTAATTTTAACGTCTTTTTTGTTTCGATCGTCTATTGTTTTTGATTCGATCGCCTTTTGTTTGGTTTCGATCACTTTTGTTTCGGATTTCTTATCTAACGCACTGGTGTACTCCGAACCACACGTTCTGACCTTGATTAACTGATTGACTCTACTGGGATGGAACAATTTAAGTGGGTAGTTTGGTATGACCTAGCATTGACATTAGGCTCACTTGCACAGCTATCGTTATCGAATTAACTATATCGGATTAACTAGTCCTTACCATCCATAGTTAGTTAAGTATCCTCTTGTCGCCTTATTAATAAACGCGGAGCAAGGTCGGAGTAGTGAGAACATGCTTTGTCTTATTCCATGACAAGAAGTTTCGAAATTGACAGAAACACAAAGTGGTAAAATTACTACCACCCACTTTTATTAATAAGGCTATCGATGTTTTCCTTCACCGTTAGAACGATGTTACCGCGCGTGAACTAATAGGTACAGATTGTGAAGAATCCGAGTAGCTCCCAACATAACTAAAAGGTGATCGCACATTTATTAGCACCGTACGCGCCGCACGCGCCTTACTCGCCGCATTTTAGAATCCATTGTATGAAATGATGTCAAACCTCGCACGTTCACCCACACCGCACTTTACGAAATGCGGCGCGTACGGCGCGTACGGTGCCGATAAATGTGGGATCACCTTAAAAAAGTGAACAATTGCCTACAAATGTTAACTGTAGGGCTAGCTATTACTTTCCAATGCGAAGAGGATCTAATAGTAATCGTTTTAATTCCGCCCACCTTCATTTAATTGTGTAGTGAGCTTTACTTTGGTATTAAAGTCTTACTTGTTATTTACGTAATTTTAATGGGTCCGGACCAGATTCTATTTGTCCGTTTGAAATACGTTGGGCACTATTTGGTGAAGTATTTTGGGTTACACAGTAGGTACACCTATTAATAAAGTAGCGGCTTAACCGTTAAACAAAAATTTGATCAAAATAAAATAAAAGAAAACTTTTTTTTGACCCCATTAATTAAAGTCATTTTCTCCTGCTTCCCCGTGCCTTGTCACCGTGCTTCGATCAATTTCAGGACATAATTTCATTGCTGAAGTCATTTTAGCCGTTACTTTGACTTTTTGATCGAGCAAGCGAAGCGTCTCTTAAAGCCTGCCAAATTTTTCTTTCGTCTGTCAGTATGCACTTATGCAGTAGTCAGAATGTTCCTTCTCCTCTACGGGTCGTATTTCTCAACCGATCTTGGTACTTTAGAGTTTATAGATTTTTTTGCCGTGTGAGATTTCTGATTGGTGGGGTTCGCCCATTGCGGGGGCAAATCGACATGTCACATGAAGATTGCGAAGTTCACTGTTCGCAAAAATACTAGTATTATTGGTTAATAAACTCACCGCTAATCGTTTGTACAGCGTCAATAAAGGTCACTTGAATAGTTGTATAGAAAATATATCGTAATATGCCTTTGCTATACTTTACATTAATAACATATATTATAGCTACGTGTGTGACGGACTTTAGCACCGATAACAAGCTGTCTCTCTAAACTTTCTATACCTACATATACCTTTCTATATTAAGACCACAATTTCATGTCGTATTTTATCGTTCATTCTGTGACGTTTTCATACTGAAACTTTTATTTGACTTTGTGATAGCTCTTTATGTCTTTAATCTTCTTGTTTCCCACTTTCCGTATCTAACCTGTACAATTTATATTCGAGGAGTCCTGGCTTGATATAAACGGCGCCGGTGCCTGTCACCGGAATGCGTGACGCCCGCGCCATTTTGGATACTTATAAATGCTTGATGGGGTGCTTGCTTAGCTGAAAAAGAAAAACTTCTTTATTACTACACATTTTGATTTACATTTTCCCGGGTCTTTATCGCGTATTATTTATTTAAATATGATAACAAATCGTGTGAATTTAAAAAGTTTACTATACATTTTTGTTCTGTTTTCGAGATGTTGGATTGAAATTAATAGTTATTTGTTATGCAAGGCTGCAAAATTGGTTTTTGCAGCGAGTACTTGTATTGAAACCTGAGCTAGCGAAGCATTCTAGGATTGAATGGTTCAAATTCAGAATGCTGAGCGTCGCAAAGGTTTCAAAGGTACGAGATGCAAAAAACTTTGCTGCCGAGTGAAACACACAATTTTTCACCTTACTACAGCGAGGAAAACGCTAGGTGCATTTTTCCGGTAGAAAACTCAATTCGGCATTATATACCGCTTATTGTACCGTAAATAATAAAAATAAGCAAACAATCTCTAAATTGAATAATTCATATAAAAACCTGCTTGATACTAATGTAATAAACAATAAATGCCATGAACAAAAAAAAAAGAAATGAGGTTCCGGTTAGCGCATTTTCAAAGGACTTGGCTTTATATAAAAGTATCGAGAAGACAGATTCGAATTTTAAAATCTCTTTCCACGCTAGGGCGCAAAATGCGATTTTGCACGCAGAAATCAGCGTGCAAAACGATCCTTTCCGAGGTTGTGAGGTGAAAATTAATATTCGGATTTAATAGCTTTGCTTTTATTTTTTAAGCATTTCATCAATGCACTACGTTTCAAAGTCTTTACAGACCTCTTCCTTAGGGGTACTATGTTTATTTTTAAATGTTTATACTTTTTTCATTTACAAGAAACATGATAGGTAGGTAATTTGACTAAAGTAGGTTTAAAAATATTTAAAACCATTATGAAAATGAAAATGATTGTTCTACTTATTCTTAAACCTACTTATTACTTACTTACCTATTGCTATTTCAATCCATAAGCGGACGCTATGTCCAATCTATTCTCCTCTATGGTCGTATGTATCTCTATGCGAGTTCCCATCTATTTGATAACCTAACGTTACAGAGACGTTTTTTTACCTCCCCTGTAAAACTATAAAATTATATTTTCAAGGTCGACATTTCTATTAAGAAAGTTCGAACTTCCAAACGCTGTTTTTCTTTCGTTATCGGAAACTTTTTAACGATTGAATTTTCGATTTGATATTGTAATTTGGAAGAAACTCATTTGCTTCGATTTTATTGCTTATTTGTGTGAGGGGGGGCGATTAGTGACGTTTGTGGGGATTAGTTTTGAATGACTTTGGTGAATATTTACTCATTTATGTCTTTGATAGCTGCGTCTCGCGGTTTCACCCGCGTAAGTCCCGATCCCGAGGGAATATCGGAATCAAAAGTAGCCTATGTTACATCTCGATAATGTAGCTTTCTATTGGTGAAAGAGTTTTTGAAATCGGTCCAGTAGTTTATGAGTTTATTCATTACAAACATACGACACACACACACACACACACGCAAATACAAATCTTTACTCTTTATAATATTAGTGTAGATAGATAGACATCTTACCTTATTGGCATCTTCATCTGTAATGTAGATTTTCACAATTAATTATACCTTTTAAGTTTGTTTTTAAAGCTATAAGCAGGTAGGTAGGTTTAGAAAACTTTTAGAAATGAAAAAGTATTTTTTCTTTTCGTTTTAACTTACTATAGATTTGTCGCGTAGGTAACTATTTACTAATAGCGGCCTTAAAAAGACAAACTACACGATGAAATTTACACTAACACTTTGCCTAAAACAGCCCACACCTATAGCACACATGCACGAATTTCTTTATATGTGTGCTGTAAGTGTGGGCTGTTTTAAGTAAAGTGTCAGTGTTAGTGTCATCGTGTAGTTTGGCTTTACGCAGACGACGTTATATTATACGTAAGTATGGCATAGTTTTAGAAAATCATTTTTCTTTAATTCTAAAATTGTGTGGGGACTTGTGCTTGGACTTTTTCTAACCAACAGAAAGAGTGGGAAAGATTTGAAAGAAAACTTTACGCAAAGCGCCGTGTCAATTCTCTGGCGAATCCAAAGTCTTCCCTTGATTGTTTTGTCACCGAATCACTAATGTTTTCACGGACGAACGAAAACGAAGCCAGTAATATTATTGACAACATTGATCGAATCACGAACAAATTCCGATATTCAATCAAAAAGAAGTCAAAATTATTTATATTCATGAAGAAAATCACTTTACATTCAAATATTCTCTTCAAGAGCGCGCTAGCGACTTTATTTCACTAACTTGTTTATGATTTACATAATAATACCTACGGCGGATTTCATTTAGGAATCCGAGTAATCCGCCATACTTGTTCCTTTGTACAATGTACGCGTTTAATTTAGAGTGAAAACGTGTTAAAGATTATTCTATCAGCCGATAGTTTTATTTGTGAAACTACTGACATGTCAGTCGATCTGTGAACATGGAAATGTCAGGTCAAATTAGTAAAACAATAAACGATATTGCAAAATCATTATGACACATCCCCATCTGAGGCAAATGATTGTACATAAGCTGAGCTCAAGCAAACGAAACGCCGTCCCACACTGAGGTGAGCGTTTGCAATAAATGTATGATGCGAATGCTCGCAGTGAGCATACATATCCAGACAGCCCGAACCATGCGAGATGAATCATTCGTGGCATGTCTCTCGCGATGTCTGGTCGCATCTTAAGAAAATGTTACGAAGATAGTTTCGTTATCTTAATTTACCCACACTTTGTAAGCAACAACAAATACTAAAGGTATCGGCCAAACTGTCAAGTATGTGACGACGCACGTAAAGTTTTTTTGAATTGTCGGGAGATGTTGCTTTTTCAGTTGCTTGATAAAGGTTGATAATAAAATTCATAATTGTCTACATAATCAAGTCGCTGACCGCATGCCCCCGCCCGCTTCGGTGCCGAGGACGTAATATTGTAGGTATACAAACGCGCCGACACAGTCATCGACTGCTTGTATAAAATTTTGGTGGTAAGTGTATCCTTACCATAAATTCTGAAGCGTATTTATTCAATCTTCGTTTCAAAACTAACGATCAAAACATCGGCTTACAGAAAAGTTTGTAATCTGTTTTCACTGTAACTATTTCTAGAAGGTTCCCAGCTCGGTATTTCGACAATTTGATAGCTATTCAGAAGGCATCTGTAGGTATTTCTGTAATAGCTTTAATTTATGGCACTTGTTTAGTCTTAAGTTGCTAATAAAGGAAATTTAGACGACGACAACGACGGATAATTAGTTGTTCTAATGTTTTTGGAAATGGAAAGTTGTAGATTGTTTTCCCTTTTAAGCCCACTTAAAAGGGTTTGAACGAGACCAAGGTCAAAACGATATAAGTATTTTCAATTGGTATTTAAAACTACTTCTGAAAAAAACTACCTGTCTCGGCGAACTTTGTTCCGCCTGAGAGGCAAAAAAAAGTATCCTATATCCTTCTCCTGGTTCTAAGCTCCCCAACAATTTTCAGCCCTATCGGCTCAGCTGTTTTTTGCGTTATAAATAGTGTAACTAACACGACTTTCTTTTATATTATCTCTTTTATATTTCTTTTATATGGTTTCACCCACGTAAGTCCCGATCCCTTGGGAATATCGGGATCAAAAGTAGCCTATGTTACTCGGGTGAATGTAGCTTTGTATGAAGCTAAATTGTGATTCTGTTTCTTAATTCTAAAGATTTTTTTAAATCGGCACAGTAGTTATTGAGTTTATTCATTACAAACATACAGATAAGTACACAAAAATACAAATCTTTCATTAGTGTAGATAATAGATAAAGATCATACTTATGTGACCGGAAATGCATGGAACCTAGGAATTGTAAACAATGCCTAGGTTTGAAAACGCTGAAGCTGCGAATGTGAGTGTTTGGTGATGTGTTTTCTCGTGCAAGGGCTGAAGGGCTGCCCTTTTCGAAGCGCCGAAATTCTAGCGAAAAGTCGTATACTAAAGTACAACTCCAATATAAAAATCAAAATTGTAGGTAATTTTAATTTGATTCCCGCTACCCACTGCGAACGTAAACCACCCCTAGTTACCGACCAATTGCTTTTTGGAAATATTTCTATAGGATTTCTGGGAAATGTGTAGGTGTAATACAAAATATTTCTCACATTTCCTGTAGATTTCAGGCAATATACACCTTTCTTAGGAATTCTATTATAAAAACAAATTAGTAGGTAGGTAGGTACTTGATAAATATATAAGAATTGAAATGAATTAATAATAATTTACGGAAAAACTATTTTTTACATAAAAGTGTGTTATTTACATATTTTTACACAAGAGAAATATAAAACGAAACTAACTAAATAATAACTACTTATATTAAAATAACCTACCCCGAATTGTACCCGGCGCAAAGGTACCCATAACGCTGGCAGCATTGCCGCGTTGTATGGCAAAAGCTAACCTTTGCACTAGATACAAGCCGGAGCGGGGGTCGCCTGTCCTAATTAATAATTTAAATTAGTTAATGTATTTATGTATTTTTACAATAGGTTATTTAGGATTGTTTGTCCTCTATCTCCCAGTCTTAAGTCACGACAGTAGTACGCCTACCTGTAAGATCTGGATGGGTATTGGGAAAGCTACGGTCCCATACCGAAGACCGGATGCGTATCTCTGTCTTGCTCAGTGCGACTCGATATGACAGTGACCGATATAGTAATTTCCATCATCTCGGTTACGGGTGTGAATACCCCCTGTTCCATTTTGACTTTTCCATCATTAAGGGCGGCTTGCCTAAGACCATTTTTTAAATATATTAAGCTAAATCCATTTAAGGATAATTTACGGAAAATAGAACATTGGACTCTATATCCATAAGTATAAAATGGCTAAATTGTTGTCATACTTTGACATTTTAATTACTTATTTTGATGGTTCTTAATCATATTTAAGTGATTAAACATGTTTAGGAATCGTTTTGCAAGCAGGCCTTAGTATTGCAGTATTTACAAGTAAACACTAATACAAAACAGAAGTAATAACTGAATATTATTCCCTCGGACCAATCCAAAGTCATGTTCAATTTCGACCTCATGCTGTGTTACTGGAGCTTTTTCTCATTGTTCACGTAAAAGCTCGGTCATGCAACATTTAGCGTAGGGCGTATTGGGCGTACGTACGCGATTGTATTATTAAAAGCCTGCAAAGCTTTCCAACTTAGGGTTTTGGCAGACGAACGGCATGAACTGCAGGTGCAACTGCTGCTCTATATCACTATAGGTTTATCTGAATTGCGCTATACTTTTATTCAAAACTCAAAATATGTTTATTCAATAAGATATTCACCGATAAAAATAAAACAAACATTTAAGAGGAACTTCCATGCAACAAACGTGATTCAGGGACAGAATAAGGCAACCATACCGCGATATATTTTGAGTACTAGCGCCATCTAGTGAGACTGGAGAAAAACTGGCTCCAATGGTTAAATAAATTATAACGTTCGGGTTGCGTTCACAAATTGGTTGGTCCAGTGTTCTTTTTAGGGTTCCGTACCCAATTCTGATAGTGGTATGTAACCCTTCGTGCGCGAGTCTCGCACTTGGCCGCACTTTTTTTGTTGTTGTTTTTTAATGACAACACTAGATTCCAACGACGTTAATTGTTGTCCATGGTCGATAATTCTGAAATTGATATTACTACGAAGTGTCAATGGCCATATTAGATATGAAGACAATCGAAAGCTGAACGGCCGATGATCTCTTAGAACTTGTTGTTCGTCTGCAGAGACCTTAATGTATTTTTAATCATCGATCTTTACATACGCACTTTGCCCTCATGCGACTTGATTTGAATTTTAAAACGGAGCCTTTATGTTAAATCAATTTTATTGAACGGTTTTAAGCCATTGTGCTGAATATTTTCACGTGTGTGAAACATGAGATTGATGACATTTTTTTCAATTACGTTTTTAAAAGTATAATCAGATTTTCTCCCAAAGAAAGTAGGTATGCTTTTTAGCACACTCTATGGGCTTTATTAGCACACTTTCGTTGACATTGAGAGTCCCCCGTTGTTCGTTGTTGATCAAATCACAAATAGCCCTTGACTTTGACTTGACACTAGACACTCAGTGGTTTTGAAGTAAAATCACTCCGTGTCGACGCTATTGACAATAGTGTCAATATTTGGGCCAGTGTCGTCATATATCCTCACAGCATTAGACATTTTGACATTAAAAATGCAATGAATTAATTATCTTAAATATTTACCTTAGATATTAACCATCAGTAGAAGTTTTTAAAAAATCTTTTTTTATTTTAGAATTAACATATTACATACGTAACACAAACAAATAAAACTTAAAAAAAAGTCAATTAAATAACCCGCCCTTGATCGTACCCGGCATTGCCTCTCTGTATTGCAATGGCCAACCTTTGCACCAAGTAGGTACGACCCCGAGCGGTAGTCAAGATAATTTTAAAATGCTTTCGTAATTTACTCTTGTGACGATAATAATTATGATGATTTGTAAATTTAAAATATTTACCAATATATGAACTTGAATTGGCTTAAATTGGACTTGTCTATATTGTCCCTGATTTATCGTGTCTAGCCAATTCCCTTTTCTTTGAAAAGGCTATTGGTTTTAAAACATAATATAGGCAAACAAATGTATGTCTTACATCTTAAATGGAAGGATAAAAATGTTTGCCTTTTCCTACACAATATTTAGGTAAAATGTGAAAGATTTTTTATCTACATGAAAACGAAGGATCCAAGTAGAAATAGTTGGTACTGTTGAGGAAATTCATAGTTCACTCTAAACTTATTTCATAGATTGCCTAATTTTTCTCCATATATACAATTTGCCTTATGGTTGATATTATGGCATTCCCAATTGAATATACCTAGGTAAACAATAATTTAAAATCCAGAGGTGAATGTCCGAAAAAGTGAAAAGTAATCCGTGTAAAATATTCATTGATGTCAGCAGATTTAAGGATTAAAGTTGATTATTGATCTTTTTTATTTGCATTCGCCGTCAGTAATCTCGTTTACAATTCATACTCGGAACTCTTCATTGCGTAAAAAGCAGGAATGTTTTTGTTGAAAAATATTGGTATTATTATTTATTCGTAAAGTTATTCAAACGGAATGGTTGACAGACAAACTTATTACGTTTTTAGATCGTGATCATAACTTTTTATTAATCATCATTTCTACCCGCAGTGCATAAGTCCTTAGGAATATTGGGATATAAAGTCGCCCATAAAGCTGGAGACCCATGTCTGTCTATGTGTTATTTTTTATGGAAATTATAAATATGCGTGCGAGTACCTATAGCAAGTTACGTTTTTTAATTGTAGACTATGATTTGACACATCTTGCTGAAGAAAAAAATATCGAATACATTGAACAAAAACGTCAGATTATATCTACTCTGAATTTAACTTATAAGTTTTAAATAATATGAACAAACTGTCTAATAATATTGTCAACAAAATAAAGTTGTTGAAAAGGGCTTTTCGTGTTGGCTTCGGCTCCACGCACGCCTTCCAAAGGACCAGAGCTCCATAGCCCCGTGATACTAGACGTATAACAGACAATAATAATCAATTATTGCAATAATTAAATTACTCTGTTATAGTTAACTTTATAAGTTCTAATTTGTTTCAAAAAGAAAGAAAAAAGTTTTAAAAAGTATTTTATATTTATGGAATATTTTTCTGAGATAGGGTCAGATGGGGTATTTGCAACACCAGGACAAAAGCAATAACCTTTGTTACCTTTGACTCTACTAAGGTACTACGATAGTTAATTCAGGATAAGGTAGAGTCGAAGGTTACCGGTTTCTTTAATGACATCATTAGCAATTAACGTTATTGCTTTTGCCCCGTTATTACAAATGTCCGTTCTGACCCTACCTTCTTATTCTAATATTTTCAATCAGTCGATAGTCCATTGATCGTTCAATATCAAGACAAAATTATATCTACACGTCGGCGTCGTTGTTACTTAAATTCTTCTTTTCTGCGTATTTTTGTCGATCAAAATGTCACAAAGCGGTAAACCAAATATTTCGATTGGATAAAATGATAAAACGGAACCAATGAACATAATAAACCAGCAGAAAATTATATTATATCCGTCAACTTAAATCTGACACAGTTGGAATAACAAAAATCAATAAATCTCGAAACCGAATCGTAAAAAATATTTCCTATCGCATCCTTTCTTAGAAATAGATATTCACTGATTTATTTCTTAGGGAGGATTTTACATTCTGCGGATAAAAGATATCTGTCGTATAATATAAAACACTACTCAATTTAAAAACCTTCAAAATTTAACTTAAAAATATTAAACACGAGTCTAGATCGCGTTATTGATGATCATTTTTAAATTACCTCGACGTTTTGGCATACGGGTCACACCTGCCGTGATCCCGAGAAGACTGACTTCTTCTGAGTCTTTTTGGGACCAAGGCCGGTGAGCCCCGTTTTCTGAAACGTCGATACCTACCTACGTAATCTCACAAAATAAATGCGACATCGCGTTAGCTTATAATGCGATTGTGACCTGTAATTTAAAACAATGTTCAGTTTTAGTGTCTATTTAAGCACCTTATCCTGAACATCCAGAATATCTCGGCTGAGCTGTATTTTGCATAAAAAATCACAAATAAAATATGGGCGGCCGCATTCATTGAATATTCACCATTGTACAAAAGCATTGCCGGATTAAAATAATATTTTACGAGGGCCGGCAGGAAATTAAAATCTTTCTATTGTTTTCTGTCACCTTTTCACAATGGCTGTAGATAAAGGTAATCGATTACTAAGGCAGGTATCGCTTTGTCTCGAGTAATGATTTAGGACGAATCCAGGCGACTGATTTCATATCTGCCGATAGTTACTGCTGCCTTGCTAAAGTAAGCTTGTGTTGATGAAACCATTGATAAAAAAATTTACTTATATTAATATTACCTACCAATAGTACAATTTAACACAAATTTAAATTACAAACTACGTTTATATAATAATTTTTTTAACGTAACTACGTTTTTATAGTTCTTAGGAAAATAGTAAAACAATAGACAACATTTTATGTAAGCAAATAAAAAAAACTACGATTGTGTTGTGATAGCCAGTAAAAAGAGACAATAATTTTATAAATACATACGCGATATACAATTAAAATTAATACAAGTAAGTATTTGTCAATATACTAATTACATAATATTATTATATAATCCAAAGTGCGGAAATCTCTCAAAATTAGCGGACTGAAGTGGCAATGGGGAGGCCATATGGCTCGAAGGACTAATGATAACCGTTGGGGAATAAAAGTCTTTGAGGGGCGACCAAAATGCAATGCGAAACGGAGTGTTGGAATACCACCTACTCGGTGGACCGACGACATTGTAGCGGTCGCGATGAGTCGTTGGATGGAGGTGGCTCGGGATCGCTATTCGGATAAAGGCTTAATTACATATTTCACTATAATATCTAATCAGAAACATAAAATAACAGAGACATCATAGATACAAGTATATTAATTACTACAACGAGAATCAAACCATATCAACCATGAGCAGGACATATTGTTCTTTGCCCTTAGCAGTACATCTTTCTCTCTTCGTGTGATGACGATCGGTCGATAGTTTAGTCCTGTGTCTGCGCGCATTCCTCAAAGTAATGATTTAGGCTCGCTCTTCCTTCTAATTTATTTTAATGTTTGTCAAATATTCTGGGGCCGTATTTTTGTCTTTGCGTTGATGGTTCTTAAAAAACCTTATACATAATAATATTATGTTAATACAAGTATTATGATTCTGTCTGAGGGTGTCTTTCTAACCTTCGTAAAGGAGAATGGACCAGAAATAACTTTCGCGTAAGGGGTGAAATAGCAATATTTTAACTGGACCCAGATATGTCAATTTGAATTGAATTTAATATGAATTTGATTAGAAGTCAGGTAAAAAAGTGCTACGCATTTACGCGGCTAGCTAAGACTTTTGCATGAACTATCGTAGTACCTTAGTAGAGTCGAAGGTTATCGGTTTCTTTAATGATATTATTAGAAATGACCGTTATTGCTTTTCCCCGGTATAGCAAATGCCCCATCTAACCCTACATTAAACGTAGAACTGGGTTCAAAATACATACATACCTAATCTCAAATTCAATTGTGCTTGTAAATGTAGGGATTTACCATAAACAGGCAGATACAAGTGATTCTGCGAAACCTAGCATTCGAGCGTTCGTTCTGATTGGGATATCAGCCTACAAAACCTGGAAGCACTGAACCATGGTTCGTCAAATCATTCTGAAGCCGCTTTTCCGACGAAATTGAATAATCGAATCGAAGTACTCACATCTCACGGAGATTTAACGAGAGGTACAAGAGGGTTACTCGCCTCAATCGAACGAATGCCTGATAACTTCAGACGAACATTATTTTAAATTCTCACGATTTGGTAATAACACAGTTACATTATACTGTTTTACATTTTACCACTAACTCCGAGTCCATAGAGAATAAATAGACTAACTTCGAAACCACAGACGTCAAACAGTTATCGTTAGTTTGCAACTGCGGTGCGAATTATCTTTCTAGAGAATATACACAATATTACACTAACAAACGAATAGTAAAATGTTTTCGGTGAAATAAAGTAGACCCTCTAGTTTGTTACTAATGTAAATTCAATACAAATACAAGATGTTACTACGTCTGAAAACTATAAACCGAGTTAGATTTATCTTCTGTTTTCGCGATGTTGGGTAGAAACTAAACGCATTTTTTGGTCTCGAAACGTTGCAAGCATTTAAACAATGGTAAAAGTAATAAATACTACGTTTAATTATAAGGGTGGTCCAACTAGTGACGTCAATAAACTTTTTTTAGATTCCTCACACCTGGGGGTATCCGAAAATACCCCATGTATGTTCTGCGATTTTTTGTAGTTTAGGAGTTATGGCCTTTTTTCTCATTTTCTACTAAAATGCGACCACTGAGACCTATTTGGTTATACTAACTGCAATAATTGGCTGATTTCTTTTCAAATGTGGAGCTGAATAATAGGGCCATGTTACTTGTTACAAAAAAAGGCGTAACACAAAACAAACTGTTACAAATAAAAAAAGTATTTCATAAAGAGAGTGTAGACAAAACGCTATAAACACTTTAAAGAGCAATTAAAAGAAAAACTCGCCTAATATTTTTTTTCCAAACTAACTTGAAAAACTTCCTTACTTCATTAGCTATCTACCCTATCATTTTTATTGGTCTATCATTACAGGATCATATCAAAAATTATATTTTAAAATTCCTTGGTCGAAAATTCTCTCACTCATCTTACTTAAACCTGAAGGGAAACTCCCGGTCTAATTTAATGACATAAAAAACATATTTGTTCTTATTTTATTTAATACATTTATTTGTACAAATCTTAATTAAGATTTGTGTGGAATTTTTTTGCGGAAGACAAAAACCATCACTAGATGGCGCTAGTGGTAAAATACATCGTGGTATCGTTGCGTTTTTATGTCAAAAATCACGTTAGTTGTATGGGAGTTCCCTTAAATATTTGCGGCTACAGTAATACATCCTTTGTAAAAATTTCAACTGTCTAACTATCACGGTTTATGAGATACAGCCCGGTGCCAGATGGTCAGACAGCGAAGTCTTAGTAATAGGGATGAGTGATTTTCGACCAAAGAATTTTTAAATAAAATTTTTGCTATGATCCTCTAATGATAGACCAATAAAAATGATAGGGTAGATAGCTAATGAAGTAAGAAAGTTTTTGAAGTTAGTTTGGAAAAAAAATAACAGGCGAGTTTTTCTTTTAATTGCTCTTTAAAGTGTTTATAGCGTTTTGTCTACGCTCTCTTTAAGAAATACTTTTTTTATTTGTAACAGTTTGGTTAGTGTTACGCCTTTTTTTGTAACAGGTAACATGGCCCTATTATTCAGCTCCACATTTGAAAAGAAATCAGCCAATTATCTAAATTATTGCAGTTAGTATAACCAAATAGGTCTCAGTGGTCGCATTTTAGCAGAAAATGAGAAAAAAGGCCATAACTCCTAAACTACAAAAAATCGCAGAACATACATGGGGTATTTTCGGATACCCCCAGGTGTGAGGAATCTAAAAAAAGTTTAATGACGTCACTAGTTGGACCACCCCGTATAAACCGACTGTAAAATTAACAGTTTGTATTGAAATGTTAGAGTAAATATTTTTCCCTTAAATAAGTACGTAAATATACCTCGTTTCAGAAACTTAGATCAAAAAAGTAAACAAAAATCCCATACATTTGACATAAAGTGACAGCTCTTTGTTTATTTTTTTCCATTAAAATTGTAAGTTCTTTGGTTACCTTTTTAATCTAAATTCCTGAAACAGGGTATAGGTACATAGTTTTTGTAGTTATTTTACAAAATAAAGCCGATCGTTCTCGCAAAATCGAGCTGGTTTTTTATCATACATTTACGTACACCGCAAACTTTGCCAGCTATGTTCATTTGTACAAAAAATAGGCGAGCTAAGCTAAACTAACTTAGCTTAGTTAGCGGTGGACGATCTTTTAAGTATGAAAAGTTACCTACATTTATTTATATATTAATACGAATCTCAAATTAACGCACGGTATAAATTTATACCGTGCGTAAATTTAAGATTGAATTGAAAACTGAAACGCGTTGGGGCTACAAAATTCACTGAAAATATCATCACTCATATTATAGACCCGAAAGTATGTATGTGACTTTGTTACTCATTCACGCAAAAAAACTGAACCGATTGCGATGAAACTTGGCAGATAGCCCAAGACCAAGACTAACCTACACATAGGTTATTTTTGATATCCCGATATTCCCGCGGGACCGGGACTGGTCATTTTTACATCTCCACACCTTGATATTTAATTTGACCTCCGTCACCCTCTTTAAACTACCCGCTAATCGCTATAACTCTGCCCCCACGCACCATCACTAATACTCGCAAACAGGTCACGAGAGACGCCCCCGATACACATACATTACACCCTCTCTCCTCTCTCTCACCCGCCACCGCCCAAGCGCTTCATAATTAGACGCTCAGTGTTCCGCCCGCCCAAATCTTGCCACCTATCTGGGCACTTATTCTACAAATAAATCGTCTCTTATTCTACAACTCAATCGCCTCGACTATGCCTCAGCATTGTTGAGACGATTTATGACGATAACGCTTCGACATTTTTCGAAAATTTTGCAATTTCGCTAAAGCTTTTGAAGTGTTAGTGATTTCTTGCTAAGAAGCAGTGTTGGTATAATGGTAGATACCCTGATATATATTTATTTCGAAGGTCATGGCTTCGAATAGCAGCTGAAAGCACATGAATGTCTTTTTCTTTGAAAAATAAACTGCTAAGAAATGGAACTCACTGCGCTTGTCGATAATCCCCCTGAACTACCTTGCAGTTTTTAACTCAAGAGTGAATAGGGTTCTTCTTGGCGAGTATTTTAAGCCGTCGACCCCATCGTCGCTTCTCATCAGGTTAGATGAGGTCCACTGCTGGCCTAAACACAGCATAAACTTTCAACTTTTTGATTTCTCCATAATTTCCAACAAAATATTGAACCGTTTTCAAGAAAAATCTAACAATACTGAGGCGATGTTGAGACGTTTTACTTACAGAATACGTACCCTCAATATTCCGGAGCACTTGCCGGTGTGTCAGTAAGAATAAGCTACTACGATATTAGGTAAATTGTTTTAGTATGAATTGATATAGCAAAGGGTCCTACAGCTGTTATATTATAGTTGAGGTCGGTGTGACCCGACCTGTGTTCAAATGAGGTAGATTGTTCAATATTAGATAGACAGGTAGGTACATTTATAACGCGTTACTGTACTGTAAACACCTAAATTAATATTAATATCGATTACATATCTATAGGTAGTAATATTATAAAAAGGAAATATTTGTATTTTTGTGTGTCTGTATGTTTGTAATGAATTAACTCAAAAACAACTGTGCCGATTTCAAAAATTCTTTTACCATTAGAAAGCTACATTCAGCCTGAGTAACATAGGTTACTTTTGATCTCGATATGCCTACGGTATCGGGACTTCTGCGGGTGAAACAGCGGGACGCAGCTATGTAGATATAAAATTCAGCCTATAGTCCTTACAGATAACGTATGGTTTAACCCGATTTTTATATGCGACAGATGAGCACTATCTCACTGATGTAATGAAATGGAAACTTTACCATAAGTATGTTTATTTTGTCAGTGTGTTTGTTTTTGTTCGGACTAGTCTAATAAAACAGTATGGCTATCTGGAACATGCTATTAAATAAAATAGCCTACTTCGGAATTAATTGAAAACCTCTTCCTCTTTTTTTAGACTAGAAAGTCCTGCTTGCTTTCTTGCTTACTTCTTTAGTTCTGTGGCCTTACTTTGAGCTCTAAAAAAACTCGTGCATTTCTTAAGCAGGATATTGAATTGTATTTAAATTGTTTGGCTTGTTAGAATTGTTGATGGTTCATATACCATACTTATACTCGTATAGGCTCCGTGTGAATCGTGTGATAATCACCTTAGTATTTATTGACGACCTCTGTGGCGCGTCGTGCGAGAGCGCGACTGCAATGCAGGAGGTTGCGGGTTCGATTCCCGCCGGGTGCAAGTATTTATGCTTAAAAATAAATATTTGTGTCTGGTCTGGGTGTCCTTCTATGTATAATATGTATGTATTTACAAAAGAAAAATAAATATAAGTATTATATCCGTTGTCTAGTCACCGTAACACAAGCTTAGTCGCTTACCACGGGGCTAGATGGCGCTGTGTGTTGTTCACAGAATTTATTTATTTATTTATTTTACAATTTAAATTAATTTAGTCATAATTCACTAAACAACCTCTCATTATTTACTTGGGTAATTCTTTTTGAATAGTATTTTACATCAATAAAATAAACTCATTGACATAGGTATGTATTTGAATTGAATATTCTTAAATTGTCTTGAATAAATAAAAATAAAATCTGAAACTGCAAAAGTTAGCTCCTGCAATTTAGAGCTGAGGGTAAGGACCCCTGTACCAAATTCATTTGGTCCATCTATTGAATACCTTTTTAGTCTCAGTCTATTTTTTAAAGAATCAATATAACTAGGCTCATTCAAAGTTGTATGAAGTCTGAGTACCTTTTCCACTTTAAAATTGTTTATCTTTTAGAAGTAAAGCCTCTCAATAGCGGTTATTACGCATCCATTTGCTGATTCGATAGATCGAAGTGCCTTTCGGTTTTACAAAAAATATTTTTTTAAAACTTAAAGTCTGTTTATCAGGCTACTTGAGGATAGGAGTTAGTTAGACTTAATGTAGGTAGGTATATAGCCAGAAAGGTTTTCTATATAGAAGTTACATAGACTAAGGGTTACTTGCATTAGTCGCCAGTTGCGGTTTTACAAGAAATTATTTACCTACTAAAACAATTTTGCCTGAAAAAACATTTTATAACTCACGTGAGCATGGTCAGCAAAGGTTTAAGGGTACCAGGTGCATTAGTTTCATTTAATCTATCTTATAAATAAGATCTAATAGAAGATCTAATATAGAAGATATAAGATATATATAGAAGATATTCTCATCGGAGGGCGCGTTCCGAAACCACAGTAAAATAAAATCTCGACGTTTCAAAACGTACGTATGTGTGTATAACATACGTTTTAAATGAATAAATGATTTTTGATTTTGATTTTGATTTTTTGAAGATATCTTATCTCATTTATAACTCAAGAACGGCTAAACCGATTTGGCTGAAAATTAGTGAGGAGGTACCTTAGAACTAGGGGAAGGACATAGGATATTATTGATCCCGTAAATCTCGAGGGTACAGATTTACGCAGGTAAAACCGTGGGGCGCAGTTAATGAAATATAAAAAAATGTAAATTCCAACAAAATACAGACTTGTGTTTATTGTTTCATGGTCCTATTTAAAGAAATTAAACTAGTTGAAGTAACACCTACTTCTGCACTTATAGAGTAGACTATTAAACAAGTAAATAAATATACTCAAAATGGGCCTATTTCGTGATCGGCATCTGTTTTCACGCTCAGTGTAAGCAGCACCCCCGATAGCTTCCTCACAGCGTAAACAAACAGACGAATAATGTTTGTGTTACGTTTTTTGTGTTTGAACTTTTTTGCGGGACCCAAAATAGATCTTTGAAACAAAAACGAGTTTGATTAACTATTTCTTGGTATCCTATTGTATTAATTTCCATAGACTTCGGCCGTGGCATGTAGGTAATCACTTTATTACCCGAATGCGCGACGCAAAGGAAAGTAACGTGTTTCAGTCTAAGTTTGTGGCGCTATAAAGACCAAACTGATGTTGTTGATGATTAATCTTGTACCGCTATTATACTATACTATTGAGATGAAAAATATTTGAGCTATAGTTATGTGATGATAGTGGATAGGGTGGATAGTGGATAGGGTACCTACTGAAGGGACTAGGGGTTTATGACGTCTGCTGTAATAATGACCGACAAACAGGTAAATGGCAGACAGAAACTCGCCAATTCACAAACTGAGAATTGATAAGTCACTAAACAGATGACCAAATAACAATAAGGGAGTATTTAACAAGAACGTGAAAAGCTGAAGGATGGAGAGACCTCATTGCTCTTATGTCAGAGAGCGGGCCAACGATTGACGTGAGGTGTCCATCCTCCGAGCATTTCTGCTCTCGCGAATCCACTCTGACCGGCCGGTGAAGGCAAGCCAAAGGCGGGGGACTGCTTACCCGTCAGTGTTCACTATGACCAGCCAATTAAGGCAAGCCGTAGGTGAGGAATGGGCAATCCCTCTAGAGCACTCGGGGGGCCGCGGGGTCGCTACTCCCCGACACCTCGACGCAAAGGACGTAGGTACTAGTATTAACTATTAACCTAACATTAATTTAAACTTAACTTTATGTTTATGATTCCGTTATACTATTTTAGGCTATTGTTGTTTAAGTCACGCAATTTTTGTTGAAACTGACCGTGAACCCGACTTCTTTACGATGTAAAAAATAAAATATCTCCTATATTTAAAAACGAATTCTTTTTATGCTAAATTCCGGTAAGTATATTCTTCTGTTTTCGCGATGTTAGATTGAAATTAAACTAATATTTCTAGTGTTTAGTGTTTAAAACTTTTACGATTGTTTTAATGCTGAATAGATAGCCTCCTTTTAAAAAAGTCGGTTAAAAACTTGTTAACCAAACTTATCACAAATAATAAGCGGAAAGAAGCCAGACAGAACAATTTCTATTTTCGTTTTATGTTTAGATTTCAAGTCTGTTAAAAATCTTACAATAAACCAGATCGTTTTAAAAAAGTTAGTTTTAAGAAATACCATTTGTTGTCTGTCACACTGTATTGTTGACTACATCGCTCATTTTTATTGACTCTAACAAATCTCGCTTGTAATTGGAGCCGACTGAGTAAATAATATTCATGTAAAATGTAGCCAAGACGAGAGCGAGATCATATGATGGGCACTGTCAAAAAGTTATCAGATGTCATGTACCTAAAGCCAAGCTTATAACTCTACATGCCCCAACTCCACAAGCACCTTACTTCACAAACTCAACATCTTAGCCAAAATATATGGCTGGCCGTTTCGCTACCATGCATGGGTTTTCTGTTAAACAATAGTTCAATCTTGCGGTAATGAAACGGCCAAGCCCATATATTTTGGCTAAGATGTTGAGTTTATGAAGTAAGGTGCTTGTGGAGTTGGGGCATGTAGAGTTATAAGCTTGGCTTTAGGTACATGACATCTGATAACTTTTTGACAGTGCCCATCATATGATCTCGCTCTCGTCTTGGCTACATTTTACATGAAAATGTTTTTGTGGGGATTTCATCTCTTTTTGTAGTTTGCCTAATTATTACATTTTTTTCCAATCAAACAAACTTTCAGCTTCATAATATTAGTAGGTAAAGAAGGATGTATTCATTTATCAGTTTTTTTAACCTTTTTTCATTTCCGATAGGTCGTGAATTAACGACTTACGCGTCACGCCGTAGCTCTAGGTACGGCGTTTTTAGGCCCTTGTTTCCAATGTCCCCCACTTGTTTGGCCACCACTGGCGGATAGCGAAACAACTTTTAAATATATTCTTGTTGTCCATTACTGTACGACAGCGGTAAATCTTTCTAATTATCAATCAATTTTCATACCTCAAGCACCTCTTATACACATTAGGTGTTGTGGGCGCGCTTAACTACATCCCCTAATTTAAAGGGTAGAGGGTGAATTACTAAAAATCCTGATTTTCTGTATTTTATTATTTATAATAAGAAGTTGTACTAGCTCTAGCATCAAAATTTGCGAAAGTCTCATACAAATAGCCATCCCTTAATTTTAGGGGTTAGGGAGTGAAAGTTTCAACTTTTAGAATTTTCTAGTTGTTTGTGTACTAATACCAACCTACATACCAAATTTTAGCTTTCTAAGACTTCGGGAAGTACCATTTGAATTTTGATGATCATCAGTGAGTGAGTGAGTGAGTGAATGAGTCAGTGACGAAATCGGGGGTTTTTAGATATCAATTAAATCTAAACTATAGGAGCTATGTAATTGAAACTGTGTATTTTTATTAAGTCCCCTATTGACATTATACTCCGTGATTTACATTCATCTGGTATATTCCAAACCCAAGTTATGAGGGTTCAAAAAACCAACGAAACCTTTCGAGAAAAGGTAGGTAGTGCCCGTACGCTTCGCTGGCTCGTCTTGGCGGGGGCACTACCGTGCCCCCAGATCGTTTCTCTACTTTGTAGTGATTAAAGTTATCGTGTTTTAAAAATATGTAGTTATGACAACAACATAATAAGTTTCGTGTTTGACTTACGATAAGGGGTTTGTGAATTTGTCACGTTTTATGGCGATTACTATTGAAATTATTATTAACGGACAACGTTTTAAGATAATCTATACTAATATTATAAAGCGGAAGAGTTTGTTTGTATTTTATTTGTTTATTTGTTTGTTTGTTTGAACGCGCCAATCTCAGGAACCGCTGGTCCGATTTGAAAAATTCTTTCAGTGTTGTCCATTTATTGAGGAAGGCTATAGGCTATATTATATTTTCAAAAAAAAAATAGGGATCCTTACTAAAAGTCCAATAATGTAACACAAGGTGTGAAAAAAATACCCTAAAATTCTTTCGAAAACTATTGGATAGAGAACAAAACTATGTTACTTCAACTTTGTAGAACATGTGATTGTCTACAAAAAACATCGCCACACCATATATCTAACTATTGTAGTTATCTCTTAATAAGTGTTTTTGTTATTTTTTTTTAATAATTAAAAAGCCGTCGCTTTAATAACCTTTTGTTTTGTACCTTGCTATTAATCCTTATCAAAATAAATTACTTCATATTCAAGGCGAATTCAATACCTTCATAGAACCTTTTGAATGATTCAATTCGGACATTTCATTAAAAAGATATCGCGATATTGTAAGTATGTTGTAAATATTGTAAGTATGTAAGTAAATGTAAGTATGTTGTAACCACTGACCTCCGTGGTACAAGTCGCTGGACAGGGGATAGCGCACTGAATTCTGTGCCTATTTGATCTGCGTCATGTTGCGCTGTTTACTATTGATAGTGATGGTGACGGGAACTAACTATTCCTACGGGAACGGGACTTACGCGGGTGAAACCGCGGGATACTGCTAGTTGTTTATGTATAATTTAAAGCCACTGTGAAGTAAATTATAAGCATTAAAGTCATGACCAGAGAAAGGTAACCGTAAATAGAAGCGCCTTGTTCTATCTAACAAAATTCGTTACGTAATTTTGACATTAAAATTCGGCAGCCGATTTTTCTAAACGTTTCGAGACCACAGGTCCCGTCATCAATCCTGATGACGGGACCAATGCTAAAAGTAATAAACACCACGCAATTACCTACAATGCATTTTTTCAGTCAATAATAACCAAAGGAATTACATAAAATACAGTAGCTTAAAATCTACCGATTTAGTCGAGTGGATTAGCAGAAAGTAGTCAATATCATTATAGTTTTTGGTTACTAGTTTGTTATAGGAAACTCAAGTTATGTCCTCCCCCCATTGAGTTCAAATCAATGAACATGAACAGACAGAAGTCCCATTAGTTACTCTTGAGAAACAAAGTCATATAAATAGACTACTACAATTCTAACTTTATCAGTTCTTTCAATTTTCCAACATTAAACATAGAACGCAGATCTAAAAGCATTGATCCCGGGATATTTACCGTTTTTTGAGCTTTCATCAAATGAACTAGGTCAAGGCATGCTCCAATGTTTCAAACATTGCAACAAGAATTAAGGTACATCCACACTGCTGCTAATTTAGGCTTGCTATAGATAACACCAGTAACCTGGTCGTAACGCATAAACTATAGGGAAATAAAAAGTACTGTATGAAGTATATCTTAGTCGTTATTTGACCAAGATTCACGACGAATGCGAAATTACCTACGTCCTAAATTGCACTAGGGGTCACGTATTTTTCACGACTTGAACCACAAGTTTAACTTGTGGTTCAAGTCGTGAAAAATACGATAGTTCTGGTTCCGTAATGCACTTTTTACTAAACCATGACCTAAATCATGGTTTAAACCAGGTCTGGTACTTAAAACTCATTTTAAAATAACAAGGACAACGTCTACAACGTAATTTGCGAAAATAATCTCCTTTCGTATTACATTACCCTTGCCAAAACACATTGTTTACATACCAAGTTTCATCGTGCCTATACCCAGTAGTTTTTGCATAAAAGTGTAACAAACATACACACTGACCTAACAAAGTTTCGCATTTAGTAGGATAGATGGGTACCCACGTGTGTTCTATAGGGTAAATATTGCATGCCAAGGACGTGCCCGTTTTCTCTGGACATTTTTGAACAATATTCTGTGCCATGTTCTGTTTTATGTCGGGTAGTGTACACGCGATTCGACAATTTTGTATTTATTTTGGACTTGTGTCTTGCAATATGTGGTTGGATGTTGGATTGACAATGTTGGAATAAAATAGAGTTTTAGTTTTTTGTTTTGTTTGAGGTGCAATTTAAAATAGCTTAGCTGCAACTGCACTATGCAGACCTACTCACGTAAGTTTGGGTTCAGGTTTAGGGTGCTAATATGTATTGTAGTTTCTGAATAATTTAAAATGTTGACACTTTAAAGATTTAAGTATCGAGCTACGACGAGTATATTTGGTAAGATTCTCGCGGTTTCACCCGCGTAAGTCCCGATCCCGTGGGATTATCAAAAGAAGCCTATGTTACTCAGGGTGAATGTAGTTTTCTAATGGTGAAAGAATTTTTGAAATCGGTCCAGTGGTTTCGGAGATTACCCCAATATACATACACACATACAAACATGTTACCAACGTTACCTTTTTATAATATTAGTATAGATGCAGAAAGCTGGATATCCGAAGATACTTTTCTTTAGATCCCGATAATTCCGGGGGATCGGGGACCGCGGGGTGCTGCTAGTGTTACATACAGATTGAAACATATAATAAATGTCTGAACATGATTTCTTACATACCTTTCTATACTTCAATGTTTCTTGTAGGGTTTGACCGCACCCCTTTTGACGTCAGTAATTCCTATGCAGAGCAGTGCACTACTACGAGTTTATCATTGTTTTATCATGTAGGTACCTACATGATAAGACAATGATAAACACCTTTTCATATTCATTTATTCACTGTTTATTCAATTTAGGGCGACCTAAAATCTCTAATACTAAGTGAGCCAGACCACAGACAAAGAAGAAGAAACCCTCACTTTCCTACTAGTAGATAATAGATAGATCCTTCCTACTAATATTATAAATGTGAAATTCGTATGGATGTTTGGATGTTTGTTACTCTTTCACGCAAAAACTACTGAACCGATTGCGATGAAACTTGGAATATAGATAGCTGGACACCTAGAATAACACATAGGCTACTTTTTATCCCGTAATTCCCGCGGGATCGGGACTTACGCGGGTGAAACCGTGGGGCGCAGCTAGTAGATAATAATTTTAAACTAAAAAAGTTGCTGTGCTAAGGTGATAGTGCGACAGTGTGATTGCGATATGCGATAGTGGCAAACATGCGGCTCCACCGCCATGTTTACTTAATCCAAGTTTTCACTTAAAAAATATTGGAGAAAACTTTTATAATAAAAAATAGGCACTTTGTTAGCAGACTACTCCTAAAAAAAAACGTTGGTAGACTTATCCTGAAAGCTAGTGTACTGTATACATACCTAACCTAACCTATTCGTTTCATTATCCGTCCCCGTATAAGGTGTGTGTACACCACACTCTCTCATATAGTATTCATTGAAGCGGGTTCCGCCCGTAGGTACTCTACGCTCGCGTTGAACAAAAGAACTCGAGTTTTTCACTACAATTTATTACTCTGCCTGCTGCCCCTTTTAGGGTTCTGTAGACGAAGGTTGCGGATTTTCGTCAGCCGATAGCTTTTTTTCAGAAAGGAGTAAAATGTCTCCTCCCTATTGGAGTCGGTTACAAAATTAGATATTCGTTGTAGAGTTCTGAGATTGCTATTATTTGAATATTTGACTTTTCTTTTGTAAAATCGTACTGACAGTAGATTTTAGGTAGCCGACAGTTTTTTTTTTTCAGAAAAGAGTAAAATGTCTTCGCTGCCCTCGCCTTTTCTTGTAGATTATAGAGGGGAGAGTCGGTTACAAAAGTAGATATTGATAGTAGAGTGCTGAGATTGCTATTATTTGAATATTTGACTTTTCTTTTGTTAAAATAGCGCCGTGAATAGATTTTTTTAAAGAAATCCTTTAAATTTCATATTTTCCTTATGAGGAAAACATTTCAAATATAATGGTAATTTATAAATAAAAAAAAACAGGTAATTTGTGGCTTATTTTTGCCTGTAAAAATGGTATCTTCTTACATACAATTTTTACGTCATCGATCGTCATTTCACATTACTCACTCCCCTAAGGTACACCTACAACTAACTATCGGCGAACTATCAATCGATCGACCCAAAGTCTATCGTTTAAGAGCCCGCAACGGAAAAAATATTGAAGGATGCATGACCCGGTAAAGAGTCTAACTAACTGCTCTAGGCTCCTTTGTATGAGGTTCTAAGGTGAAAATAAGTAGTCATTTTGCGCGTACCGCTACCTTCTTTGTTGCGGTAAAAGCTTTTATTTAATTTGGGGAGGTTTGTTAGCGATTATTAGATTCTGTAGGGAAGTTACGCCCTTATGATGTTCAAAGTATGTAATGTTACGTACTTGGATAATACGTGCAAAAAC
Organism: Idaea biselata; assembly: GCA_958496205.1. Lineage (NCBI taxonomy): Eukaryota > Metazoa > Arthropoda > Insecta > Lepidoptera > Geometridae > Idaea > Idaea biselata. The sequence goes on from OY292396.1 coordinate 19,492,427, forward strand.
TAAAGCGGGCTGTTCACGAAACTATAGGTACCTATTCTATTTTAGAAACTTAGATCAAAAATGTAAACAAAGAACTGTCAATATCAAAAGAAAAAGTAAATAAAGAGCTGTCACTTTCAAAAATGTTTAGTAAGCGTTTTTTGTTTCCATTATTGATCTGAGATTCTGAACAAGAGTAGGTAATTATAGTTTCGTTATGTAAATTACGCTTAACCTTAAGGTGGAACCAGACATGGCGAAGCGTGCGTCGCGAATATTTCGCCATGCATGCCTCAACCTGAGGCATGCGTGATTACATTTAAGAATTCGTCCCACACGACACATGCTCAAGCTGAGCACGCAAACAACCACACACAGGGTTCATCAGTAGAACAAAATAAAAACACCCGTTCGTCCACGGACGGAATACAAGGAGCGCACGGGTCGCACTGAGGCGGCGTTCGCAATGATCGTATGATGCGAATGCTTACTTTGAGCACACACGTCCACACAGCCCGAGGCATGCGAGACGACGTCTGGTTCCGCCTCTAGATGTCTAGATAGTAGGTACCTAATTGCCGTAAGAAAAAATATTAGAAACAAGGTTAAGGGCTCGACTCTAATATTTGAAATATTTACATAATTTCTTACTCAAAAGTAAAGGCTAAAACGCCGTAATTGGCTTGTCACATTTTCGGTTTTGTACTAATTTTGTTCGTAATTTACTGTTTAGGTAACTGGCGAAAACTTTTACTAGATTCTGTTTCTAACGGAGGATTTACCTAAAATGATACACTTTCTTATAGAAGTTTTGTTTCAGGCAGTTGAAATTATTTAATGTTTGGGAAGAGTATATCGGCTTATATACATTCTGAATTTTCGTCTTATATTTGCAAGTAGCCTGCACCTTCTCACGGGTCCCGATCCCGTGAGAAGGTGGCGATAAATAGTAGCCAATGTATATGTTACAGTCAAAACTCATAACCAGTCAAAACCACTTTTGACTGCAAAAAATAGGCAAAGTGGTTTTGACCGATGCCCTTAGTTAAAAACGTTTTTGACTGATTTTTGCAGTCAAAAGTGGTTTTAACTAAGGGCATCGGTCAAAACCACTTTTAACTGCAGAAAAACAGTCAAAAGTGGTTTAATTTAAAATTTAGATTGTCAGTCAAAACTCATAAAAAGTTTAGGTGGCTAGTGAAAATTACAGGAAAATCATCAAAATAGTGTTATGAAACAATTTTAAAGTTTACGTGGTTTGAAATTCCATGATTCCATGTCTAATGATAGTTTTAGAGACCTGCCCCTTCAGTTTAACCGGAATTTTAGGGCCACAGATGACACCAGTTACCTCTCGTCACTTAGTTCCATGATTCCAGGTCTAATGATGGTTTTAGAGACCTGCCCCTTTAGTTTAACCGGCATTTTAGGGTAACAGATGACACCAGTTACCTCTCGTCACTTAGCCCAAGTTGCCGAAATGAGGGCCTTGACGCCGCAATCGATGTCGCCGGACGCATGAAGCACAGATCCCAAGTACTTAAACTGGTCTGTCCGCTCCACCATGTGACCGTCTACGCAGACAGGTGTGGGATCTGTGGTATTGCTAGCCAAGTATTCGGTCTTCGCTACGTTGACTTGCAAACCGCCGCCGTTCTCAAGCGACTTTTTCCACGCATTGACACGTCTTCCAAGTCGTCCCTTATCCGAATCCGCTAGCGCAATATAATCAGCATACATGAGCATTTACAGAGGCTGCTCGTGTGCGTTTCGGATGATTACAGACAGTGCGTCCAGTATTACGCTAAACAGGAACGGACTGAGGACGGATCCTTGGTGGACTTAGACTGTAATGGGGAAAGATTTAGTGTCACCAACAGCAGTTCGCACCATAGAATCGGAATTTCGGTACATGGCTCTGATGGTTTCAATATAAGTTTCTGGTACCCCTTTGGACCGCAGCGCCTACCAGATCATCACGCGAGGGACACAGTCGAAGGCCTTCTGCAAGTCCAGGAACAGAAAATGCAGAGGCGTATTCTTCGTTCTGTATTTCTCCATAACGATCCTTAGGGCGAAAACAGGGTCTATGGTACCATGACCGGAACCATACTGGCCCTCCGAGACAGTGCACTCCTGCCGGATCCGAGAGTCAACTATACGCTCGTAGAGCTTCATGGTTTTCGACCTGACCTTTTATACCATAATAATTTCCACACTCCTGCACAGATCCTTTGCCCTTAAACACTGGAGTAATAACACTTAGCCTCCAATGCCGATAGAATTTCAAAGTACGTAAACTTTAAACTTTAAAATTGTTTCATGACACTATTTTGATGATTTTTCTGTAATTTTCACTAGCCACCTCAACTTTTTATGAGTTTTGACTGACAATCTAAATTTTAAATCAGTCAAAACCACTTTTGACTGTTTTTCTGCAGTTAAAAGTGGTTTTGACCGATGCCCTTAGTTAAAACCACTTTTGACTGCAAAATACAGTCAAAAACGTTTTTAACTAAGGGCATCGGTCAAAACCACTTTTGCCTATTTTTTGCAGTCAAAAATGGTTTTGACTGGTTATGAGTTTTGACTGTAACATATATAAAGATAACCAGCTATCTGCATACCAAGTTTCATCGCAATCGGTTCTGTAGTTTCTGGGTAGAGGAGTAACAAATATGTATTCGTTGACAAATATTTTTAAATTTTAAATTCTCCGTTGGCCGCTGAGTATCCTTTTATGACCCCGATCCGGTATACATCACCATCATCTCAGATCCGTCCACTGCTGAACTAGGCCCCATACGACGCGACAAATCCTCCAAATCGCGAGCCGCCTCCATCCAACGACTCCCCGCGACCGCTACAATGTCGTCGGTACACCGAGTAAGTGGTCGCCACAACACTCCATTTCGCATTGCATCGTGGTCAAGGACCGATCCGATAGTAGGTACCTACCTACTTACAAATATTTATAGCGACATCGCACAAATATGCTATACGCGCTCCAAATGGGCCTACTTTAACACAATTCCACTGTTCTTCACACACAAAATAGAACAAAACATGTCCTGTTGTACGTTTGTATATTTATATTACCCGGCGGAAGTCGACATTTTAATTGTCACCATTTTGAGAAAATATATTGTGTTCCTTTTTGTAATGCTGCGAATATTTTTAGCACGTTATTGTGTGGTAGAAAATTGTCTATTGTGCGGTTGGTCATGAACAACAGACTGTTGCGAGAATGCCTTCTTTTTTTATAAATAATGAGCCTTTGATCACTATCACACCTGATGTTTTGTGACATCACTTCTACATCTTAGGAGATGGAGCACGCATAAAGGTACAAGTACGTAAGCAATTTCATAGAAATACAAAGAAACCAGTTGTGTCGCTGCGACACGTCGTCCACTGCTGCTTCGTGTCGTCCGTTGCCAACTCGTACCTTAAGCCTTCTACTGTCGTCTTCCTTCTTCTAGATAACTAGAAGATTCTATTCTAACACTCATATTCATAGTCGATTCTAAGTAATTGCTTGTCTAAGTAATGTGTCCAAGTGCATCACATTTTCGTTAACGTTAAAAATCACTAATAAGAGCGAGACAGGTCAGACAGGGCATTACTTACCAAAAGTAAACACTTAGATTCGTTTTTAAATGCGGGTGTTACTCTTTCTTCTTTTAGTTATCCAGAGAAGAAAGATGGCAGTGGAACAAGATCTGGTGACTTCACCGGTCTACTTATTGAAATACTGACTGGTCGCTTGGCGCTACGACTTAGGCCGGAGGGTGGTAACAAGCCGCGGTTATATATAGGCACAGTCTACGAAGGAAAATCTACTTTTTTTCATTTATTTAAAACAAATTTAAAACTTAAATGACATTCGAAATACCAAAAGTTACTAAGATTTGTCTGGTGTATGAATAAGTGCGGTGACTGCATGCAATAGTCTACAAAAGTTAAAATAAAATATGGATAATTTTAAATAATTTAGTATTTAATGAATTAAAATTAATAATTTGATAATGACACGTAAACTATGTAAGTAGGTTTAAAAATGTAACTAGGAATGTTTATTAGTTTTTACACGGTTAAAATAAAATAAGTCTTTATAAAAACCCTAATTTCATATAAAGCGTTGTCACCCGAACAGTATGTGCAATAACGGATGCTCTGGAAGTTGTGATTGTACTCATTAAACAGTGCAGTGAGGTTATCATTCACAATGCCGGTTATTCCATTCTGAACTTTAATCTTTGAGGCAAAAGGTTGTACCTATTTTCGTATTTTTGTTCAGTTGTTTTTTTTTTTTTTTTTTTTTTTTTTGTTTCTGGTAGGGACGTGTAAAAGAATGCATTCACATACAGCTGCTATGTTATTATCATAGATCCAAATATAATAGATTTATATTTGGATTTGTGTTTAGATTTGCTCCTAAATATTATAATTACTGGAATGGGATGTGTTGATATAAATTACAAAAACCTTTTGTTATTGTGTGTGTTTTTGCCACTTAGGCCTAGTAGGAATTCCCATGCAAAATGGCTGCAAATCTGCCCGGACATTGAGACAGGAAACCAGTAAAATGATGGCCATCCGTTCATACGCTGCTTTTTACTGACTTATTTTAATGCCTTGGAAGTCAGCACAGTGTAAATGTGCCATTATATAAGCGATTGTTTACCTCCTCCTTAGAAAATAAACTCATTTTTCGGTTCTAATCGCTTGTTGTTCAGGATTGAACGCGATTAAAACCGAAAATTGAGTTTCGGTTTTAATCGCGTTCGCAATTCGCAAAAAATCGCAAAAACAGAAAAATAATCTGAACCTCCTCCTTTTTTAAGTCGGTTAAAAACATGGCGGACCGGACAGTAAACTCCAAAGAAGAAACAACAAAACAAACAGAATTCAAAGTGTTTGCGTATTAATTGCAGCTCATGTTTATTTATAAAACAATTAGCGGTCGGGAGGTATTTTCAGATTAGTGTAGAGATGGCGTTGCTTGGTGAGGAAACAGGATTTTTTGTTCTGGCTAAACTAATAATGTCTTTTTGAGTTTTTAAGTGTAGTTAGAGGTAGAGTTTTGCAATAGCAGTGTGAATGCGCATAAAGGCGTCCGTAGAGTTTTAATTTCATTTTATTTAAAGAGATTTTTTTTTCATCTTTGAAAATTATGTAGGTAAATGAAAAGGTAATTCAAAAACAGGATAGAATATTATTTCATAAACTTATTAAATTCACACGATGTGTTAACATAGTTACATTTTCCCGGGTCCTAATCGCGTATCTTGGGGGGGGACTAGTCCCCTCGCGACCAAGACCATTGTAACATGGTTGAAACGTCGAGGTAAGAAAGTAAATAATGATACGCGATTAGGACCCGGGAAAATGTAACTAGAATTGTATTTATTTGGGGCTCCTATACAATAAAAATGATTTTAACAGAAAAATCATGTTTGTTGTACTATAACAAAATCATGGTTGTGGTATGGAACCGCACAATAAATCTCAAAAATAGTATGGCTTTAATCAATGCTTCAACCCTGTATTTATAGAGAAGTCTAGTAATTACTTTGGCCAAGTATTGCATCTGTCTCACTCTTGTCAGTGAATTTCAACGTATGCGAAAATGTGACAGTAATTTTACTTAACCAATAAGTTTAGTAAGAGTAATTACTTTAGAGTAATTACTCGATTCGTCTATAAATATGAGTGTTAGACAATCCAATCTTTAGTCAAAGTTTCTCAGTCACAGCAACAGCTCCATTTGTGACAAATATCACAGAAATCCCCGTCACATGTATCGACGGTATTCGAGAAAAATCCCCAAACGTCCCGAGATAAGGAAAACCATGTTCCCTAAGGTTTTTTGAGCGTACTGCCGACGAATTGCTTTTTGCATTGGCTATTTGTTTCAGAGATTCTCAGCGAGACAGATATAGTCCTTTTAAATGTAGAAATTTCTCGGCTAAATAATGTTACTAATGTTACCGTGAAAGTTAGTGGTGATAAGCTACTTCTTTAACAATTAACGATATCGTGCTGCAATTTCAAGTTTCTCTAACTATAGAACGTGTTTTAAATCATGTTTCGAACTTTCCATAAGAGATTTGGCGAATTTCGTCTTTTACGGGACCAACTACCGTCTGACCTCCCAACCCCGAAGGGAAAGTCTGCGCCAGAGCCTCGTCCGTTTATCAGCATTTCCGGGTAATCTTTGAAACTACTAAACCGATTTAAAAAATTCTTTCACCAATAGAAAGCTACATTATCGAGGAGTAATAAAGGTTACTTTTAATTCCGATAGTTTCACGGGATCGGGACTTACGCGAGTAAAACGCGGGACTCTGCTTGTCTTTTAAAAATACATACTTAATATACAAAGATACAAACATTCAAAAGTCTTCCAATTCAAAGTGATATAACGGAATTTCTTTTACAAGTTGTACTCTAACGAGACAGATAGAGACAGGAATTGTCAGCGATTGGGGATAAAGGAATGTAGAAAAACTCACATCAATCAATTGTCATTGTCATTTGTCACGCCGTTTACGATGCCCGCCGATGCCTAGGGCTTATTTAACCCCGACTGGGTTCTCGAAATCTGGAACCGGAAATGAGATGGGTCGGTGACTCTGCTCTCCTCGGTGGGTCCTCACCACTGAAATGAAACTATACAATTACGCTGGAATTGCTATACCATAGAAAATAACATTAGATCTTTGTGCCGATTGGATTTGCGCCTGTTGCGCTGTGGCAACATAGCGCAGATCAAATAGGCACAAAATTCAGTGCGAGACCTCCTGCCCATATAATTTAGGTATGTGGTCCTGACGAAATGTATGTTACACTAGTAGCGTCCTGAGGTTTAACCCGCGTAAGACCCGCTCCCGTGGGAATTTCAAAAAATCCTTTTGTTAGTAAATGTCTACAAAAGAACACACTCTACAAATTATAGCTTTCTACTATAAGCAATTTAGGCTGTGTATTAATCTATCAGTCAGTCAGGACAAAGCCTTTTATAGATATAGATAATAATGCTATTAGCCTATTAACTATTAACATCGTGAAAACAGGAGAAAAATCTACAAAGAGCTGTTAAAATTAAGCAAGGTATAATATTGAAATTAAAGACATTTTTCGGTTTGAATCGCGTGGTTTTTATTACTTTTAGCATTGTTACAACGCTCAACGTTTCGAGACCTTTCCAGGTCTCTTCTTCAGGATAGACTAGGATTAAAATGTTATCAAAAAAAAAAAAGACAGAAACGTTTTTTGATAACATTTTAATAGTTTTTAATAATAAGACGGTAGTCTCACTGTAACTTTTTAATACATTAGAATGACAAATCACATCTTAGTCTATCCTGAAGAAGAGACCTGGAAAGGTCTCGAAACGTTGAGCGTTGTAACAATGCTAAAAGTAGTAAAAACCACGCGATTCAAACCGAAAAATGTCTTTAATTTCAATACAACATCGCGAAAACAGAAGAAGAATCTAAGGTATAATATATTAGGTATATATTTAGGTATGTAAAATATTTCCTTGATGTTATTTCTGTAGCTGTCTTTTATATTATTTTGTTTCTATTTGTGTAATTGGCTTTCTGTTTCTACTTCCTGTATATATGTTGTACAGGTGGATTGTCCTTAATAAATAAATTAATAAATATACTTAGATAAAGTTTTCTGTTACCTAGATAAATTGAATTTTAGTAACATTCGAATCTCTACAGACCTATATACTAGTCTGAATAATTTAGCATTTAAATTTGACAATTTAAAACAACGACAACGAACAAACAAAACTATTATTCCCAAACATTGAAATTCGAACTTTTATCAAAACAATATTCCTGTGGAGTTTAGAAAACAAACAAATCTAGAATAAAATGTGTAAAAACCCGTTGCAGCGGGAAAAACAACGCGCAGATTGCTCTTTTAAACAGCCATTTTTAGGGTTCCGTACCCAAAGGGTAAAAACGGGACCCTTTTACTAACACTCTACTGTCCATCTGTCTGGCTGTCTCCCCGTCAGCAAGCTGTATGTATTTCATGATCCATGAGATATAGATACAACATCAAATAACTAAAAACGGACCTTGGGCTCTCGAAAGGGATGCAACCGGGAACATCGCTCGGATGCTTAACAAATACCTAAAACAGAATTAAACATATATTTAACTTTCTTTTTTGAAAAAATGCTTAGATTTCTTGGATTACCAATAGTCGCGGGTTCAAATCCCACCGGGTACTAAAGTTTATGAAAGCATTTTTTTTAAAAGCAGTATTTCCTAAGTGTGGATTAACACTAAGAAATAATGTTTATATATTTAACTTATTAGACTCCCATACAACAACCGTCTATTTTGTATTAGTGGTACGGAACGCTTCCTGCGCAAGTCCGACTTGCACTTGGCAGGTTATTTTTTGAATCAGAAAACAAAATAAATACGTGGGTACCTTTCTCCCTTGAATGTTTGAACGAGAAATTGATATGGCAACTAAAATGTATTCTACATTTTAGACTCGTTAAAAAGAGTGTACGTTCTATAGACTTTTTGACCGGAATCAATTAAATGGTCTTTCTATCGATAACTATAAGTCGATTGTGTGCATTCTCAAACAAAGCCTATCTTAAAAGATGAAAGTTTTTGTGGCGGTAAGTATGTCCAATGTTCATTACACCTTCACTCAAAAATGACCCCGATTGTGTTGAAATTCAGTATCTGGATAGCTGGAGACCTGAATTAACATACTTTTTAGATTTATTTCGACGGGATCGAGACTTAAGAATGAAGTGGGCAGCTCGTATTCTATCAGTGGAAGATTGTGTATGTTTTTGTTGCTTCGTAATCCAAAAAACAAAATACCTATCCTGACGAATTGAGAACAATGCGTTGTGTTTTTTCAGAAGTATTGTTCCTTTAAAATATTTCTGAATTGAGAACCTCCTCATTTTTGGAAGTCTGTTAAAAACCACTGAACGGATTGCGTTGAAACGTTAATGCAGATAGCTAAAGACCTAGCTAGATCATCATCATCATCATTTCAGCTGTAAGAAGTCCACTGCTGGACATAAGCCTCCCTCATAGATTTCCAGATGCTTCGGTCATAAGTGGCCTGCATCCATCGTGAACCCGCGGCCTTAACTAAGTCGTCCGTCCATCTCGTTGGTGGACGTCCAACGCTGCGCTTTCCGATCCGCGGTCTCCATTCGAGAACTTTTCGGCCCCAACGACCATCTGCTCTCCGTGCTATATGTCCTGCCCACTGCCACTTCAAAGAGCTAATCCGTTTGGCTATGTCGGTGACCCTCGTTCTTCTACGTATCTCCTCATTTCTGATTCGATCCCGTAGAGAAACCCCGAGCATAGCTCTCTCCATAGCTCTTTGAGCAACTCTAAGCTTATTCATAAGGCCAGCTTATTCATATAGCTAGATCAATCTATACTAATATTATAAAGAGGTAACGTTGGTAACATGTATGTATGTATATTGGGGGTAATCTCCGAAACTACTGGACCGATTTCAAAAATTCTTTCACCATTAGAAAGCTACATTCACCCTGAGTAACATAGAGTAACATTTGATCCCGATATTCCCACGGGATCGCTTACGCGGGTAAAACCGCGGGAATCTGCTATACATAATACATATGCTACTTTCTATTCCGATATTCAAGCGGAATCGGGACTTACGCGACCGAAGGCGCTGCTAGTCATAAATATACTAAATACTAATATTGTTCATGATATCCCCACGGAATATATCCCCACCCAATAAAACCGCGGAGTTCAGCTAGCAAAATAAACGATCCGTTAATTAAACGATAATTTGTAAATCGTCAAATAATCCACGACTTAGTTTCACAGAGCTAATGTTAGCGACCACAACACTAATTCGAATCGAGTTTCAACTATCGAAAAAGATTATCTAAATAATCCACTGTTAGTTCGATGATGGGTAATAGGATTAACATTTAATACAATAAACGATGTTAATGATGATGTGAAATAGACAGACTATGTAGAGATTAAACTTAGTTTTCGGTAGTAATCGCTTGATATTTATTACTTTTAGCCATTGTTTTAACGCTCAACGTTTTGAGACCTTTACAGGTCTCTTCTTCAGGATTGACTGATATGGTGATTTGTCATTATATTGTAGTAAAAATAGCGTGAGATTAAAATAAAAAAAAAATGAGTTTATTCTCTAAAAATATTTTACAAACAATCAAGTAAAGTACCTTTTTCATTCGCCTTAAATCCTGTTTTTTTCTGATGTTCTGCCTTTTCATTGCAATTTAAATTTCTTCGTTGAATAACTTTTGTTTTAATTACTTCAAATAGCAAAATATAACAACTATCCCTTGTTTATTTCAGTCAGTTGTATAAGCGCGTATAATTATGCTGTCAGCGGACAAGTGAATTGTGGAAGTGAACACATATTTCTAGGAATATAATGTTGACGATATTTACATAGTTTAAAATTAGCTAGCCACTCTATACTACTTGTTTTAATTGTTCATAGTCATCAATTAAAACACATCTTCCTGAAGAATAAATCTCAAATTAAATCAAATATATTTACTCTTTGAGAACTATGTATAAGTTATATGAACGTTCAGAAATGTCGAGATTTTAATGTGATTTCGGAACGCGCCCTCCGATGAAAAGAAACCACAAGAAAATCATGGGGTGTTTTTTTATCATGTGTTAAAAAATTACGATCGTCATAATCATAATACAGATATCTGTAATTTGAACAGGAATAGTTAACAATCATGTCCATGGATTCTTTTCATCAAAATATGAAAAAAAAAAAAAAAAAAAAAGTACGTTTATTCATTCGGATATTAGCAAGATATCTCTTTGACATGTCATTTTTTTTTAAATTTAATCTACTCTACTATGTCTTCGGATCGCGACCTCCATGACATGAGAAGAAGACACAAGAAACTCATGGGGTTTTTTTTTTGTATATTTTTTTTTTGCAGTAATCATGTGATTTTACATTGTCGCATATATATTATTGAAGAAAAGTGGAACTGGAGCAATAATCCATACTTACTATAATAATCCTTACTAGCATTACAAGAGCGAAAGTAACTCTGTCTGTCTGTCTGATGATGTGCTATAGTTAGTACGCCTTATTATACAATTTAAGTTTAATATATTTTTGGTAAAACGTCAAATACGTAGTCTTAATTATCTGTCTGTCTGTCTTATTTTGTCTTATTATTAGTCTTGTTTATCTGTAACCCATTGTACTCATTTTTTGGTAATAAACTATTTTATTTATTTATTTTATTAATTCTGAAGTCTGTCATGGGAGAATTTTTGGTGATGCATTTTTCTTTGTAACATATTTCTAAAACGTAAATACTTTAAAACTTTCTCAATTAATTTGAAAACTAGGTACCTACTAGTCTACTAATGAATTTCATAAACAAACAACTGAAGTATTTTAAGTGGCGAAACCATTAGGCACGTCAATAATATCAATCCAGTTTTATAACCAACTATCAAACTGTCATCAGTCAAATCTAAAAACAATTTTACGTAACCCTATCACATTAGAATAAAACTAATTGAACGTAAGTGTTTGAAAACAAACAAATATTATTTAATTTAATATGAACTCGGTCAAAATTCTATTAGGGTTGCCGCAAACTGGAAACTTCAGATCGTGTTAGACAAAAACTTTCAGACGAAGGTTCAACCTTTTAACAGATCAAATCCTACTTAATATTATAAATGTTAAACTTGGTGTGTAAGTCTTAGATGAAACCAAAAAACAGCAGATCACGGAAAATGAGACGATAAAACTGCGTCTAGGTGACGCACTAGCCTCAGTCGTATGTCGAACCGTTGCCGCGTGAGCACGTGCTGTCACACTGCGATTATCTTTTTGAAATCCATAAGAATGCATTTTTGCTTATTTACAAAAGCCTGAATCATTCTTAAAGACAAATGCTTTTAAATACAATAATTTTATGAAAATGCATGTAGGTGATACTAGCTCATTTTTCGAATACCTACGCAATGTTAGAATATACCTATTATTATTATAACCATGTGAGTAAGTCTTCTTCTTTTTGTGTAGTGGTGTGGCTTACCTAGGGTAAGAGTTTTCAGGCCGCCCTCTAAGGCCTAACTTGACCTAAGGACTGCTAACAGAGATGACAACCTTTGTGAGTAAGTGAAAGAGTATGTTTGTAAGCCCTTCACGTAAAAATACTGAACCGGTTACAATGAAACTTGGTATGCAGATAACTGGAGACCTGGATGACAACTCGGATAGTTTTTATCCCGAAAACCCCGTGAATCTAAGGGGCACAGCTAGTTGAAAATAAATGTGTAAAATGCATAATTCTTGGCAAAGTTAGAGCGTCTGTACGGTGGAAGTTACCGAGTTCTAGTCCTGTCGGGGTGCATTTTTGTTTGAAATATTTCTATCTAATAAATAATTAACCAAATGAGGGTGACTTTTGTCCTGCAGTGGGACAACATAGACCGAATAATTATAAAACAATTTAGCGCTACAAGACAAATTAATGGATGGAAAACTTATTGTGTCACTATTATTTTATTTCCCCCCCCCCCCCCCCCTGTTTTTAATGAAATTAATAATACAATTCACTATGTACTCAAAATAAATAACTTTAGTTACCACATACGTTAAGTCTAGTCTATGTCTGATATTGAGCTTTCAGTAGTCAAAAGTTAAAATTTCTTGGATAGGATAATATTTATAATAGAAACCAAATGCCAAAACCCGTGTGTATTTTGAATGTCATACGTACGTAATAGAGCGTCGCGGCGGCAACTACTAGGTAAGCTGTGCCACACCCAAAGCAATATCAATAGGGACAAAGTTTCCAGCACTAGTCATATAGTTACTCATCGTCTACTAATTGACGATTCAACATTGACAGTTTATGGCAGTCACTTGACACAACGTGTTTAATCGTCAAACAAGCTGAAGATTATCATCATAACATAAATAATAATGTTACGAATTAATTAGACAATAATGAGAAACATGTTAGGCTTAGCTACAACTGCCGATCTTGAATGATACTGCGGGTTAAGCAACGCTTGGCGCGGTCTCTCCTTGGATGGGTGATCCATAAATGTGTGTGACAAAAAATCACTTTCTCGACCTCTTCCGTTTTTCGGAAGGTACTATTAGTAGATATTACGATTATTATTGGAAGAGTTTGATTTTTCCCCAGTTGTCTGAGCATTAAGCAAGCTCTATAATCGGGCGATAAAATGTTTGAAGTCTGTTTTAGTATTAGTTCTATTGTTGTCTCCACTCATTAAACGAATAAAACAACCGTCGGTATTTTAACCCGAGGAACGCCCCTTCACTGGTGTCGGTATAAATCACTTGTCGGAGTGACTGTCTGTCTGTCACGATGATTTATAGAGATCATTACGTCACTGAAATATCAATTACGGGTATTTTTGTCTACATGTGTGTTGGAGATACGAGGATAATATGTAATTAGTGTTATGATTATGACAATGTATACTTTGTTTTTTTATTATAGACTACGATTTGACACATCTTTCTGAAGAAAAAATGTTAAATACAAGGAACCAAAACGTCAGATATGAGTCTGAAATTAATAAAAAGGTACTATCCATCTTCTTCTTCTATCTATCTTCTATCTTCTATCTATTGTTATAAAGCAGAAGAGTTTGTTTGTTTAAACGCGCTAATCTCTGGAACCGCTGACCCGATTTGAAAAAATCATTTAGTGTTGGATAGTTCATTTATTGATGAAGGCTATAGGCTATATTTTTTCAAAAAAATTAGGCGGACGGAGTCGTGGGCACTGCTAGTTAATTTTAAACTAATTTACCTCTTACACTGACAGGCATCGTCGTCAGTCTGTCAGTTCTATACATCGCAACTTTACAGTCGATGACGCTGTGCGTTGAGCTCACCGACCAACTGTTAATTTGTGATAACCTTAGCAGTTTTTTAAATTAGTGTTACCTGTCTTGCACAAATCGGCCAACGAAAATAGTATAAATCTACCAAAGAGTTCTCTTTTTGACAATGCTGGTCTTCAAAATCAAAATTGTTTTGAACATTAAAATATTTTGGCTTGGCTGTAAAATTTGGATATCTTGACGGTCAAGCGATAGAAATTTCAATTTTATTTTGAATAAAATAAGGTACAACTAAGGTAAGGATAAAAGTATGTTTACAGATGCATGGAGATAATAATTAGATTAACACATTGGCTACTAGTTTTTCACGACATTCCCACGGGATAAGGACTTACGTGAACAAAGCCGCGGGACGCTGATAGTAATTACATAACAAGCAGTAACTTGTATCTGTTAATTAGGAGAATATTTCACTAAAACGAAACTAAACAGCAAATAGTAAGTAATTAACAATTTATAGGATACCTACGCTCATTAACATTTCTAGCACATTATATTAGAGAATTTAATGTTCTAGAATAATGTTAATTAGTCAACAAGCTAACAGAGGTTGTACAAGGCTAATCTTCAACTAAAAGCGACAAAACGAAATAAATTTAACCATAAATACATTTTCAAGTTGAAATGCGATCCCGAATTTAATTCAGAATGAGTTAAATTTACTTTAAAATTTATTTTGAATGAATGTAGAGTTACTTTTGAAATATCATTAACTGAACTGCTTTTTAAAATTGCAGATAAGTTTAATAAAATATATAGTTTCATTTCAACTTAATTTGTCCCATAATAATAATTTTGAAATACTATCTGTATTGTAAATATAGGTAATTAAGTTAGTAGTCCAGGATCCCTGGTACATTTTTCTAAATTGATTATACTATCAAGCAAGTTTTCCGTGAGTAGCTTCATTTTGATGAGACGCCCAACAATTTCCTATACGCAACTCTCGATTGTGGTAGATAAATTAATTCTGTAACTTTTTTATTTTATTATTTAAGTATATACGCCAACGACCTTGAAACTGAAAATCCCTGTCGGGCTCATCGAAAATTGTTGATTATTTCATGACGGAATGTCGTAGAACTTTTTTTTGTGCACAGATTGTAGGTGACATTATTTCCTACATTTTGGTGTAGTTTTAAGACAAGAACCTCCTATTGGTGCAAAGCCTATCCAAATTTTAGACAAAAATTGTCTGATTTGGCTAAAATGTCGATAGGCTTCAATACGTTTCGACATATTTGTATGGAAACTGCACTAAAATATCGGAAACAATGTCGCCTACAATCTGTACACAAAAAAAAAGTTCTACGACATTCCGTCATGAAATAATCAACAATTTTCGATGCGCCCGACATGGATTTTCAGTTTTTCAGAATAGGGCCCTTAAGAACAAATAGAGTGTAGCATCGGTATGGAATGGGGCTACTTCATCTCATCCTGTGGGTGTCGTAAAAGGCGTCTACCGGATTTATAGTTTTCCCCGCTCGTTGGTGGGTAAACTTAAAACTGAAATTAAATTGTTTAAAAAAAACCATAAATCGATGTTTCGAGGTCTTTCTAGAAGTCTTGTTCACGGGAAGACTGAGGTGTAATGACTCGAAAACTGAAAGAAACTCTAAACAATAGTTTGTTGTAATAACAATTAATTTAGCCAGCCATCCTTATTGTTTTGATAACATTCTCTCGTATTATTGTTATGGTATATTGTTGAAAATAATAAATGGGTCGGTGGTGACGTTTATTGGGCTTTACGATGTGATTCCACAGATTTATGGGTGCTAGGAACGATTTTTAAATGTTAATGTTTCCTTTTAACTTTATTCCTTTCCTTGGATAATGCTTGAGGGTAAAACTGTGGAGGAGACTTTTTGGTCGGCTGATGGCTGACTAAAAAGTGCAAGTGTGACAAATTTTAATGTGTTTATTTAGTACTCGTAAATTTATTTTTCTTTTTCTTTTGTGAATTTTAATTATTTTTATTGTTTCTACCGTCTCTGTTTCGCGGCTATGGTGCCCTGGACCTTTGGAAGGCGTGCGTGGGGCCAAATCCAACATGTGTATGCCCGTTTTAGTTACAATTTTAATCGCAAAGTATGAAATGGACGCTATTTGTGGCAATTATCCCTGTCTACACTATGAAATGGTAAAAAATACAACAAATAAGAGAAAACGTTAAAAAAGACCACAGTTTATAACCTATCAACTTGAAGGCCTGAAGAATGTCCACTTGTTATTGTTTTCATTCAAATTATTCGATCTATCTATCGCCCAGTCAAAAAGTTTGTAGTCTTCTTTCCCTAAACTTTATTCCTCAATAATATTTCGGTTTAAGGCTCGTTTCTAAAGTTAACCAGAGTCACAAAACTTGGCCAAAGGGTTCTGTATACAAAACTCTTGAGTAGGAAACTCTGAAAAGTTTTTTTAGGATAATAGGATGTTTTAAGTGGAATCGAAGGGTTTATTTTAAGAAAGTATAAAGATTTCAATGGTCTATAGATTATAATCTTTATTGGCTTTCTTGATTTAAAGGTTGGCTATTGCCATCCAGTGGGAATTCGGGCCCTTTCATTAATCTAAGTAAGTATATCTTTAAAATGCTTTTTCCTGAGGGACTGACTGACTGATTTATCTATCAACGCACAGCCTAAACTGCTAGTGCCGCTGGTAAAAAAAGTAAAAAAAGACCACAGTTTTTAACATATCAACTTAAGATTAAGGCTTCAAGAATGTTTAATTTAATTTAAATGTTTATTGTTCTAATTTAATTTAAATTAATTGATATGTAGGGAGCTGAAATTTGGAGATCCTATTCGTTATATTATGTAGGTACCTATGCATTCGAAAAGAAAGAGTTTCTCAAAACACCCCCGGGACGCTACGCTACGGTGTGTTGCAAGGAGATCACACTTTTTGTATAAAGATGTTATTATGCATTTCAACGTCATAAATTCTAAAATATTCCTACCCCACTAGAGAGGATTAAAACAGATAAATACAAATTAGTTTGCATACCTACCCCTTAAGAAAACAAATTAATGAAACGAAGGGTGATTTTCCCTATCATACCAAACTTAAATTAAAACTTAACTAATAAAAATACTAGAAAAACTTACCCTTGCTTGAAGTTCCTTCACTAAGTAAGTTTATGTTGCGTAGTTAAACAGTTGGCTACCAGTTAAGGGTCTATGTTGTATAGTTTTGTTAAAATAAATAAAGTCTTGACTTTAAAGTTTAAACTTCATTCGTAATTTCAAAGATTTGGTAAATACCAAATCTTTGGAATGATGACTTATGGAAACTTAGGATGTGGGCCCAGTCGACGCCACCAAAAATTTGGAGTGGCGACTGGGCCCCGGTCCCAGTTTTGAAGGGGCCCATTCGCCACCTAACTCAATGTACCTAGTTGTTTTTCTTTCAGTAGGATTTTTTTAAACATATTATAATAAACTAACAGCGTCCCGCTGTTTCACCAGCCCGTGGGATTTTACAAAAACTCTTTCTTAGTATTCACACATTTATCGACGACCTCTGTGGCGCGTCGGGGGAGGGCCCAACTGCAGTGCAGAAGGTTGCGGGTTCGATTCCCGCCGGGTGCAAATATTTATGCTTAATTAATAATAAATATTTGTTTCTGGTTTGGGTATTTTCCATGTTCCTATCATATGTATTTATTTACAAAAAAAAGGTATAATATGTAGTACCTATATCCGTTGTCTAGTACCCATAGTACAAGCCTAGTGCTTAGTTTGGGGCTAAATTGCGCTGTGTGTAACGTCGTGCAATATCTATTTATATTTATTTATCTATCTTTTGGGATGTGTAGGTATCCACCTACACAGACACACCACAAAGGACACTCTCCAAATCTCATGTCTCTATAGGACTAGCGGTTTGGGCTCTGCGTTGATGTACATATATTGAGTCAATCAGTCAGGATATTGAATTTTATATATTAACTAGCTGACCCGGAAAACGTTGTTTTGCCTTATAAATTATAGATAGTAGCCGATTCTCAGACCTACTGAATACGCATATAAAATTTGGTAAAAATCGGTAAAGCCGTTTCGGAGAAGTACTTTAAATAGACCCTTAAGAAAAGTATTTTAAATATTAGAAGATAAGATTTAGATAAAAAGCTGAGAGCGGCAATAATATTTAACCTGTCCGTTAATATGAAACCGATTTGTTAGAGCCTGCTTAGATAATCGGCTTGTCGAAAAAAGCTTTAAAATTTAATATTATTTGTAAACTAGTCTTAAACCGCACTAAAAAAATAAATAAAAAAATATTAAAATTATTTTCTAAAAATAAATATCTCACTGCATTGCTTTTACGGAAATATATTCCATCAAAACTTACATCGCTTATGAGAAAAAGAAAAAAAAACAGCCCGAATGGCGATTACTTCAATAAATTCAGCTGTAAAACGAAATCGCTTTGAATTCTGGAAATCAAATAAAAACCGAAATCCTTCGTTCCTTGTAAAGTTAATTGGAGTGTAATTGGTTGGAGGGGGTGGCCTCTCACACTTGGTAGCCGGGGGTTGGTCCAGTTCATTGGCACACTTTGGTGGCTGCCTTTTTCCGTACGAGCTTCGTAATTTTAAGTTCTAGTTCGTTTCTGAGTTATTTGGGCAGTTGGGCATAATTGAAATGCCGTTTTAAAAGCCTTTGAAAACCCTATGACCGACCGCATTGTTATAAAAGGTCAACATATTATAATTTTAATAAGGGTCTCGCCTTATAGTTTACCTACTTATGTAAGGGATGCCCATTGGCCATGAAACTCGATTTCTATTTCAACCGAAATTAGTCTTTAGTGTTTTCTATGTCCGCTTGCCGTATGTTACAATATTTATTACTAGCCCCTCGGTTTTGTAAGTCCCGTTTTTGTGGGAATAAAAAGGAGTCGTTGTTCCTGATCGCAAGTTATCCGCGTCTGAGTTTCGTTGTAATCGGTTCAGTAGATATTGGTGTAGTTTTTGCGTGACAACTCTAGCATCAATTTATTTATTTATTTGCTCATTAAAAACATTTTATTATAGCAATTTCAGAAGTCAGTGGTGGAAATATTTTACAGGCATAATAAACTAAACATAAGGCTCCTAGTCATCATTGAACATAACTTATTAAATATGTTTACGGCCGGCCGCCTGCCTGACACCAACCCCTCTAGGGACCAAGCAGTTTATCCGCCACCACGCGGGAAGAACAGGGCTAAGCACGGCATTTTTACCGACTTTACATAAATTATATTAACAGACATAAATAGGTAGGTAGGAAGGTACTTTCACATTTATGATATAAGTTGGATTTCAAACAGATCAGTAGTTAAACTAAACTGTGAAAAAAAACAGCCTATTCGTTTTTTTTAAAGGTTACAAATGTTACAAACAAGGGAAAACCAATCCTTTTCTTGCCCTTGTCACTATTGACTCTATAAATATCAAAGTTTGATACAGAAAGAGCAGGAGTAGGTAGAGCCTATCAATAAAATATGGATAGGTAAGTTTGCCAGTCACAATAGCTTCCGTGTTTACCCTGGTTACGTAAACCTGTCCCATAGGCAGAAATACTATGGTTAAAAATGTTTTTTTATCGAACATTTGCTAAAAACTATTTTTACACACTTTTTTATAGTTATTTAAAAATATTTTTGTTCTCTATTAGTATTAGCAGTATTAATCTAGATCGCGTTTGTAGATAATTTTAATAAATTACCATATGCGAAAATTTTGAAGTTTGCGTGTCAATAACGCAAAAATGACTGATCGGATATAGCTGAAATTTGGCCCTCAGAATTATGTAAATGGGGCTATTCACATAATAAAGTTAACCAAAATCTCAGTTCATTTACTTTACAATAAAATTGCACAAAATACACTCAAAATCGCTAACGAAATCACTTTTTGACTAACAAGCAACTGAACTGCAATCGAAACTTCATTGACTCGAAAATGTATGGAAAAAGGTGTTCTCAAAAAAAAACAAATGTTATCGAAATGTTTGAAACTTTTTGAAATTGAAGGTTGAGTAGGTATGATATTATGACATCGAAACGTACTACAAATTTATGAAAACCAAACATCTTTTTTTTACTTCTTTCAAATAAATAATTACCTACAAATAAGTAGATACTATAAAAAATACTATAAACCAACGAATAAAAACAATAATTACGACCTCAAACCTTCAACCAAATTATCCTTAAACAAACGGAATGACAGATTGACACTTGCCATTATTGTCAAGGTCACTTTCAATATTAATCATTACTTTTTATGAGTGAAACTTTTTCTATCGTCAAAGTTGGAAGATTCATTGCCTGTCATTGTATTTGAGAAGTGATTTGACGGTGGTATTATGGACGGACAATAGGACTTTTGGCTATAGGTACTTACCTACATACAACGCTTTGATGAAATGGTAGGTACTTGTTTTTGCTCGTATAGCGGTGTAACTTAACTTATCAATTGTTAGGCCGTATACAGAAAGAAAGCTGGAAACGCGCTTACCAGCGCTTGTCAGCGCTGGTGACCCGCGCAGGAAAATGTATGAACCCGCGCCGATAAGCACTGATCGGTGCCGACAAGTTCCGACAAGCTTCAACACGCGCTGGTCAGCGCTGGGCGGCTGACGTCATAACATCGTCCGATGAGTCCGACATTCTGCCTCAACCTGCTTCCTTTATGTAGAACGGACCAGCGCTGACAAGCGCTGGTAAGCGCTTATAAGTTTCCAGCTTTCTTTCTGTATACGCACTTAGAGTTGCTTAAGAAATTTAATATGACCTAACGACATATATTGAAATAACAGGGTTCTGTTTCACCTGCGTAAGTCCCGATCCCGTATGATTTTCCGATTTTCCAAAATTACTTTCTTAGTGGATCAATACACGCACTCTCCAAATTTCATGTCTCTAGGACCAGCAGTTTAGGCTCTGCGTTGATATAAAGGTCGGTCAGGACATTGAATTTTATGTAGGTACCTTATTATATAGATGTATATTTTTAGGTCACTTTCATAATAAAGAGGAAGATCTGAATTCAGCATTTCTCTGCTGCTCGTCAACCTTTTAGTTTTATCGTCGATACTCAATTACTTTATTCAATGACTTTATATCTCTATATCTTATATGAATTATATCTTCTCATCTCATAGAAATACATAGAAACCAGTAGTGTCGCCGCGACACGTCCTCAGCTGCCGCCTCATGTCGCCCGTTGCCAACTGTACCTTAAGTCGCCAACATGTCGACGACAAGGTTAAGTGACATGTCTACGGCATGAGATTTTAGTGTACTGGTAACACTGGTATACCTACATTGGGTACTATATCTATAGGAACCTAACCTAAAAGTTACATTAAATGACCTCTTCGTAAGTTTCCGGTCCTTGTCTAACTTAGTTAGAAACATATTCCGCGTCACGTCTGAGAAAGATTCATCCGAAGTAGGCCATGGGGTAAGTTTATTTTTCGCCTACTATGGTATCTATGCATTCAAGCCACGAATAAAGTTCCGAGAGGTTTTAAGGGCCCTATTCTGAAAAACTGAAAATCCATGTCGGGCGCATCGAAAATTGTTGATTATTTCATGACGGAATGTCGTAGAACTTTTTTTGTGTACAGATTGTAGGCCACATTGTTTCCGATATTTTAGTGCAGTTTCCATACAAATATGTCGAAACGTATTGAAGCCTATCGACATTTTAGCCAAATCAGACATTTTTTGTCTAAAATTTGGATAGGCTTTGCACCAATAGGAGGTTCTTGTCTTAAAACTACACCAAAATGTAGAAACAATGTCACCTACAATCTGTACACAAAAAAAAGTTCTACGACATTCCGTCATGAAATAATCAACAATTTTTGGATGAGCCCGACAGGGATTTTCAGTTTCAAGGTCGTTGGCGTATATACTCCTCTTAAGGATTTGTCGTGTAGTTTGCGAGCGTTTTTAAAGCGGTGCAGGGGCGATCAGAACTCCTGAGTCATTCCTGAGTCAAAAGTCAATTTGCAATTAAATTTATTTATATGGATTATGGGACTTGGACATTTTGCGAACATTACTTTTGCATCCCCAGTGGGTGTGCAAAAGTCATGTTCACTTTCTGAACCCAAACAGTTCATTATAGGGCTATTTATAAACGCGTTCTAATGTCGTGCTGACTAGAATATTTGAACCGATAACCCTGTAAAAAGACCCTGTAGCCGGGTCTAAAAGAATATGGCTACCGTATCGTATAAAAGGCGACCAAAGAAAGTTTCTTGGTGGGCGGCTTTGGTCGCGGTTTGTTACCACCCATTGGCCTAAGTCCTAGCGGCAAGCGTATATACTCATCCTTGTTCCGATACGTTGACCGGAGCAGCCACTAAAGAAGTCGAGTCGGATTTCGCCGTCATTCTTCTTCTAGATGAGAATACTAAATCTTACACCATACCATCACTTACCATCGGGTGAGATAGCAGTTTTAATCGTAATTTAAAAAAAACTGAAATGAAATGAAATGTTTCTGGTATTTTTAAACAAAATGTTGGTAAATATCTTGGAAAAATGAATAAATAAATATTACACCATATTATTACTGCACAGTTTCATCGAGATAACAAGCTAAACAAATTGTTTATACAACTAGCTGTTAACCGTGGTTTCACCCACGTAAGTCCTGATCCCGCGAGATTTACTGGATCAAAAGTATCCTATGTCTTGGTTCTAAGCTACGTCCCCACCAATTTTAAGCCAAATTGATTCGGCCATTCTTGAGTTATAAATGGTGTAACTAACACGACTTTCTTTTATATAAAACTAGCTGCGCCCGCGGTTTCACCCGCGTAAGTGTCGATCCCGCGGGATTTACAGGATCAAAAGTAGCTTATGTCCTTCTCAAAGGTCCTATTTATCTCTATACCAAAATTCATCAATATCGGTTCAGCGGTTTAGGCGTGAAAGCGTAACAGACAGACAGACAGAGTTACTTTCGCATTTATAATATTAGTAAATCAACTCTTTCTAAAAATAATATGAATATGAAGTTTTTTTCTAGATTTTTTAATTTGCATCTTTTGATCCTATAAATAAATTATTTTGGTAAAAATTCCACCGTTTGTTTCTTATCTTAATTGAAATAGTTGTTCCTCAGAATAACTTGGAAATCCCCAAATCTCCATTTTGAGGAAAAACTTTTGATGTTGAAGAATAACGAGCGAAGCATATTTTCTGCTTATTAGCCCTGACAATAAACAAGAAATGAAATGTTTCTGGTATTTTTAAACAAAATGTTGGTAAATATCTTGGAAAAATGAATAAATAAATATTACACCATATTATTACTGCACAGTTTCATCGAGATAACAAGCTAAACAAATTGTTTATACAACTAGCTGTTAACCGTGGTTTCACCCACGTATGATCCCGCGAGATTTACTGGATCAAAAGTATCCTATGTCTTGGTTCTAAGCTACCTCCCCACCAATTTTATGCCAAATTCATTCGGCCGTTCTTGAGTTCTAAATGGTGTAACTAACACGGCTTTCTTTTATATAAAACTAGCTGCGCCCGCGGTTTCACCCGCGTAAGTGTCGATCCCGCGGGATTTACAGGATCAAAAGTAGCCTATGTCCTTCTCAAAGGTCTTATTTATCTCTATACCAAAATTCATCAATATCGGTTCAGCGGTTTAGGCGTGAAAGCGTAACAGACAGACAGACAGAGTTACTTTCGCATTTATAATATTAGTAAGATAAGATATAGATAGGTACATATATTTTTGTTTGTAAATACATTAGGTATGTATTACCAAAAAAATACGTACCCCAAAATATATCTATAAAGTTTATAAATTTTGCTCGTTAAGTAGTTAATCCCTGTTGCTATATCTGATAGCAGTATTTAGGTAAAGTTTAAGGCAAAAACTCTAACACTAAGTGAGCCACACTACTACATGAAAAGAAGAAGCAGAAAATTATTAAATTTCATATAGAATACTTATACTGGAAACCAATTTAGAACCTACACTCTCGTGTATTTCTTAAAACAAAAATACAGACGATCGATTCGTAGGCAGCAGGTACCTACTTAGGAAAAATGTCGTACCCAAAGTACGGGCGCCTTTCTGTTTTGTGTGCGGTAAATAGGTTGACATAAGTATAGCTAGGTTAGCTAGACGATTGCTGATGCCTTCTGCTTAATGAAATTCCTCGGGATAAGCTGACAATGGACAACGTAGGTACAGCCTAAAACTGCTGCGTCTAGTAACAGGAACGATTGCGAAGAAATTCGTAACAAAAGAGGGTTTTTTGGAAATTTACACAGAATCTTAAGAAATACCGTTGAGTCGGTAGACAGTTAGCACTTTGTTAGAAGTCCGAACACTGAAGTGCATGGTGGTTAATACTATATACCCTAACGCTGGCATGCCTGTATTCTAGGTGGGCCAATATCTGCGTATGAAGCTTAGATTAAAACAAAAAACTAAAGATACGGTACCTAGTCTCGGAAAATGAAACGATAAAACTGCGTCTAGCTGACGCACTAGCCTCAGTCGTTTGTCGAACCGTTGCGGCGTGAGCACGTACTGTCACACTGCGATCATCTTTTTGACATCCATAAGAATGCCTTTTTGCTTATTTACAAATGCCTGAATCATTCTTAAAGACAAATGTTTTTAAAAACAAAAAAATTATGAAAATTCATGTAGGTGTTTCTACCTCATTTTTCGAATACGCAATGTTAGAATATACCGTATCTACTATTTTTGTTTTTATCCAAGGTATGAAGTGAAGGAAAGGATTGAAAGGCTACGCAGATCTTCTGATGCGGGTCCCGTTGGGTTTGCGTGTTTGTGGAAGTGATAGTGTTTTTCTTTTACAACTTTTTATTTTAACAGACAGACAGAGTTACTTTGCGGTACTTATACATTACATTATACTTCTAAATATGCGATAATGTAAATCACATGATCACTGCAAAAAAAATCCCAATGAGTTTCTTGTGTCGTCTTCTCATTACAGGTCGTTCCGAAGACACACTAGTATACTGACGATTCAAAACGATCATGTGAATTTCTTATTGAATAAACATTTTTTTTTAATTTTAATTTTGAATTTGGCTTAGGTAATACAGGCATGCCCGTTAGCGTACCTATACGTCACAGCCAAATATTTTATTTGACCATTTAATTCAAAGTATCACAGTATACCTACATTCAAACGGTAAGAAAGGGATATTGGCGAAACACAATGATAGCGCGATTTAGAAACATGGATATGTTTGGTTAAAGTTAGTATTGTGACCATAAACATTGGACGAGCTAAGTATGGCCTATATGCTATCCATTCCTTTATACGGCTAGGTCGTTAGCCGTCTAGGCTGTGAATGGTTGCCTGCGGCATACGCAGTGTTACACATGCCAATACACTGGCAACAGTAGCACTGGCACTGGACACAAACTGGCACCAACTTGTAATACAAGTGTACCAGCTACGTGTATTCCCGCCTTTATTAACTTAACTTTGAACGTCTGAAAGAAGAGGAAAGGAAAACCAACAACAATACAGCATCTGTCCTGAATTTTAAGATTAAATAACTTTATTTCCAGCGCGACTGTACCGCGAAATTGTTTAATCAAAGCGTTCGTCCATACAAATGAGTGGTACAGTCGAGTCCAGTCGGTTCTCGGAACTTTTAAATTTGAATGATGCGTGTGATGTTTGGTAACTGTGATGGAAACAATTTTAATTTAGAACCGTTTGAATGACGTTTTTTTTGTCGGTTTCGTTCGTCTAAAATCTGTGGTTTTCTTTCTTTCATGACATCGCTGTGTCCTATCATGTCGAACCAGGGTTATTCTAAAACTAAGCACAGTTTTTAACCCAACTGTTGTACCACGTTGTATTGTTGTATGAATAAAAAGATGATGAACATTATAAATTAAAAATATATAAATTATGTAAGTTTCACAAAGAAAGAAAGTGAAGGATTATTAATTTTAACTACATTACTCCTTTTTTCGACAACTTTCTTATTACTTAATTCGTAAATAGTTTATTTTTGTCTTGATATATCTCAAAAGCTTTTCATAGAAACTGAAATCGATCAGTGTAATCTAAATTTTTAAGATCAATTCTTTGAATTGAGCCTCAAAGTCGGAAATAACCTTTTGATTTGACATCCAATTTCCTTTGCTAAGTACTCTCATCTGCCAAATCGAAACTGGATCAGTAAAACCCTGCAGTCTGCCGATTTTTAGTTGACCGATAGTTTACAATGATTGACGAACTCTGTAGCGCGACGGGAGAATGCCCGACTGCAACGCAGAAGGTTGCGGCTTCGATTTCTACCGGGTGCAAGTGTTTACGCTTAAAAGTAAATATTTGTTTCTGGTTTGGGTGACTCTCTATGTATCATAATAATGTAAATATTTATTATAAGTAGTATAAAACCCGTTATCTAGTCACCGTACCACAAGCTTAGTAGCTTACCATGGGGTGTGTGATGTTCACAGAATTTATTTTAATTATACTAGGTAGGTCCTTCGAATCCTAATCACCTGTACAGTATTAGTGCCTACTTATCTATCACACAAGATAAAAGTCATGTCAAAAATCAGACAAAAGTCTGTTTTTGGTGAAGCTAGGTAGGTGATAAGAAACTATACGCTGGAATTGCTATACTATACCTTACAAAATTACTTTAGATTTTTGTGCCGATTTGATTTGTAGTGTTGCGCTGTGTTACTCACTACTCAGAAACGTTTCTATGAAAAACATTTGTTAAATAATGCTTTATCTCTCTCTCAACGAGCTGCGACCGGCGGTTTAACCAGCGTTAGTCTCACTCCATAGGAATACACTTTACGACAAAAAGAAGCCTACATGTTAATCCTGATTTCCAGCTATATTCATACTAAGTTTGATCGCAATCGGTTCAGTAGATTTTGTGTTTAGAAGTAACAAAGTCACATACTTGCCAGCATTTGGGTTTATAATATTTTAAAGGATAGGATAATAAGTATAGCATGTAGATAATCATGTATCTTTTAAAAAAAAATGTCTACATCAAAGTCCTATTGCCAGTATTACGTTAGTTACATAGGAATAAAAAGGAATATAATTCAATTTGTAGGTAGCTCAAGATAGGTAGGTCTGAATATAACTTTTTACTGCTTTTAAAAATGAGTCGATTTGAACAAAATGGTCTCTCATTAGACCCTTTTCGGTCTTTCTACTGACATACGACGTCATCTCTCAATGTTACTCGCCCTTATTGACAATTTGTTTGGCGAATTACTTCGATTGATTTTTTTGAAGTAGGCATCGGGGAGTTATTTGACGCCCTACGTAATATAGACCCATAGACCTAATTGATTAACTGAAGTCAGCGAAAGTCTGGCTGTGAGATTCTGGAACGTTCCGATAGTTGTAATCGATAACATACACCTATTTAAACCTACGTATTTACACATGATTGTTTTGAATCGTCTTATTATTAACAATTTAGTGTGTAACATAATACCTATAACTACACTTTTTAAACTTACACGATTTCCGTCAATAATTTTTATGAGACACGGGTCTAGATCGCGTTATAGATAATCATTTTTATTAATTACCTCAGTCTTCTCGGGACCACGGCCGGTGTGACCCGTTTACCGAAACGTCGAGGTAATCAATAAAAATGATTACCTAATCTATAACGCGATCTAGACCCGTGTTTAATAATAATGATAATATAATTATTTCTTTACGAAGGAAGAGCAAGGAAGAGCTAGAGAGGAAGTTATCTGTTGATTTCAGGAACAAAACAATCGCATTTTAACCCCCAGTATGTATCGTTGTATACTATGAGTAACATAAAACGTGAAACCCATAACATAACATAGCATTTTGTTTACGACGCGCGTAACTGCATCATGCAAACTTCGCACATCCATTTTACGACTCAAAGGTACTCGACTTTTATTAACATCGGGAATTTAATTAAGAACTTGGCAATTAATTGGTTCCGTACATCTAAGTTATTTATTTTCTCTGTTAAGACTAACGTTCAACAATGAGCCTTTCGGTGTTCACTGCATCAACAAAATGGCGTCTCTCACAAACTTAGTATTCTTTAGCTTATTTGTTACCTTAAGGGAACAGTCTACCTACTGTTTTATCTATACAAACTTTACAAACGTAGTCGACAGTTTCCTCCCTGGATAATGATATTAGAAAAAATATGTTTTTGCCTTAAGTCCTATATCAGCCATGAACATGACCCTACGTTTTGTTTTTTTTTATTTTCTAATAAAAATAAATTTAGTAAAAATTAGAAAATGAAAAAAAAAAAACAAAACGTAGGGCTGATATAGGACTTAAGGCGTTCATGGCTGGCGTTCATGGCATTCAACGTTCATGGCTGATATAGGACTTAAGGCGAAAACATATTTAATCAAATGTCTTTATCCAGGGAGGAAATAGTCGACTACGTTTGTATCGAGAAAAGAGTAGGTAGACTGTCCTGTTAAATATTCTTTAGCTAAGTATTTGTTACCTTACTATTTTCATGAAAATGAATAAAGTTTCGTACTTTATACGTGTTCATACAGAGCTAACTTGGCCTGAATAAATACACCTATCTTGCCTATAATTTTGTACAAAACTATTTGACGTAAGAATATTGTACGAAAATTTATTTAGGATCTAATTTGGCTTCAACGTTTTTGGTTGAAAAGATTAAAGTATACCTTGTTAAAATAATACTGAAATATTACGAATGAGATTAATTTTGGTTCCTCACGCCAAATAAGCTTTAGCCAAATTGAATGCCTATGTTAGGAAAGGGGCAGAATGAATTAGTTTTGTTCTGAAACTTTTCCGTGGGTATTTTAATCATCATTTAGGTTAGGTACCTATTTTTTTTATTTTCATATTTGAGTGGTTGCTCCCCGCGGTTTCACCCGCGCAAGTAGATACTGATCCCGTGAAAGTATCGAGATTAAACGTGGCCCAAAGGTGCAATGTATCTTCTTTTGAAATTTCATCAAAATTGGTTCATGTCTTTGAAATTAATTCTTTTGAAATTTAATCAAAATCGGATTGGGGAATCTTTTAATCTACTGGACTGATTTTAGTGAAATTTGATATGATGATACATTACATCTATGAGAGAAGCATAAGTCACTTTTTATATCAGGATCAGGAACTGTGCGGGTGTAACCGCAGGGTGCGGCTAGTTTCAGAATATGTATTTTTACTTGATCATAATTTTTCGTTTTTAGCTCGTTAAGAAGAAAGGATACCTACTCGTTCTTCATACAAACGTAGTCGACAGTTTCCTCCCTGGATAAAGACATTAAAGCAAATATTTTTATTCCAAAAAAACCTAAACCTTCATGACCATACCCGTTTTGGTTTTTTTATTGTCTAATTATAACATAAATAAAATTTATAACAATTAGAATACCTTTTGGGGCATGGTCATGACTGATATAGGTTTTATGGCATAAACATATTTTCTCTTTCAAAGTTTCTATGGACAAAATATTAGGAAGGTATCCAATTCCCTTAAAACTCTCCAGAAAGTAGCAGGTAGCATTTGTAAAGCATTCAAATTAAAAGAAATATCTGATCAGATTGTTTGTATTTCAGGTAGTAATAGATCGTCTGTGTGTCGCTGCTAAGTGGACCGGTGTCGCGAGTGTTTACTAGTGCGAGTGTTGTGTGTGGCATGTGGCAAGCGGCGTGCGCGCGCCGGCGCATTTAGCCGACATGTGGCGCGCGCGCGCAGTCCTCGCGCAGCTCGCGGTGCTTCTCCTTGCGCATCTCACGCCGCCTGGTGAGTATTATTATGAAGTAATTATTTTTTTAAGCCGCGGAAGGAAATTTCATTTCATTTATTTGCTTTCATATAGTACGCTAGATGTCGTATAGACATATTTGTCCACATATGAGACCTGCCAGGCATTGCAATTTCGTGGTGGTAAATAAAAGTGTGGTGGTGATATTATGAAGCCTTTGTATCTTTGATTGACGACACCGGCGCCGCCTGGTGATTACAAATCTACCGGTTTCGTAGTCAACAAGAAACCCCTATAGTCTCGTCATGTCTGTCTGTCTGCGGCTTATTTGGTATTATCACAGAATTAATGTCGTGTAGACATCACGTACTACAATACGACAGATGTCAGGATTTCACAAAATATAATATCTACCCCGATTAGACTTCATAACGTCTGGTTGTTTCCATGTCTAGTGTATTGTTTAGGTATTGTTATTCCAAATTTAGAACTGAAGAGGCATTCTTTGGAATTCAAAATTAAGAGGAACTGGTTCATATTATTTATTAATATAATAGATCCCTGGTGAGGCGGGAGTTTTTCATAACTCACGTCCTTAAATTATCTGTACTAACTTCGGACTGATTGGATGATGATTCTGATGTTTTGCAATTTAGCTTGAGGATTGAGGGTAGGTTAGGTTAGGTTATAGTCACGTCATAGTCACACCGTGAATTTCGTAATTGCTACGTGTCCTACCGCCGCTCGTATTATACGTGGCGACGTTTTCCTGTGCTGCATATCTTCGAAGAAGCCGTGATTCTTGTGTACGAACTATTCGGGACAGGTGTCATAGCGGACCGCATTCCTAATATAGGGAATCCTCGTGCTGTGCTATATTTGACTCTTCAATCAAGTGTTGGTATTTGTTGGAGTTCCTGGAACTACATCACGACTAGGCGAGCCTATTTGAAGACCTAGGGTTGGTTGCATGCATCAGTCTTTTTACCAATCAGTCCCATCTATTTTCACGAATGCGCCAGCTCATAAATTTGGTCCTTTCGAGCCTAGGAATTTTTGATTTGAAGAGTGTAACAAAACCGCAGTGATCAATCTATTTACACGATTGCGTCACCAATCCCATTTTTACCTAGGTCAAGTTAAACAAAACTACACCAATTACATTTGTCATCAAAATCACTGATACAATAAGTTACTAAAACATAAATATCCACCTCTCACATAAATAATTCAATTCCATTCTATAAATACAATGGTGTAATGAAATAACCCCTAATATAAACAAAAACCCCATGGCTTCCGTAATGTAGGTAAGTGAAACTCCATGATTCGATAAGCAAGCAAGTAACAAAGTCGAAAATAAAATGGCCGACTGACTGAGCAAAAATTGTTTTATCAAAGAAGTTTCACTCTGATAGAGGGAGCACGGGATCAAATTGAAAAGCTCACCGTTCCCTAGATTGTATGAATAAAATTTACTTAATCGTAAAAACTTGGGAACATAGTCCTCAGATTAATGTCATGGGGTGAAACTTTACCACTCTAAATTTTATTGGGGTGTAAGTTTAACAGACACAATATAAACCATCGGAATTATGATATCAGGGATGTGGGAGAGGGCAACTCGCTCCTTGGAAACGGTTAAAATTAGAGATGGGCCGACTATGGTTTTTGCCGACTAGCAGACTAGCCGACTAGTCGGCAATGAAAATCATTACAATTCGGAGATATTTGGGTTAGTCGTCATCAAACTTTTAGAAATGATTTAACCGTTTTAAAAAATAAATAGAAAAGAGGTAATACCATTTTGAGGTGACTACCCACCTTCTAACTGTACTACTTATTCAATCGAAATTTGTTTTAGTGCATAATTGTAAAGGTTTCGCATACCTACCTACGTAACGAGATTTTTCTCGTCCCGGACGAAACGTGTCAATTTCTAAATACAAAAATCCCGTCCCGTCCTGTCCCGTCCCATCGTCGGGATTTTTGAGGATTATTGTATGTAGAAATTGACCCGTTTCGTCCGGGATGAGAAAAACCCCGTTACGTATGCAGAGACCTTTGCCGACTAGTAACGACTAGTCGGCAAATTGTGCCGACTAAAAACTGCCGACTAGTCGGTCCATCACTAGTTAAAATTATTGGACGTTTTATTGCTTATCCAATAGTCAAGAATTATGTTCGACTGCTTTGTCTAATGACAGCGTTGTTTCTGTACAACGTGGTACAGTACAACGGAGGGACGATAACAATTTACGGTGTTTTATTTATTGTCTGTTGCGCTTTGTTTATGTGGTCTCCGTGAAACATTAAGCAGAGATAAGTGGCTTGATCACGGCAAGTGTGAATGAGATCTAACAGGATAGGTACGTTGTAGCTAGACAACGCATAGTTAGGTTTTACTAGTGATTCGGTATAAGTTTACTTAACTACATTATTTACTTAGACAATTTTTAAAAGTATTATAGTGTATCTTGGTTATCTATAATATGTATAGAGAGAATTTTGTCCTGACTGACTGACTAATGGATCAACGCACAGCATAAACCGTTGATAGTAAAGAGCTGTTTGGAGAGTGTGTTCTTTATAATAATTATCAAGAACACACTTACGTACATCACCTACATCATATTATGATGTAGGCATCAGATAATAAATACTTAGATTATTTTATTTTATATTTATTAAAACTAACCAGAAATATAACAAAATGAACAGTAAAATCAAATCAAATAAAACTAAAAAGGTAAAATATCTATCAAAAAATTCTCAATTCCCAGTTTCCCCTGTAGGTTTTTCAGCGAAATACTTTTAAGCAAAAATCTTCAATATTTTATGCGAACGACGAACTAATACATAAAATACAGCAAAAAAGTGATAGAATGGCTATCTCGGTGTGCGTGAGTAAATCCTATCGTTCTGGCGACGCTACATTTTACGTGAATCACCCTAGGGGTAACGGGGCACACTTTAGGGTTGCTCTCTGGGCTAAATTATGTTGAAAATACGCCTACGTCATTAATAAATATATTTGTCTTTGGATTTTGAGATGCTGATAAAAAATCAGCGCGCAGTAAGTAGTAACAAACCGATTCAAACCAAAAAAAAAATAGGTTTCATTTCGTTAATAAATCTAAAGAATTTGGCGTTAAGATAATAATATCTTCGAAAACCATGACACTGAGCTTAGAAAATACAACGACACTGGCTCTCGACGCAAAATATGTCGACACTACAGTATCGATAGACCACAGTATTTTGCTTCATTACGCAAATTAATTGATTGCAATGAAACGTGGTAGGTACTTACCTACTATGGCCTACGTGGATAGTACCTATAAGTTAGATGGGCTAAATTAAAAAAAAATATAGGGAATTTTAATTTCGGTTTCGATTCCAGACTTATGCAGAAGAAAACGGAAAATGCAGTTACTAAAACATAAATATTCATTACTTTATTCTGTATAAATGCTGTAGCAATTGTTATCACTTCCATAGGATGGTTTATTGAAACTAAGGAAAAGTCAAACTCGACTCTAAAAATGGGGGCAACCCTACAACATCCTGATTATGATTTACCCTTATTCTACACACTATAGCCTTATAAATAACTGCACATTGTGTTGCCAGTGTCGCTATACGCTATACGTCACACTCACAACAAAGAAATGGCTTTTTAATGAGAAAATAATAAAGATATTTATTTGATATATGATGTTTTGTTGTAGATTGAGTGATTACGGAACATGATCAAAGATACCAGTATAATAGTTTTTGGTCAAATAGATTAAACTTCCATTTTATCAGAAACACAAACATCTTTTATTTTTGTATAGAATTTCTATACCTATCTACAAAATTTGTTCGAAAAAAAGTGCTCTATCATATCAGTCATATTATAATCTTTCGGACGAGATACAAATGGGACAATTTGCCAATGAATGAATGAATGAATGTCATTTATTTGCACGAAATATGGTTACAGCAGTTGTTATAAAATGTTACACGTTCAACATATTTCACTAGTAGGTACTTACTACTGTAAAACTTAAATTGTGGGAAGAAATAAACGAAAATAAACGATATTTATTATTATTATTACTTAACTTAGCATGCAAATATTAATTAGGAATAAATTTAATTGACGTTAATTAATAATAAATGTCAGATTAATGAATGAGTGATTATCAATTACCTATACATATAAACTTATTTGATTTCATAATATACAATGTCATCATGAGAAATAATAATTAGAATTCAATAAGTATATAATAAAACAATGTCAAAACAGATTAATAAATTACAAATCAAGATTAAAGAAAAAGAAAAAAATCATATAAAAAGTCAACATGTTGCACAAAGTATATTGCTCTTGTTTGGGATTGCTGATCTTGTTAGGCAGTCACAGTTTTGAGTATATCCTCGGTAAAAATAAAATTATAGTAATGTATCATTCATTATATTATGTATACCTACCTACCGAAACTAATAGAAGTTGAGCAGAGTTGAGTTGAACTAACCTGAGCCGTTGGGGTTATGCTGATACGTCAAATATTTACTGCCACTCTGTAACCCTGGGCACCGAGTATTAATCCTACAGAGCAACATCTTCATACAGGCCTGCGGGGCGGTAGGTACTCCAATACATGCGCAGCTATGTATGCGTGACTTCTCACCGCTTTCCGCTCGGGTTTGCCGAGTCCGCCCGAAGAGCCTACTCGGCTCACGTACGCGAACCCGTCAGCACAGTGTCGGTGAGAGAGGTCATAGCTGCGCATGTAGTAAAGTACCTGGGCCGCGGGCTTGTATGGAGCTGTTCCTCTGTAAAATTAATACTCGGTGCCCTGGGCTACTTGCCCAGGTCACCGAGCATTGTTTGCTCTACTTGAGCAAACAATGTACAATCTACTGGCATACCCCTCGTGACAATCCTCCTGCACAATGCAAAATCTTTGTGACGCAACAGACAACGTTGTAAAGGTAGCCTTATATTGGGCGGGGTTTTTTTTAAATCTATAATTTAAAAAGTTTTACCAAACGAGCGGTAATGTCGCTCTGTTAGGCCGTCACCGCAACTCAGCGTCTACGCAACCCCGAAAAAACAAGTTGGTAAGCTTCCAAAGCTTCCTCTGACAGAGGGCAAGCCAGAGCGCCCACCACACCTCTAACCAGACACATGTTAAAACTAAATCTATAGATAACATTGCAGACCGCTGATCATCATTCCGTACACATTCCATCATAATCTAGACGCGGAATTAACTCGAAAAGAAGAAGATAATAGAAGTCAAATTCAGAAGCTTACATACAACAAATAAAACTATATTCAAATCTTTTCATCCGTTTGGGAGCTACGATGCCATAGGCAGATACACAGATATATAGATACACTAACTGCGTCCCGCGGTTTCACCCGCGTAAGTCCCGACCCCGTGGGAATATCGGGATCATAAGTGTTACTATGTGTGTAGCCTATGTTACTCCTTAATAATGTAGCTTTCTATTGATAAAAGAATTTTTGGAATCGGTTCAGTGGTTTTAATATAACCCGGAAAATACATACATAGTACGCAGACACAGACTATCTAACTTAAGGCGCCCCCCCCCCCTCTTTTTCCGTCGGGGGTTAAAAATACAAGCATTGAGTAGATATCATGCTCAGATCGCAAGAATTCGCGACGGCTGAGTACGATCTCGAAAACGAAGTGAAGAAGTTGAATTTACGGAACTCAAGCACCTGGTTTGGGGCTTAAGAGTTCGATTTTATCGCAAACGAAGCTTTTCAAACAAACAATTGTACTTTTATCTTTAGGTAACACTTAATTATTTCTACTTTAGGTAAATTAATTTTCTATTTAGTGCAAAGGGTAGCCGTTGCTATTCAGCGAGGCAATGCTGGTTGTAGTGGAAATATTAGTAAACAGTAACATAATGTGTATAGTACATATCAGAGGTGAGCATTTTGCTCTCAGTACTCTGTGAATCTGGGCCTCTACTTTAATTCTACGAACGAAAAACGAAACGAAAGAAAATTTGTCATCCGTCATTTTTAAAACGGTTAGATGATAGATTTTTTCTGAAATTCGCCTTTTGTTTTTCCTTCGTAGAAATAAAGTATAGAGGCCCTGATTCCGAGCCCGCATTTTGGGCTTCTTTATACCAGGGACGAACTCGGGTGACTTGTTCTACTAAGACTTGACTGACCCTTTCTACCCAACGGTTGCCTGGAAGAAATCTTTTAGCGATAAGGTCGCCCATTTATACACCGTTTTACTTACAAGCTTTCTTACTTTTGATGTATTTTAACTGTAATTGTTAATTGTGAAAAAAAAAACATCTATCTATCTGTCTGTAGTAGGGCATCCCTTCCGGGACAGTAGCCACACCCGTGCAAAGCCAAGCGTCGTTATTAAATAAAGCAATTTAAAGAGACTACAAACGTTAATAATTCACCGGCGCAGGACAAATTACACGGGAATAAATGGGGAAAAGGCAATGGGAAAAGGACAGATTTTGCGAATGGTAACATTTCTGACGAGCGGTCAACTTCAAAGCAGTTACAGAAGAGTTTGTTCAGTAAGCCTCTTAAATTTTACCTACTAAATGATGGCGTCCTGTACCATCGATGACACAAGTGTGATGAATGTTTTGAAACTACGAAAGTTTTTTTTCCTGATCCCCGGGAATGTTGGGATTAAGTATAATCTATATAAGTAGCTTAAATCCTTCATACGTAGGTCCTATCTATCTCAATACCAAAATTAATAAAAATCGTTTCAGCGATTTAGGCGTGAATACGTTAGCTCGTGTAAATACGAGCTAAACTCAAAACTGTGTAACGCGGTCTACGATTGATGTATGTCTTGTTTTTACCCGACTGCGCGACGCAAAGAAGGGTTATTGTAACTATTATTTTACTCAACTTTGTACCTAGGTGCATACCGGACAAATCTCTGTGATTTTTGGTATGTTTATTTCTACCATGGGAATGTTTAAATAAATGACAAAAATAAAAGTATACACTTTATTACGGTCTCTTAAATCGTTGTGTCTGCGACAGTACGTTCAGGTTTTATCCAGTAGGCTGTTAATGTTTGTCGCAATTTGCTAAACATCCTGCCCGTGACGTAACAGAACCTTCGAGGAATCGACTTACTAAGAATGGACATTTATTTTAGTGCGTAGTTCGTAAGCGAAAAGAAAGGATTTTTGTAAACTATTTCAGTAAGGCTCTTGTACATAGACGTACGTTTTATCGGCCGATAATAATCGCATGCGTTTTTAAGATAATGCGTCGTAGGCAAGTGCTTAGCATTATCGCACCAGTGTATAACTTCGTAGCCGTCTAAATACAAAATGTACTAAAGCATAAAATAAATAAATAATAAATAAATTCTCCGAACAACACACAGCGCCATCTAGCCCCGTGGTAAGCGACTAAGCTTGTGTTACGGTGACTACACAACGGATATAATACTTATATTTATTTTTCTTTTGTAAATACATACATATTATACATAGAGGGACACCCAGACCAGACACAAATATTTATTTTTTAAGCATAAATACTTGCACCCGGCGGGAATCGAACCCGCAACCTCCTGCATTGCAGTCGCGCTTTCGCACGACGCGCCACCGAGGTCGTCGAAAATGTAGGTATCACTTACACTAACACTTCACCTAAAACAGACCACACCTTCAGTACACATGCAAATTTCTTTATAATATGTATTTGTGACCTGTTTTAGGTCGAGTGTCTGTAAGTGTCGGATAACTTGGTTTTAAAGCCGCGGGTTCACTGGATGCAGGCCGCTTATAACCGAAGCATCTGGAAATCTATGAGGGAAGCTCATGCCTCTCTCATAGATTTTCTCATCTCATAGATTGCTGGACATATTCAGCAGTAAACTTCTTACGGCTGAAATGATGGTGATTATGATGAAGTGTCATCGTGTAGTTTGAGCTTAAAAACAGATATCGCAAAAACGCGTGCGATATTATCGGCCGGTAATACGCACCTTTGTAGGAGTGCCTTTATGTCTCTTCTATACAGTGTATTTCGGGGACGGTAGTATGAGCCAAAAGAAGGTTGTTAAAGTCGCCCAAGTGAAGATCTTTGTTCTACTACATTCGGAAATTCAATTTTTATTTTAAGAGGATAGTCTCCATTCTCTTTCTCCATACAAACGTAGTTTACATTTTTCTCCCTGGATAAAGACATTAGAGCAAATATGTTTATGCCATAAAACCTATATCTGTCATGACAATGCATCTACCTTTTTTTTATTTTTTATTTTCCAATCAAAATAATAATAAAAAATAAAAAAATAATGAAATGAAAAAAATAAAAAAGTAGATGCATTGTCATGACACATGTAGGTTTTATGGCATAAACATATTTGCTCTAACGTCTTTATCCAGGGAGGAAAATGTAAACTACGTTTGTATGGAGAAAGAGAATGGAAACTATCCTCTTAAGTTTTATTTGACTGAAAAGTCTGCTGCTTTGGCTTATATTACAGTTCTCGAAATACGTTGTATAGAAAAGTCAACAGATTAATGAACGAAACTCTGTGAACTCCTTTTACCAAAACTTACTCAAATAGATGGCTGGACTGTGGACGAATTTGACCGAAAAACATGTATAGTTTGTGGCCCCCGAGGGATATCAGGTACAAATCGCATGTGAGCTATTTTCCGGTCGCTGGGATCAAGGGATATGGGGGGGGGGGGATAAAGATATATAATTCATAATTTATTAGAGAGAACGCTTGAACATTTCATGAAAAAAAAATTGAAAATTTTAGGAAATAAGTTACAATTTATTCACAGAGGCACTGCAGCCAGCCTAAGGATTTCATAAGAGTATTTAATTTAAAAAAAATATAGATATTATGGTCGAATTGAGGACCTCATTTTTTTAAGTCGGTTAAAAATAAGATATAGGTAGAAAATTTATTTTAAAGGAAAAATAGCATTCAAAAATTTCCACTTGCGGCGAGGCTTGAACTCGCGTCTTTGGGTCGGTACCCCAACGTCTGTTCCAACTAGACTACGCATGTCCACGCTGCGTGCCGTGAAAACTTCCAATGCTATATTCTCCTCTGATTGTTTACGATTAAGGCTCGTTAAAGCGCCATCTATCTAATGCTACAGGAACAACTTTCCAGTTGTTTACACCTGCGTCGTAATGGTTAACTTTACAGTTAACTCATTACTAACGTAAGATGTCGCTTTTTCCATTACTATAAATTTCTTTTTATTTTTGTATGTAGCTCAAGGCTATTTTATTTAGAAAATTTATTTTAAAAGAAAAATAGCATTCAATTTTTTTTTTTTTTTTAAATGGTCCAGGATTGGTATTTTTGAACTGTCAGAAAAACCATTCGTATGCGAAAGGCTAATGGTTGAATGCGCGGTCTCGTTCACACACATACACAACGAGTGAGAGCAAGCATCCATTCATGCATTCCAGTGGTTCACAAAATACGGCTCCAGCAGTTTCGGAGCCTATTCATTAAAAACTAACAAATAAATATTTCTTCTTAACAATTTTAGTGTAAATAAATAAATTAAAACCACTTTCATTAGTTCAGTCGACAAAATTCAATTAGGTATGATATTATCAGTTGTGATGTTCTTTCTATTCCATGTATCTACTGTTAGATCTTTACCGGAAAGTGACACGGACAAGGGGACAATAGGGTCTTTTTTCGGTGTTCGGTGACTGTGAATACTTCTAGTTATGAGCATTGTGCTCTCAAAAGGCACTCGGGTTTTAGTAGGTTATTGTATTTACAAGCTAGTACC
The DNA here is from genome assembly GCA_958496205.1 of Idaea biselata. NCBI lineage: Eukaryota > Metazoa > Arthropoda > Insecta > Lepidoptera > Geometridae > Idaea > Idaea biselata. Next base: position 19,531,976 of record OY292396.1, read on the forward strand.
TATTTATTTGGACAATTTTACAGCTTTTTGTAAAATAAAAAACTTTAATAATATTTAGTAGGGACTACTGGTAATCCGAAGCAGCGCGATAGTGGCTACATTGTCCTTTATCCTAAGTGTCGTAGATACCTAAAGGAATAATGTTTAGTTATTTCTAAAGTCTCAAAAATTAGTCCTTATCTGCCTTGAAAACAAATAGATTGGGCAAAAAACTAGTCTTGTCATATTTTATATGACTTTGAGCCTACTAGCGGAAATTGCAATGTCGATTTTGTACTTGTCGCTGCTGTCACAGTTTATCCAGTAGGTATCCGGTTTATATGTTAATCCATATTATAGACTACCTGTGTACCAAACAGCACAAACCCTTCAGCCGTTTTCGCATGATAAACATCCAAATAAACAAACAAACATCTAAGCTTTCGCATTCATAATTTTAGTGAGATTAAAAAAAATAAAAGTGAAATTTCATACAAATGCCATTGAGAATTACATAGTTGAGTTGCTAGTTGTAACAACTTTTTCCAAATTGAAATCTGTGTTATTTTATGGAAACTACGAAACCCTACACTGCGCGTGGCCCGATAAAAGGCACGCAAACGCACGTATTGTACTTAATACAAATTGTTGTTTCTGTTCCATTTATCTGTAAACTAGCCCGCGGTTGCACCCGCGTAAGTCCCGATCCTGCGGGATTTTCCAAAATCCCTAGCTTAGTGGATGCCACACATCACAAAGAATACACTCTCCAAATTTCATTTATCTAAGAGTAGCGGTTTGGGCTCTGCGTTGATAGGTATATAGATCAGTCAGGACTTTGAATTTTAAACATAAAGATTAATGCGACATTACGAATTGCATGATCACAGAAAAAACCCATAAGTTTCTTGTGTCTTTTTCTCACAGTAGGACGCGTTCTAAAGAGATACAATAGCTTAAATTGGTGGTGGCTTCAAATCAAAATATAAGAAATTCATTCAAGCCAACAAAAAATAAAATAAAAACAAAGTTAGATTTTTCTTCTGTTTTCGGAATATTGTATTGAAATTAAAGTTATGTTTCGGTTTCTGTCAATCCTGAAGAAGGGACCTGTACAGGTCTCGAAACGTTGAGCGTTGTAACAATGCTAAAAGTAATGGACACAACGCGATTAAAACCGAAAAATGACTTTAATTTCAAAAATAAAGTTTCTATTAAATACGTACCTACAGTAGGTTTCCTTAGGAAAGTTTTAATTACCAACTAAATTTAACGTTAATTGTGAAACTAATTACAGTCTTTGAAACCGAACTAATAATTTTATAAATAATTGTAACAAAATTATTGGAATTCTCCCCGTAATGGTAATTTTCCATAAAGAAAAATCATAAACATGTACCGACGCTTTTGGTTCCTTGAGAAAATACATCGTTGCGCGGCAAGTGAGATTTGAACTCACGATTTCGGAATAATAATCCTGGCCCTTGATTGCGTAACTCTGATGCTAACATAATAATATCTAAATTGAAACAATGAAAATTGTTGTTGTTTTACGATCTAAGGTACGAGTTGGCAACGGGCGACTTGAGCCGACGACGGGTCGCGGCGACACGTGTCGCCTCATGTCGCGGTTTCTATGCATTTCTATGAAATTCTCTACGCTCGCTTGACGACGCGTCGCTAGCTTCGTGTCGCTGACTAACGTAGGGAGTCTCATAGAAATACATAGAAACCAGTAGTGTCGCCGCGACACGGCGTCCGCTGCCGCCTCATGTCGCCCGTTGCCAACTCGTACCTTAATCTTACTACGGATATACAATTTGATAGTTTTAATAGCGATTGCAATTTTTTTGCGACTGACCTGAAAAATGAAGTGTAATCAACAATTTCAATTATTTCCATCGAGATTTGTTAGCTACAAAGTTACATAATCAGGCCCCTGGTATCTACCATTAGACCAACACCGTTATACAATGAAAACAATAAAAGTAAATAAATCAAAACTATGGCAATTAACAGTTATAAATGGAGATGAAGTTAGCGTAGCTCGTTAGCGTGTGATTAATTAGGGAACATACAAAATTGAGCTGAAACTAGTCAATCCCGGCGGCGACTGGTCAATTTCGGTCAAGTTCGGCCTACTTCGGCTGACTTCGGTCAAGTTCGGCCTACTTGGGCAGACTTCGGTCAAGTTCGGCCTACTTCGGTGAAGTTCGGCCTGCTTCGGCAGGCTTCGGTTAATTTCGGCCTACTTCGGTAAACTTCGGTCAAGTTCGGCCTACTTCGGCAGGCTTCGGTTAAGTTCGGCCTACTTCGGTAGACTTCGGTCAAGTTCGGCCTAGTTCGGCAGACTTGGGTCAAGATCGAGCAGGCTTCAAAAGGCCGGCCGTTGTCAATAATACAACATCATAGAGCCTTATCCATCCATCATAAATCTTCTTTATTAAAGACTTTCGAAGATTTTCTTTTACAACAAGTTTGGCGTTAATCTTGGAAATGTTTGAGAGATTTTCTTCGCGTTTTCGTCATAACGGGAAATTTATGTTTGTTTAAAGATCTACGCTGACTACGTAGTAAGTACTACTAAGTAGTTATTTCTGGGATCCTATAAACTAAATACTAAACTAACTAAACTATCAAAACACTTCGTCTTTAAAACAGGGGTTTCCAAAATCTTTCAGTTCGCTTTTTTAAAGTTTACTACCTACTACTTTCCTTATCGGTTAGAAACAACCAAAATTGCGAGTATTGGCGAAAGAAAACGCATTGACGAACTAAATATTCATTTTCGTTAAACTTAGTAAAATGTAAATTGTATTATTTTCATGTATAGGTATAACATTTAGTTCGTGAAAGTGTAGATACGAGCGCATTGAAATGAAACTCAGTGCTGAACATTGAATTTTCTCTAAAACATAAAAACGAAATTACTGGGTTAGGTGGAAATATTAAGTGCCGCATTCTAGTTGTATTCGTAGATTCACTTGCATGTTGTTTCTGGGTGTGAGAGATTGTTCCACGATTGGCTCTCGAGATCAAAGTTAAAATAAATCATCTGTACTCAAAGTACTATGCTAGGTATTTCATAGAACAGAGTGGCATAACCCTACATAATAAGTTAATAGTTAGTTACGATGCGTTGAGCTATAATTTCCTCTCAGGCGGAGTTCGACTCGCTCAACACGCTCGTTACGTCGATCGACACTCTTAACTGTAGCTTGGAAATCGAAGCGCTGGATATCATCGGATGATTTTGTTTTCTACACTAATATTATAAATAAGAAAGATTTATATTTTTTTGGTTGTGTGTGTGTGTGTGTGTGTGTGTGTGTGTGTGCGCGCGTGTGTCTGTAGGTTTTTATGAATAAACTCAAAAACTACTGGACCGATTTCAAAAATTCTTTCAGCAAAAGAAAGCTACATTATCTAGGAGTAACATAGACACCTGATCCCGATATTCCCACGGGATCAGGACTTACCGCGGGACGCAGCTAGTCTATTATAAGAATCTTTCTCCCCGTATTTATAGACAAGTCGAGTAATTACGTTGGCTAAGTAATGCATTTGTCTCGATTTTGCCAGTAGTATTTAACGTCTGCAAACATGTGATAGAGATTTTACTTTACCAGAGTAAGTAATTTCCTACTCGGAACCCTTCTTTTTTTAATTGGTCAAATAAATAACAATAAATATTGTGAGATTCCAATTGTGTGATAAGTCTATGTGAACCATTCGATATTTTTCACTTTATCTTTATCACTCACTTGATTAACCGACGTGTTTTCACGTTACAATGAAAAACGACTTTCAAATAGTTCACTTCGCTATTTTTTCGAAGATATTAATGTTGGAAGAATAAGACTGCTTTTGATTTATATTAATAGTTGCGGGTGGTTGACCTTTTGTACTTTTATTAGTAGATGTAAAACCTACCTTGGTTTTGATTAACGATGTTTGTAAGTGAAACTAGAATGAAAAATTTCTAAGCATTCTTATAATTACTTCTGTCTAGTCTTACTTGTCGATCGATTTGAGAAATAAAGCACATACTTGTACAATAATTATATCTATATAATATATAAAAGAAAGTCGTGTCAGTTACACCATGAATAACTCAAGAACGGCTTAACCGATTTGGTTTAAAATTGGTAGGTAGATAGCTTAGAACCAGAAAAAGGACTTACGGTACGCGGGTGAAACCGCGGGGCGCAACTAGTATGTATTTTTTAAACATTTATCAGTAATAATTTTATTATTTTCATTAAAATTCAAATAATTCTATGTGATTCGATTTCGGAATATCAAATTATTTGGGAAAATACCGAAAATCGAAATATCGAATTGCACAATTCCCACATATCGAAAAAAATCGATATGTATTGAAACATTTTCTGCGGGGTTATACTAATTATATAGGTAAACGTGTTCTATTCCGGAATTCCAAATCAGATTTCGTCCGAATTTGGCCGCCCATGCAGTACCAACTTTGATGCTCGTATTTACGCTCGTGGGTGCTGTTTATTTATATAAAACATATATAAAAGGAGTTTTACGATAATTTTCGCCTAAACGTTTAATTCATTAAGTTTATTACTTTCCTCGGACCAAGTTAACTCAAATTATTTAGAGTATTAGAATAAATTAATGTTGATTTAATTGCACGAATAATAACAATACCAACCGTTGCCAGAACTCAAATAAGTTTTAGCTAAAAGAAAAAACCGGCCAACTGCGAGTCGGACTCGCGCATGAAGGGTTCTGTACCACTACGTATTACAATTGGTTATGGAGTACGGATCCCTAAAATGAACACTAGACCAACTAATCCGTGAACGCAACGGAAACGATAAGTCTATTACTGCATCACTAGATGGCGCTAGTGTTAAAAATGCATTGCGGTGTCGTTGCGTTTTCATTTCAAAAATCACGCTTGTTTTATGGCCCCCCTTAAATATTTGTTTTTGTTTTTAATATTTATTGCTATAGCGGCAACAGAAATACATTATCTGTAAAAAATTCAACCGTCTAGCTATTACGGTTCATGAGATACAGCCTGGTGATAGACGGACAGACAGCGAAGTCTCAGTAAAGGGTCCCGTTTTTACCGTTTGGGTACGGAACCCTAAAAAGCTTTGAAAAACTTTGGAAAGTGTGTTAAGTTGGTTTTCCTCCTTAAGGCTGACCGGAGGGTGGAAGTAAAACCACCCTTTTCCTCAAGGGGGTGTTAATTAGGAAGATTTTTCGAGTGCCTTCTGTCGGTTTGCTTATTTGTGTGTCAACTTTCCTAGGGGATTGTAAACAAAATTAGGGGTTGAAATATAATTTTGGGGAACAGTCGTTTCAGGGGACTTTTACATAGATAGATAAATTATTTATTTTATAGGTACATACCAAAAAATACAATTTAAATAACCATATATACTAAATTTAATCTAGGCGGCACAATAGGCGGCCTTATTGCTTTAAGCGATCTCTTCTAGACACATGCGTTATTTTGAAGCTCAAAATACACGGGCGACACTGCCACTGCAATACAACCTTTAGAACCCATACCCAAATGCATTATTATTATTAAGCTATTGCATGGCTTTTATCGCGGGCTTTGAGCGCGGCCACCGAAATTCCGTAACGAAAATAAAACCTAACACCCACACTAATTAAAAAAAAATGCTATGCAATAGCTTAACCGTGGCAGTCCCCGAGTGCCACACGTTTTTATTTATTTATTATTTAGGAAATCCAACAGCTATTACATAAGTATACCTAAATTATGGTGTACCTATCACCAGAAAGCCAATTACAGGATCTCACGAACAAAAAAACAATGTAGCATTGTAAATAAAACAACACAAAACCTACTTATCAGTTAATTTATCGAAACAGTGTCCACTTTAGTAAAATTCAAATAATCGCCTAATTAACCTCGATGGTAGGTCTAAAAACTGATTTACGAGAAGGAAATAAGAAGGAAAACACAACGAAATATCCTGTTAATGAACATAAGGGTGCAAAATATGTGGGTACAATGAGATAACCTGGGAATGAATAACGCACAATTTGGGGGTGAAATTCGTATTTTACGGGGCAAGACTGTGCTTTATGGGGGTGTTTTTTACTGTTTGATTATGAGAATATTTGGGAAATCGAAGTTTTATATGCGTTGATGGGCTTTGGTTCAGAAATTATGATGGCCAAAGAACTAGTCATAAAGCGACCAGCCGTGCCCTGCGATTTTGGTTAAAAATATTGAGAATAACAGGTGGTTTCACTCGAGAATACAGGGAATAACAGGCTTATTTTAAACTAGCTGACCCGACAGACGTTGTCCTGTCGTTTAGTATAAAAAAATAAAATTCATCAAAATCGGTTTAGCATTTTTTCTTTCATAAGAACCTTCTCCTGACAATAGCAAACACAACAAAAAAAGAATTATCGAAATCGGTCCAGCCGTTCACGCGTGATGTCGTGACAACGGAAAACGTTTCATTTTTATATATCGACACCTCTGGGCTCAAAGGTCGTAAAGGACAAAATGCGACTTTTCAGGAGAAGCAAAAAACTAAAAAAATAAAATTATTTTTGCTGTAGCATCTTCGTTTCTTGAGCTATTTAAATGAAACCTAGGAAGAAAGTGCTTAGAATTTATAGTATTTTCTAAGACAGTGTTGAACAATTACCCTAGTGCCGCATTTACCGAAATAAATTTCCTTTACGACCATAAATTTCAAAATAAGTGTCCTTTGCACCCCACAAATTTGTACCCTATGTCAGTACCTAAGGGCGTAAATCCACCTTACTGCACGAAACTGAACAAAATAAGGGATGAATCGGCAAGTGTAACATTTTTTTGGGTCTTAAGGATCACCCGTTGTATAGATAAATTATTAATTTAAGTTTAATCATCATTAACTGAGTGATTTTCACTTTTGCATCCCTCTCGGAAGCGTGTGCAGGTAAGCCATTTGCACGCGTTCACCATTTACGACGTCAATCCAGTATTTCTCGTGACTTCCCAATCTGCCACGGCCGGGCGGATAGCCTAATATTTGTTTTCCACGTAACTAGTTGCATTACACTTGATCGTACCAGCCATCAAGCAATTAATAGGTAATGTCTCGAACATGAAGGCTGCCTCAGTTGCGGAAATTCGTAACGCGATCTGTCCATGTCCACATCACTCCACACATCCAGCGCACCATATTCATCTCCGTGATACGCAACTGCTGTTTATGTCACTAAGTCACTGGCCCATCGTACAAAAGGACAGATCTAATGATGGTTTTATAGACATGTTCTTTCACTTTAACCGGCATACCCAAATACTTAAACGGGTATATCTGCTCATATCTGAACATGACTGTCTATGCAGACAGATGTGGATTTCGTGATATTCCAAGTGTCTGTCAGTCTTCTAAAATTTAGTTGCAAACAGATGTTTGCGACCAACTCCTTCTACGTATTTACGCGTCTCCGTAGCCCTTCCTAATCTAATGACAGCTCAATATTATCAGCATACCTACATGAGCGAGCAGCTATGGGGGCCGAAGTCAGTTCATCTAATATTGCTCTTAACAGGAACGGGCTTAGGATGAATCCCAGGTAAACTCTGACTGTAAGGGAAGGGATAATTAGTGTTACCAACATCAGTTCGTATCGAAGGCATCTAAGGCGTTCTCCATAAAGATTAAAAACAAAACAGGATATGGACTATGATCTGGGCGGTAACCATACTCGCCCTTCGAGACAGTACACTTCTGTCGGATCCGAGAGTCGATTAACCACTCAATTATCCACACACTCTAGCTTCATGGTGTGGAGTAAGATCTTTATACCTCGATAACTTCCATACTCATGCACCTAATTTTTGCCCTGATACTGGTGTAATAACACTCAGTCTCCGTTGCGCATGGATGTCGTCGGTCTCGCGGATGGGGTTAAAATGTTAGTTAAGATGCTCACACAACAAGAACCCATCGCCGTTTTTGTGTTAATAAGAACTCTATCGATGCCAACAGCTTTCCGATTCTTTATGCTGTGAAGTTTTGATGGATGTAGCTGTTTTTCTGCTGATAAAACAACTTGGCAGAATAAGATTTCCATTTTTCCTTCACAACGAGGTCCTCGCATAGCCTCATCGGCACGTCTTGGATTCTATGTTGCGTCGCTTTGATCCTCAAACAAGGTATCTAATAAATAAGCTTCTGCCTTTCCAACTCAAGACGACCTTAGTGGCGCGTCGGGGGAAGGCCCGACTGCGATGCAGGGGGTTGCGGGTTCGATTCCCGCCGGGTAAAAGTATTTATGCTTAAAATAAATATTTGTATCTGGTTTGGGTGTTTTCTATGTATCATATGTATGTATTTACAAAAAAAAAGTATATTATGTAGTATATCCGTTGTCTAGTCCCATAGTACAAGCTTAGTGCTTAGTTTGGAGCTAAATTGCGCTGTGTGTAACGTCGTGCAATATTCATTTATTTAACTTATCATACAGTGACTGTAACTTCTTTCTGGCTCTGGCTACTGCTCTTTTTGTGAAACTTTGGTGGTCCTGTACGTTTCGACATCTTCAGAAGAGGTGTCGGTTGCCATATTTTAAACAGGGCTTGTTGAACAGTTAGAAACTATCCCCTTCCAACAAATATGGGACAATTGCTCAGTTACATTGATTTTTAGCCTTAGTTGATGAACATAATTAAAATAAAACTAGGTAGTACAGGACACACGTGTCATGTTTTATTTAGAAATGTAAGGCTGTAAGGGACACACGTGTATGTTTTATTTCGAAATGTAAGGGTGTAAAGGACACTTTGCAAAGACGATGTCCTTTACAACCTATTTTTGAGGTGACTTATATTAAACACTCTAGGTCGTATAAAACTTTGCTTTACTTTGATACGCTTTACTACCACAGTAAGCACATTTTTGTAACTAAGTGTTATTTACATACCCATTTTTATGGAAAAGTTTGTTTAGCGTGCGAAAATAGGTGGGTCGTAAAGACCTTTTTTTTGCGAATTTCGCTACTCCGAATATACAGATCGATAGAGAATTAAAAACTAAGTAAGATAGTGTCATCAAGTCCTTTACGCCCAAATGTCCCTTACGACCTTTGAGCCCAGAGGTGTCGATATGAGAAGAAGAAGAAGAAGAAGATAAATTCTTATGGAGATGACAAGGTCTAAGATGTATCACGCTGACCTAAAAGATACTTAGGTAATTGTGTGCTGGTCACCGGATGTTTTCAACTGTTTTTACCCGACTGCGAGAGGGTTATGTTTTTCTTAGTATTTTCAACTGCAGTGTGAATCATCGGTTCACATAACACGGACGAGGTCACTTTTGACAACTTCTTCTTGATCTATCTATACCTATAAAGAAAGTCGTGTTAGTTACACAATTTATACCTTAAGGGCCCTATACCTGCTAAACTCAAAATCCATGTCGGGCGCAACGAAAATTGTTGATTATTTCATGACGGAATGTCGTAGAACTTTTTTTTGTGTACAGATTGTAGGCGACATTGTTTCCGAAATTTTAGTGCAGTTTCCATACAAATATGTCGAAACGTATTGAAGCCTATCGACATTTTAGCCAAATCAGACATTTTTTGTCTAAAATTTGGATAGGCTTTGCACCTATAGGAGGTTCTTGTCTTAAAACTACACCAAAATGTAGGAAACAATGTCACCTACAATCTGTACACAAAAAAAAGTTCTACGACATTCCGTCATGAAATAATCAACAATTTTCGATGAGCCCGACAGGGATTTTCAGTTTCAAGGTCGTTGGCGTTGTAATTCCTCTTAAGAACGGCTGAACAGATTTGGCCGAAAATTGGTGGAGAGGTAGCCTAGAACCAGGAGACGGACATCGAATACTTTTTTTTCTTTAGGGCAGAACAAAGTTCACCGGGCAGCTAGTACCTACTATACTAAACCGTAGCCGAAGAAAAAATAATAGGATTCAATGTTTTCACGAGGACTTAGTGGCACTTTGAACCAAGTTTCACCGAAATTGGTTCATTACAGTGTTCGGTTTGCACAGTACATAGTTCGTTCAATTAAGCTGATTTTCAGAACATTTTCAACGCTAAACTAAAACAGTTTTAGTCAGAATGGTTCCCATTAATCGAGGCTGGTCAAACTGAATCGACTTAGTTTGTAATAGAGTTGCTGATTGTCTCTGCGAAATGAGTTGGTACAGATAGAATTTGTAGGGAAAAGGAATTTTGAAACGATAGCTGTTTAAACATATGTACCTATTAGTACTACATAGATTTATTTAAAGATTATATTTATTATATTTATATTTATTGAGTAATGACCGCAAGTGGTATCAAATGATGAAATTGTAATGATAAAAGCTACAATTAATAAAACTTCGGTTAAATTTCATTTTGAAATTATAAAATTTCGATAAGCTTAATTTCTAGACGCTGAAGCTGTACGCAGTCATACAGCTTCGAAACCAGTCTGACACCGACCGTCCACCGCTAACTATAAACTAAGTAAGACAAGCTTACTAGTAATATTTTACAAGGAGAAATGGATCATCAAAAATACTTCCATGACAGAATTCGAACCTATGCCCCTCGCTTGTCGGACGAGTTCGCTAACCACTGTGCTCGGTTCCCGTGTGGCGCAGTGGTTAGCGCATTCGCCCGGAAAGCAGGCACAGGCTCGAATCCTATCATGGGAATATTTAAAATATTTCCAGTAAAATGCCTAGACCAATACAAACAAAAAGAAATATACGAAACCAAGATTAGCTTAGTTTCGTATTAGTCCAGTTTCTTATACCTTTGCGTCCACCGTAACTAATGCCAGCTATGCTCACTTGAAAAACTGTCGAGCTAAGCTTAACTAACTTAGTTTAGTTTAGCTGTGAACAGTTGGCTGTATACTTACTAAGTGTTTACTTATAATTTTGGAATTACTCTTGTACCGAAAAGTCAAGCTCCACCAGAACATTTGTCTAGTTAGTCACCCGTAGCTTAATGACACGATAAAAAAAAACAAATAGTCACTGATACAGGTGTAGACAGGTAAATTAATGCCGCATCCACACGAGTGACCTCGAAAGTGACATGTGACACTGATGGCCGGGCGCGTCACGTGACGTGACCCCACGGAAAACGACGATTAAAATGTAAACACTCATTACCGGTTTTTTGTTAATGCCCCCTTAATGAACGCAGGTAATTGCCTAAAAGGATTACCGGAGGGCGTCGAAGTTTCCCTGTAATGATAAGATAGAATTTTAAGTGTTTTATTTTGAGGGTCATTGATACTTTTTCCGACGAAAGAATTAGAGCTCGTTATAGAGTGTTTATATTAAGTTTTTCTTTCAAGTTTTTGTTAAGATTCTTTAATTCTTTGACTCAAAACTCTTTTGGTCATTGACATTTTTTTATAATTGACTAGCTGTGTCCCGGGGTGTCACCTGCCTAAGTTCTGATACATTCTCCAAATTGTTGATCTATCAGTTTGTCAGGACAAAGCATTGTTTTATAGATATTCTTATAGGTAGCTAAGCATTTAATTCTTGTCAGAAGATAAGTGACAAAATGGACCTAGAATGACCTTACTAGAATATTTATTATTTAGGAAATCCAACAGTGAAGAATAATAATAGGAAAAAAGTGGTGAAATTAATCTACCTTAATGGCTACACCGGCCTACGTATTGGATCATGACTCGACTTAGGTAGGTGATTAGGAAGTCGTGACCGAGGTCTCTCCACCTAATCATCGAATTATTGTCTATTTCCGACGAAACACTTATTTCCTCGTTAAAAAGGGTTTTTATTTTTATTCCAGTAAATGGTGCGGCTGGCATGGTTCGATATTTTAGTTAAATTACATTGTGAACGACTGAAGAATATTTTCTGATAACAATATTTTCGAAAGTGACCTTCAGCACCTTATAAGATGTGGACTGTTTTATGGTTAAACCCTTCGCACTCCGAATTCTAGAAAGCTTACCTACTTACAATAAAACACATGTAAGGTTATATCCCCCGCATGATTATATTAAGTTATCCAATCGGCATCTATCACCAATATTCATGTAATACATCCCCACAATTTACAACGTCGAGATGGAAGTGTAAGCCGTAGTAAAGTGCGGTAATATCATCTGAACTTTGCCAATATCTTCCGTAATGACCGGACGGTATCGCCGGCCGGGTGTGGACGCGCACTTTTATTACATACTACACGATTCTGATACCTGAACGACTTTATAAGTGTTACTCGACGAAACTGTGATTGTTTTACTGTTGTTCTATTACTCTGGCTGTAGTTTATGTTTATGATTTTTTCACGTGCACTGCCAAATAATCCAGATGCTATCAGTTTTTAGGGTTTTGTACCCAAAAGGTAAAATCGAGACCATTTTACAAAGATTTAACTGTCCGTTTGTCTGTACACACTACCGTTTGAGGACACGATCTGTCAAAAGCTGATCCCGGACAGTAGCTCCTTGGAGTCCTCCTTCATGTTCTAAATGTTGGCTATAGTTGAGGACGCTATAACATATAATTATGTAGATCAGCTGTTTTAGGGGTTGTGTGTGTCTATCACTAGGCTGTAGAAACAAAGTAAATTAACTAAGCAAAGTCGGAGGTGGAGTTTATAGTATTCAGTTGTAACCTATCACCTTTAATATAACAAACACACCCAAACAACTTTATTAGATTGGTAGAATTTAGTTTCAGATAAGGAAAATCTCTGGCATTTCACATGTCATAGAATATTAATACAATTTTCTGTGCACCTGTAAATAATATACCTTCGCCATTTGTTTTTTATTTCATCTGATTGAGTTAGGTTGCGGATTGCGAGATGATCTGGTCTCAGAGGGCCCGAGGAACGGTCCATTATTCCCGAACTGTGGGTAGATTTCCCGATTTTTACGACATCACTGACCGAGCAACTCCTATTACGTTTCTGATTAACTCAAAATAAGGATTCGGTTTTGGGACAAATCAAATAATGCTTAAGCTGACCTGGTACTTTGGGGGATGGTATTGATATTTCCTATTTGTTTAGGAATATTAACATTGCTGAAGTTGATTTGAATTGATATTGAAATTTGTGACCTTGTATAAGAGTGTGGGGTCACGAATTGGGGATTCATTACTCGTTTGGTCGCGACATTAGTTGATATTACTTTGTGTCAATATTTGAGTTTATTCGGACAGAACCCTACTCACCCTTAGTTTCTCGAGGTTTTTCAAGATCTCGAGAAAACGGTTAACGTTGGTTTAATCACAAGTAAAGTAAGACTTTCTTATTAAATAGATTAAACCGATAGATGTCACGGTAAAATTTTAGGGATTTTTAAATTTAACGACTGTTTAAGTTAACGGTCGATAAACATCTAAAGATTTTCAGTTTGTTATCTATAAATATTGTACGACGTTACACAAAGCGCAATCTAGCCCCAAACTAAGTACTAGGCTTGTACTATAAGTACTAGACATCGGATATACTATACATATTATTTAAAATATCTCGAGAAACCGATAACGGTCAGTGAGGCAGAGTTTATATAGGGTGAACAGGCCAGTTCACGAACACTTAATCGACTTGTAAACTTTGAAGTATAATAAATATATTAAAATGTGTTAATTTGACAATTAAAACACTGAAAGGGCATGGCAAAAATATCAAAGACTGTAATTACGTCAAAGTTTAAAATATTATGTGACCGTAAGTATTTAATAATTAATTATTCATCAAAAAATGCAATTTTCTCAGTTCCCGACCATTTGCGATCGGTTTACGTCCAACATTTGCACCAGTTTACGTCCACTAATATGTCATGATAAAATGAGTTCTACGTAAATAATAATAAGGTCGAAAATGACAATAACAACAAAAAATTAAGATCAATATTTATTATGTACCAAAAAATAAAACTTTAGTATTGTAAGTATAGAAAAAATTGACAAAAGTAACATGAATAAGTTGATTTTGCAGCTTCCGCGATAATTAAGTCTTTCAAAATTGTACATTAAAAGATTTTTGTACTGTACCAGATCTGTGGTCGGTAGCTAATCAATTGCCGACCACCATTAGTACTTAGTAAAACGTTTCTGAGTCTATAATGTATTAACATATTTTGGTGGTCGCAAACTAACTTTTAAATAAATCAAATGTTAAAAAATCAAATGACTAATAAAATTATACTTTACACCGTATCACGTAAATTATAAGAGTTAAATTGTGAAGAAAAATGTTCGAACACAGTTATTTGCCGACCACGTGGTCGATAAATAACAAAAGCGAATTTTGATAGGTTAGTTGGCGAACTCCCATTATTTTGGTTAAAAATGCACATTTTGCGGTAAAAAAACCCTTCCAAACCAAATATTAGCTTTTATTGACATCCTAAGCCACATTTCATAGAGTAAATCTGAATAAAAACTAGTTTTACTTACGTTTGAAAAATTAACGTCCACTATTTTTTTTCTATTTTTCGTTGCGTCCAATGCGAGTCTAGTTTCGCGGCTCACTGAAAGGGCACTGCCTATCATAACTAAAGGACGGAAAGGTGCGGGGTGAAGGGAATAGACTAAAGCTTCGTTTAAAAACAATACGAACTTCACTGCGCTTCAGTTTGGCATATTCTATTGGATTTACGAAAAGTGTTCGTAAACCGATAGTGGTCGGCTAACCAAGTCGAAATGTGGTTTATAGGGAAAGTCTACCTACTCAATACAAACTTTACAAACGTGGTCGGCTGTTTCCTCTCTGGATCTATATTAGCAATGGCCATTGACCATGCCCTTACATTTAGATTTTTTTTCTATATTTTTTGTAATTTTCATTTCTATTGTAATAAAAAACAAAACGTGGTGATGGGAGATGTATAGGTTTTATGGGATAAACACATTTTCTCCAATGTCTTTATTACAGTTGACTACTTTCGTATAGAGGAAGAGTAGGTAGTGTGCGTTTCATCTTTAAATTCCTATGCCGTCATGTTGGTAGCAAAACAAAAAAGTGCAAAATACAGAAAAAATAATGTGCTACCTTGAATTTAGGGGGATTTGTTTATAAAGAATGAATGGACGAATCTTCCTGTATTCAAGGTTTAGGGTATAGCACATTCAAGATATTAAGGCAAGACTTTTTTGTTTTGCTACCAACATGACGGCATAGGTAATTAAAGATGAAACGCACTATAGACTTTCCTCTTAAGTGTCACGTGTGATGGAAGATCAACTGACATTTGACATCAGACACAGGGCTCTCGTTACATAAAAAATTTAAGAACCTGTAAAATAACATTAAAGATGTAAATTGGACATTACCTACCTAAAAATACCTCAGTTAATGTCGTAAGTAAACTGAAAAACGTTTCAAAGCATAATACGATAACAGAATATGCAGATTAAATAAATGAAAATAAAAGAAAATAGCAAGGAAAACCAACAAAAGCCTTAAAATCGTATAAAAAATACGGAAAAGGAAAACACCGAACAATTTCAATTGATCGAAAATGGAAATTAACAAAGTATGTAAATACACAAAATAATGGATCTGTGGAGTTATTTTTCGAGTAAAATATATCAATTTTTCGTTTCGTTTCAAATTATTTTCGGTCTGATATTATGTTCCAAACGATAAGGCTTCACGAAATATTGTGTGACGACGGAATGTTTCAATTTTTCAATATATATCCTCAAGGAAAGTAATCAATATTTTGTGTTGTTTTCGTATTCTTTCAACCCAAAAAACATTGCATTACACGATTTCCGTCCATTATTAGAAACACGGGCTTATATCGCGTTGTAGATAATAATCGTTGTTATTAATTATCTCGATGTTTCGGCAAACGGGTCACACCGGCCGTGGTCGTGAGAAGATACATCGTCGTGATCTAGGCCCATGTTTCTAATAATAATGATAAACATTGCATACTACTATTACTATTTAATTTATTACATAGGTATTTTTATCGAATTTAAATATTATATCCATACCAAAAGGGAAAAAACGGGATCCTTTTACTAAGACTCCACTGTCCGTTTGCCTGTCTGTCTGTATCTCATGAACCGTGATAGCTAGATAGGTGAAATTTTCATAAATTAACATCGTTCTTACGGTGAAGGAAAACACCGTGAGGAAACCCACGGCTTAGTTAGCCCCAGACGTATTGACCTGTTCTTTCCTCTGGGCATGGCTGACTAGGCTGGGAGGGTGGTACAGGTGTTGGGCAAGCCTACTCCACCTAAAAATGTCCCGGGCAATACAGCGCCATAAATAGCATTGATTAAAAAAGTTGCTTGTGCTGTATAAATTATCTAAAAATAGATGAAAAGGCCAATTATTATTATTATTACTGTCCGTTTGCCTGTCTGTCTGTATCTCATGAACCGTGATAGCTAGATAGGTGAAATTTTCATAAATTATTTATATTTAGTGCTGCTGTAACAATAAATATACTAAAAAGAATAAAATAATTATTTAAGTGGGGATCCATACAACAAACGTGATTTTTTTGTATTAATGGTAATCGACCTTTGTCCGACTTGCACTTGGCAAGTTTTTATTTCTATTTTTCTAAAACAAAGCGCTATTAAAAGAACTACCCCCGAAGGAATTCTATTTCATTGTTCTTGTCCTATCCTAGCGTGGATTACATTTAAAATACTGGATTCAGTTGCACTGATTCTAAGACAAGAAAATTAAAGACTCCTCCGTGACCCCATTCTCTAAGAAAGCTTTTTAAATTCTATCCAGGGATCACTTATAAGAAGCCCCGAACCAATTACCATAAGCAGAAAGTATATTTTAGACTTCGTAACTCGAAATTGATTTGAACGCGGCATCAATCAAAAACTTTATTTTAAAGATAAAGTGAGAATATTAAGGGTTTCTTCGATCAAGATGGGTTCTTGCATAATTCATGTCGAGATCGTCGGAGGCAATTTATATGGCGGTAGAGAATACTAAAATGCTATGGGGCGGTTTATTTGGTGCGATCCCGTCCGTCCGGCGGCGTGGAGGTAGTACCTCAAGCCTTAGATGAAAACAAAAAACAGCAGATACGTTACCTAGTCTCGGAAAATGAGACGATAAACTGCGTCTAGCTGACGCACTAGCTTCAGTTGTATGTCGAACCGTTGCCGCGTGAGCACGTGCTGTCACACTGCGATTATCTTTTTGAAATCTATCAGAATGCCTTTTTGCTCATTGTATAGATGCTTGAATTATTTTTAAAGACAAATGTTTTTAAATACAATAATTTTATGAAAATGCATGCAGGTGTTTCTAGCTCATTTTTCGAATACGCAATGTTAGAATATACCGTATCTACTATTTTAGTTTTCATCTAAGCCTCAAGCAGGATACGTGGAAACGGCACAGATTTATTCTTACGGCCGGAATAGGCCTTTTAAACTTTACCAAAGCCGTTTTGTGGAAACAACTGGGAATACTAAAACGACAACTTACTATCTAGCATTACTTTGTAACAAAGTGAAATTTTCTTTAAAAAGGTCCAGGTTCTTGTCAACCTGGGCCCAATTTAATAAACTTTCGATCTACCAAACCCCAAATAAATATGTTTATGTACCTACGTATTAAGAAACTCCATATATTTTCAATTAGGTACATTTTCACGCAATTTCAATTTTATGTTTCATAAAGTTAATTTATCGATCATACCACATAATTAGTACCTACACGCTTGCAATGAATTATCAGTTATCTATCACCACTTCTTCTTCTTTTCGTGTAACGGTATGGCTTAGCTACTTTTAGAGTTTTTAGGTCGCCCTAACGCCTCTAACTTACATACATTACATAATTAGTACCTACACGCTTGCAATGAATTATCAGTTATCTATCACCACTTCTTCTTCTTTTCGTGTAACGGTATGGCTTAGCTACTGTTAGAGTTTTTAGGTCGCCCTAACGCCTCTAACTTGACTTAACGACTGCTATCAGAGATAACAACCGGGACCAATTGCTTAACATGCCTTTCGAAGCACGAAGGAGCACAAGATTTTTTTGTTTTGCCACACAAATTTATCGGTCACCCATCCAAGTAATGACCGCGCCCAGTGTTGCCCTAATAATATTGTATTTTTCCATTGAAAAATACCTACCTATTGATTAATCTCCCTTGTACAATAATTCGATAGCCAATTCAATTAATGTTACTGACGTCTCGTACAATTAACTTAACTAGGCTACTATTTAATTCGACTCGGTTTTAATTTTATTGCTTTTCTGTAGGTACCTAACGCAAAAGTTGGAGCCTTTTCAGCGTCAATACATTCATGTAGAACACGATAATTTATCAATCACGTCGAGAATGCGGGCAAAAATTGGCAACTATAAACACAATAGAGTTCTGGAGGTTCTTTCAATAAAGTTTTGGAAACTAATCTTGTCAGGTCACAGTGTGTGCATACACGAGAAGTGCAACTAACGCGGGAAGTTTGCAGAGTTCGAGCAGCGAGTGTGTGCGACAGTATTGTGCTATCATGGCTACAGATTTTGTGTTTGAGCTAAGTTTAGTTTCGATATAAGTTGTTTTCTAAAGCCATTGTCTGTACAATTTGACTCGGAAACTTTCGTGACTGCATTAAATGTGGATAAAGTAAAGAAAAATCTAGCAAATAATGGAAATAATAACATTATTTTTAAATATCCGCTATTTTAAATCAAAATAAAACCGCGCGACTCTGCTAGGTCTTCCATATTTTATTAAAATCTCTATGTCTTGAAATTTCTTTCAACCTTGTGATTATACCAACTGAAATACGAAAGACTTAACTCCAAGGTCCTTTATTTCAACATTGAAAATATAATTTTATTCTTTTTATTGCAACGCTAAAAACTAACGCTAAGTTACATGGTCACGAAAACTGACAGCTGCAGGATCGAGTCCCGCCTTCCGTTCTACTTTTTGTTGACATATTTTTATTTAAATATTTCTATTAATAAGAAATAACGTACAGAAAATATTTCAACAACTGCACTGTAACATTGCTCAGTTATTCTCGCAATATTATTGTCAATATCGAAATTCATAACACCACATCCGTAGTTGATTGTTAGTTCGCTGCTGTTATATTTCCACTGTGTACTTTAGCCGTAGCCGAGACTCTGATCAAAGAGGTTTGCTCCACAAACTTTAGACATGTTAACTCGCCCAGAAAGTATTGTTTGGGAGTCATTGTTGGTCTCGCAGTCGTTGCCTGTTTTCCTACTGCTATACTTTATACTGCGCTTTGTTTGTTTTGGATTGTATTTGAAGGAATAAGGAACAGTTCATGGGTTTGAATACAAGGGTAGTTTGAAATGGTGAGATGTGATGCGGAGAAATCTGGTAACAAATACAGAAACAAACCATAGGTACATATTATCTGAATTGATAACCTTTACCTTTTTTGAAAGTAGGATTCAAAGCCCTTCATAATAATAATAATGAAAGGAATTGCACACACCCACCGCCATCTAACGCCAAACTATGCAATTAAGATTTGTAATGGGGGGGAGATAACATACATAATATACTTAGTAGATCTGTTCGCACCCACTACCTATTTAATTAAAAACTGAGTTTGATAGCCACTTTGCAGTAGACTGCTGTTTTGACGTAACGTGACAATCATCGGTGATTACCTCGAAGCAGCAATGTTCTCCATGGTGCCTATGAAACTGAGATATCAACTAGATAAATAATACAGGAGCAGGTGTTTTTAATTAATAGCATATATCACAGCCAATACAACTACTACAGAACTTGAAGGTTCTGTAGTAGTTATACTGGTGGTATCTTCCAGTTCTGTAAAACTCCCAGTAAACTTATAATATAATATTTATGCCAATAATATTATATGTGCATGTTTGGATGTTCATATCACGCAAAAAGAACCAAACCGATTGCTATTAACGTAAAAGATTTTTGCTGCGATATTCCCGCGAAATCGGAACTTAGAGCTTGTACGGTCTGCGATTAAACGCCTGCGTTTTACCGTATGTCTGAAACCGCAAATAATGCAACACATAGCTTTCTATACAAGCCCACGCATTAGCGTTTTTTGAAATGGCTGATTTTGCTTGTTGATACGCGTTTCTGCGTTTTCAGCTATTCGTAAACCGCTTGCATTTAATCGCAGTGCGTTCTCAGTCTTACGCGGGTGCTATTATACATAATAATTAGTAGGTACCTACCCTATACTACTCCTTCTTCTGCATCACTGTAACCAACAGAAGCCAAATAAATCATAAAGAACGATTCTCTCACCATTACTATTCTGAACCTAACCAACAATAACATTACAAGCTTAGACGAAAAATATGTCGCTATAAATCAACGCCGCCTATCTAGACGTCGAAACCTCAACTAAAATAATCCAGTAAACAAGGCTCAGCCAATAGACCGACAGCCGTAGACGAGCGACGCAATCCGGCAGGTTAATTAAACTGTCGCACGTGTGTGGTTGACCTAAACTGATCACTTTTGGACGTCCATCCGTCGCGCTGCTTGTTGGTGTTTTGTTTCGGGATTGCGGGGTTCGTGGCGGATTGCGATAGCTTTAGCTTCACAAAAGTCAATGTTTTGAAACCAAATAAGAACAATCTGACACCGTTTTGCGTATATGTATTCTACTTTATAGTTTTACTTTGTGTTGGTAACTTGGTTATACGCTTTGCAGCGGAGCAGTTGGGGTAAAGACGCAAAAAGTAATAAACTATTTAGGGCACCATTTTTGAGAACAGAGGTGACTCGCGCTCCGGATCGTTTAGTTCCTGGTGCAGATGTTTGCCATCGCCATTCAGCGTGGCAATGCTACTACAGCACTTTAGTTTGCAACTTTGATTAGGAGCGGGTTATTTGAATAAGATTTTTAAGTTAATATTCGTTAAGTTAACTAGCAGAGTTCCATGGTTTCCATCACGCGCGTAAGTCCCAATCCTGTGGAATTTTACAAAAACCTAGTGTTTATTTTCAAGGAAAAATAGCATTCAAAAAAAAAATTTTTTTTCCACTTGCGGCGAGGCTTGAACTGTCTGAACTGTTAGTGTCTTTGGGTCAGTACCCCAACGTCTATACCAACTAGACTACGCAAGCTCACGTCTCGTGCCGCTAAAACTTCCAATGCTATATTCTCCTTTGATTGTTTACGATTAAGGCTCGTTAAAGCGCCATCTATCATCTATCCTTGAGCTACATACAAAAATTAATAGAAATTTAAAACCTAGTGTGTTAGTGAATGTGTGTCCTACATACTACAAATAACACCCTCTCCAAATTTCATGTCTCTAGGACCACCGGTTTGGGCTCTGCGTTGGTATATATATAGGCCAGTCAGGACTTTAAATTTTATATATACTCGTATAGAAAATTAGGAAGAAATAGTTTTACATTTCAGGTCAGGTCAAGAACACTGTTTGTGTCGTACGAAAATAACATAGCGGAAGTCGAACTTAAAAGGCGGTAATTAAATAATCCTTCTACCTCAGTCATTAATGGGTTTGATAGAAATATTTAATTCCATTCCATTTGAACCGCGTAACAGTTAAATACGTGTTCAAATGTAACCAAATTAATCCCGAGTGAACACAATAAACTCCAATTGATTAGTTGTAATGACAACGTAGTATCATTCCGATGTAATATATCAAAGGGAGAAATCGGAAATTAGAACAGAATTACCAATGATTGCGTTTCAATTTATCAATATGGCGCTATCATAGGCTGTAGGTAGGTGATTAGACTAGGCTCAACTGTTGTAATTAAGAGGAGGGGGTCCCCCTTCGGGGACAATGGGGTGGAAGGGGTAATCACGGGAATCATCCGGAGAGGTACTAATCAGGAATAGCTGATTGGACCCACTGCTTCTCCATAATTTATGGTATTGACATTAGGAGAATTCCGTTTATTTATCGCCGGGTTATTTAGAACGCGTAGTGTTAGATAAGGAATGTAAATAGTTTTAGTTTCCTCTATAAAAGGGAACGCAATATATCTAAACATCAAAAGCACTAAAACACACAGATAGCTTATATTCTTCTAACCTATATGTACACAAAACCCACGGACATACCGATTCGAGTTTCCTTCTAGCAAATAAATAATTCATGAGATATGCGAGCTCATACAGCAGCGGCATATTGTGCCGATATTTCGCTACTTCCTAATTATACGATAGTAGATTCCGCGGTAAATACAATGAGTAAGGAATGAAGGTAAGAATAAGGAACAAGTGTTTGAGCATGACTTTGTTTTGACAAATGATAAGGAAAATTGTTTTATGAGACGAAGGGTTGAGATATATTTGCTGGTATTTCTGGATGTGATATTTGTCTCAGATAATCGACATGGTTTATCATAACTGCACTTAAAGAAATTGAATAGAATATTTATACAAATTTATTAGTAGTAAACAGCGCCATTAACAGGATTAAAACCTTTAGTTGTTGCCTATACATTAGACGTAGGTATTTGTCCGGCGTACTTAGCGCCGGATCCGATCCATGCGGAAATGCTCAGCAAAAACAATCTGTAACTCCAGTTATAACAGTACAGAGCGGTGTTGGTCTAGTGATAAATACACCGACTTTTATTCCGAGGATCGTGGGTTCAAATTCCGACCGGCCGCACACCAATTATTTAAGAAAAAAATATGTGCGCTATTTACATCGCTCTTTCGGTGGGGGAAGACGTCGTAAAGAAACCAACATGTTCCAGGACTCACCACAGTTCAAAGGCATAGGATATTCGCAGATCTGGAGTTGGCTCCCGTGGCGTTTTATTGTCTAACCCCTAATACCCGTAGTTATTGACAAATCTGAGTGATTACTTTAGCTAAGCCATGTCCTGTCTCGCTCTTATTAGTGATTTTTAACGTCAACGAAAATGTGACAGATACATTACTTAGACAAGAATTTCTTAGAATAGGCCCTTGCCTTGCCCTACAGTAGGACAAATTATCCAGACTATCAAAAAATAATAACAGTACAAAATACAAGGTACTTGTAGTACACATCCTGTCCGTCTCATAGATCGACAGTTCGTCTGACTGATTTTGGAGGCGATTTACTCGGCAAACACCGGCTAGTATGTGTTTAGTGTGTGTTTGGATCAACCAAGTGGCCGTGTGTTAGAGTGGATCATAAATACGGGTGTAAGAGTAGGCCCTTGCCTTGCCCTACAGTAGGACAAATTATCCAGACTATCAAAAAATAATAACAGTACAAAATACAAGGTACTTGTAGTACACATCCTGTCCGTCTCATAGATCGACAGTTCGTCTGACTGATTTTGGATGCGATTTACTCGGCAAACACCGGCTAGTATGTGTTTAGTGTGTGTTTGGATCAACCAAGTGGCCGTGTGTTAGAGTGGATCATAAATACGGGTGTAAGAGTAGGCCCTTGCTTTGCCCTACAGTAGGACAAATTATCCAGACTATCAAAAAATAATAACAGTACAAAATACAAGGTACTTGTAGTACACATCCTGTCCGTCTCATAGATCGACAGTTCGTCTGACTGATTTTGGATGCGATTTACTCGGCAAACACCGGCTAGTATGTGTTTAGTGTGTGTTTGGATCAACCAAGTGGCCGTGTGTTAGAGTGGATCCTGTGCCCGTATAATCAAATCCATATGAGTATCCTCAACAAAGACTTAACTCTAACACAGTACTTGTCCGCCATACAAAACCATCTAGTCTGTAGGAAAGTTAAATAACAACGGCGTTTGATCAAAATTAATTCAGTTTTAGAAATGGTTTTTGTCATTTGCTTTCCATTAAAGATTGGAATATTTCAATAGCCTAATCTGTGATGGGCACCCGAAACTAAATAATTTATTACCTACTAACTTATACAAAATTGTCAGTCAACTTAGACTTAGGGTCAATTCACACGTACCACAACCACACCACAGCCACAACCACACCACAACGACGCCACGTGGTCGGGCGTATATTTTGTATTGAAAATGAATATTACAATTCACACGTACCACATTTTGCCGTTGTTTATCGACCACCTGTGTAATACGACCACATCGCAACCACATCGCGACGGCAACGCCACCACCGGCGGCGGCACCGCGGCCACATCGCCACGACATGACAGGGTCAATTGACACGTACCACAACCACATCACATCGACATTTTGTCGGTACCACAACGCAACTGCAAAAAGCCGCTGCGACACAATTCACACGTAACCACAGCTTGACTACATTTTGTCGCTGCGACGTGGTGTGGTTGTGGTACGTGTAAATTGACCCTTAGAAATTTAACATCGAAGCAGTTAAATCGTAGCCACAGTTCCTTAGTGCCGCAAGATTTGCAAAGTGTCAATTCTCCAAAGCCCCGCATCAAATATGGATGTAAACAGGGACAATAAGGAAGGCCCATTTGACATTAATTGTGTCGTGGATCTTCTCAAAGGATGGCTAGAGTCCTTTTCACGAAAGGAGTTCTGTGGCAATAAATGGAACCAACGCTAATAAAACTTTTGTTCTGATTTTCAATATTTAGTTTATTAAAGTTTTGTTTGCAAGTATGTATGTTTGACTTGGTTACTTCTTTACACTAAAACTACTAAACCGATTGCGATGAAACTTGGAATATAGAAAAATGTATAGATGTAGATTTGTACCTACCTAGAATAACACATAGGCTATTTTTTATCAAAATATTCCCGTGAGAACGGGACTTATTCTTCAAAATATTGTGCCTTGTTGCAATTTTGCAATATACCTTTGCAAGGATTTCTTACGTGACTGGACTCTATTGTGACAGCCTCGGGAGGACTTCTTTTGTGAAATGGACTATATCGACAGTGTCATTAATAAGTTGCACCACTATTTGTCGGCGGTACCTATATGTATCTATATGTTTGAATGCAAGTTGATTGCCGTGCGGTTAGTTGATTGGCTGTGAGTTATCGTTGTTATTGATGAGGATTCTAGATTTGGCACATATTGTTGTGTAAATAAGGTATATTGTGTACCTAAGTAGATAAGTATTATTATTATACATTAGCACCAACTAATGGAACAAGAGCGTAATAAAACCTTCAAGATTAGATAATAGTTATAGAACCAAATGATGAAAATTATCTAACCATAACTTTAATAAATAAATAAATAAATTCTGCGAACAACACACAGCGCCATCTAGCCCCGTGGTAAGCGACTAAGCTTGTGTTACGGTGACTAGACAACGGATATAATACTTATATTTATTTTTCTTTTGTAAATACATACATATTATACATAGAAGGACACCCAGACCAGACACAAATATTTATTTTTTAAGCATAAATACTTGCACCCGGCGGGAATCGAACCCGCAACTTCCTGCATTGCAGTCGCGCTCTCGCACGACGCGCCACAGAGGTCGTAATCATTTGAGAGTTTTCATGGGAAAATAATTCCAGGGGCTCCATCGACCTGTATCTAGTTTTATAGGAGCAGGGATGTTATTCTGGTCATCATATAAGAAGTAATATAAAAGCAGTGAAACTACAAAGTCTGTCTAATCCAGTCCCAGTAGAATCTAGTCCTAATATAATATTTTTTATTGTCCACCTGGGAATATGTATCTATCTAAAATTTTAAAACACGATCGTTTTCAATATTTTTTAAATAAACGTTCAAATCATTTTGAAAGACATCCAACTTGAAATTATTTCAAAACAATAAAGAATTTTAAAATGTATATCAAAATTACAGCTTTTGTGTAATAATAACATCAGTTAAATTTTTTACATAAATTTTATAGCGTAGAAATAGAAATCTTTAGTTTGAATTTAAAAAAAATTAAGTTAGTTTTTGTTCATCATCATCCGAGCGTTGTTCCCGGTTGCATCCCTCTCGAGAGCCCGGGGTCCGCTTTCCTACTTTTACGTCTCCACTTCGCACGATCTTCGGCATCCCGTGTAGTGAGGCCATTTGCACGCATATCCGATCTTACAACGTCAAGCCAGCACTTCTTGGGTCTTCCCAATCTGCCGCGGCCGGGCGGAGGCGCCATGGCAAGACATTTGTTTCCCACGTAACTAGCCGGTTTTCGTAGAACGTGGCCGTACCACCGTAAGCGGCATTCTTGCAGTTTGTCTGCAATGTCTCGGACATGAAGGCTGCCCCTGATGCGGGAGTTTCTGACGCGGTCTTTTCGCGTCACTCCACACATCCAGCGCAGCATCTTCATCTCCGTGACACGCAGCTCCTGCTTATGTCGCTCAAGCAATGGCCACGCCTCACTACCATACAAAAGGACAGGTCTAATGATCGTTTTATAGACCTGTCCCTTCAGTTTAACCGGCATTTTCGGGTCACAGATGACACCAGTTACCTCTCGCCACTTGGCCCAAGCTGCCGAAATGCGGGACTTGACGTCACAATCGATGTCGCCGGACTCGTGAAGCACAGATCCCAAGTACTTAAACTGGTCTGTCCGCTCGACCATGTGACCGTCAACGCAGACAGGTGTGGGATCTGTGGTATTGCTAGCCAAGTATTCGGTCTTCGCTACGTTGAGTTGCAAACCGCCGTTCTCAAGTGACTCTTTCCAAGCATTTACACGCCTTCCAAGCCGTCCCTTATCCGAGTCCGCTAGCGCAATATCATCAGCATACATGAGCATCCACGGGGGCTGCTCGTGTGCGTCTCGGATGACTACGGACAGTGCGTCCAGTATTACGCTAAACAGAAACGGACTTAGGACGGATCCTTGGTGGACTCCGACTGTAATGGGAAAAGATTTAGTGTCACCAACAGCAGTTCGCACCACTGAATCGGAATTTCGGTACATGTCCCGGATGGTTTCAATATAAGTTTCAGGCACCCCTTTGGACCGCAGCGCCCACCAGATCATCACGCGAGGAACACAGTCGAAGGCCTTCTGCAAGTCCAGGAACAGAAAATGCAGAGGCGTATTCTTCGTTCTGTATTTCTCCATAACGATCCTTAGGGCGAAAACAGGGTCCATGGTACCATGACCGGGGCGGAAACCATACTGGCCCTCCGAGACAGTGCACTCCTGCCGGATCCGAGAGTCAACTATACGCTCGTAGAGCTTCATGGTGTGGGACATGACCTTTATACCACGATAACTTCCACACTCCTGCACAGATCCCTTGCCCTTGAACACTGGAGTGATAACACTCAGTCTCCATTGGGCGGGGATTCTGCCGGTCTCGAGTATGCGGTTAAAAAGGTTGGTTAAGATGCCCACACCACGAGAACCCATAGCCTTCCATACTTCGATGGGTACTCCATCGGCGCCGACAGCTTTCCGATTCTTCATGCAGCGAAGAGCCTTGCGCACCTCCTCAGGCGTAATCAGTGGCACAAGTCCTAGATTCGGAGGGAGTTCCGGTGGCTGCACCTCTTTATACTGCTTATTGAGCAGTTCGTGGAAATAAGAGCGCCACCTCTCCTTCACCGCGAGGTCCTCGCATAGCAGGTTACCATTAGGATCTTTTACACAGCGGCACTTGGATATATCCTGTGCCGCTTTGATCCTAGAACGTGCCAACTTATAAATAAGCTTCTGCCCCTCATACGTTTCCAACTTATCGTACAGTGGCTGTAAGTGGTCCCGTCTGGCTCTGGCTACTGCTCTCTTTGTGGCACGTTTGGCAGACCTGTACGCGTCGCGATCTTCAGGAGAGTTGGACGCTTGCCACTTTTTAAAGAGGGCTTTCTTCACCCTAGTCTCCCTCTGGACTGTGTCGTTCCACCACCAAGTTTCCTTGTCACACTTGCGTCCTCCCTTAGACATACCGAGGACCGACCGCGCCGAATCAGCGATAGACACCTGAATCCGGTCCCACTGTTCCTGCACCGATTCGCCTTCAGCATTGGCACATTTGTCGCCGATTGCTGAGGCGAGCATCTGGGACTTGACTTCATCAAGCCTCCACCATCTGATTCGGCGCTGACATGGTTCCGGTCGTTTGTCTTTGGTCTTTACACAGAGATCCATGACAAGGATACGGTGTTGGGCAGTGAGACTCTCACCGGGTATGACTTTGCAGTTGGCCACGTTGCCGATGTGGTGTCTCCTAGTGATTAGAAAATCGATTTGGGTAGCGCGCCCCCCGCTCCTGTAGGTGATCAAGTGGTCGGGCTTCTTTTTGAAATAAGTGTTCACGAGTGCCAGGTCGGCAGTGGCACACGTACGCAGAATTTCTTCCCCTTCCGCATTCCGACTGCCATACCCGAAGCCTCCATGAACACGTTCAAATTCCACCCCCATCTCACCCACATGACCGTTCAGCAGGCCTATTATGTACATAGTGAATTTAACTATTGTGAGTGGTTTACGCTTGATTTAGCAACTTTGAAACGTCAAACACCTACTTTCGCATTACCTAAGCTATGAACTTCACTGGGCTAAATTCATAGTCACTATGACGTCACTTTCCTAACTTTTGCCATTTGTTTTTGTATCGATACTCTCAAATCGCGATTCCCTATTGAGTGAATTTGAGGGTCAATGACTTTTGAAAATCATTATAAACGTCAGATGACGTCACATAATGAATATTCAAAGTCACTGCCCAAGACGTGCTTTTTAGAGTCTGTTCACAACAAAAGCTGCTCGTCTAGAGTTCTGCAGTAGCCGAAAAGGAATCTAAATTGCAATTTAATTCCATGAGTGTATCAATTTCGTATTTGTATAACCAAATAAAATTAAGATTGAATAAAGAAATGCCGTTTTACTGACAAAATGTCTAACCTTAGTTCCGATTTAGCCACGAGGCTACCTTTTCTTATGAACTATAAATTACAAACAATGTCTATGTCTACCTATATACGTTCCTACTTTGTGGTTTGTTTACTTTGTGAAAAATCGAAGGACAAACAATGTAGTAATTATTAATATTAGGTGCCTATCTATTCTTGAGTTACGATGAGAATTTTATGAATAATTAGTGTTATTTACAGTATAAGAAATCAATTGAATTCTTTGCATAATAATAAACTAAAGTGCTTACCTACATAACCTTCAAATACCTAAATATATAATTATTCAAATAAACATGGCATTCTGAACTGAAACGGTCCTAAAAAAGTACTGCGATGATTGCTTCGACGCGTAAAGAAACATCACACATTCTATCTAGACTGAATCTGCTTGAAAGGATTCATAAGCTTGTAACGGTACCTATGTGTAATTTATCTTATTACCTACCTATTTCTAGTGCTAGAACCTAGCCCCCTGTTAGTCAGTTAAAGTCAGTATCTCTATGAGCTTTGCAACTAAAGACCTTTCTCTCCGAGAACTTTCTGCCCTCTTCTTGGACAAACGCTAACAGGATAAGACAGCAAGACATGTTACAAGGGCAGGGATAAGAATAATATACTTACCTATTGTTATTTCTTTTCAGATAACATGCAAAAGTTCAACAAACAGCATTCTGCCTTATTAAAAAGAAACATAACCCTCCTCTGGCAGTTGGGTAAACAGCAAGCTATCTACAAAATTAGTTCTAGACTAAGTGCCCGAACAGCAACATCTTCTATCTAGGTTAAGAATATTATTAGTTAGGTAAATAAACCAAAGAACCATCTCTAAACTAGTTTTTATTCAAAGTGTTAGTACTGATCCCGGAGGAATATCAAAATAAAAAGTTACCTATGTAGTAATCTAGATGGGTCTAGTCAGTAGTTTTTGTGTGATCGAAACAAACTAATAAAGTTATGATTATTTAACAACCAATAACATTTCTAAATACTAGTTGGTCCTTGAGGTTTTACTGTGTGAAATGAGTCCCATGAGAAACTCACAATAAAAGGTGATATTTCAAGTACATTTACTGTTCACATTCTGAGTTTCATCGCAATCGGTCCAGTCATTTTTGAGTTGTAAATCTTGTAAGTAACCTTATTTTATTTACTACCACCAAATTATTGCTTTATGAAAAATGCTTTTAAAACAATACTCGAAGCGGTCAAACATGCTGGTTCGGATTACCAGTAGTC
This sequence comes from Idaea biselata, assembly GCA_958496205.1. Lineage (NCBI taxonomy): Eukaryota > Metazoa > Arthropoda > Insecta > Lepidoptera > Geometridae > Idaea > Idaea biselata. The sequence goes on from OY292396.1 coordinate 19,561,944, forward strand.
TCGGGTTCAAAACTACTAAAGTTTTGAAAGCCTTTTTTCAATAAGCAATATTTCCATATGTATGGTTTAACACTAAGAAATAAAGTTTACAACAATATTATATTATTATTAAAGTAAAACATTTACAGCCTTATTAATAAACGCGGAGTAGGGTCGGAGAAGGAATAACATGCTTTGTCTTTTTCCGTGACAAGAGCTTGCAAAGTTGACAGACAAACAAAACGTAGTAAACCTCCTCCAACGTTATTCCACTTTTATTAATAAGGCTATAATAATATATTAGGCAAGACAATGATCTCATTTATGTTAAATCTCTTAGTATATCCACTGACGCCTGCTGTATGTTGCATTGCCCCGGCCAATTCATAGCATTTTCATGGCACATTTATTTCTCAGAGTGACATCTCTTGGTTGGATACTGAAAAAATAAAACCAGTTTATTTATATACTTACCCAAAGTTAGGTAACAAACAACGGATAAAATACTTAAATTTATTTTTGTTTTGTAAATCCTACTAATATTATAAATGTGAAAGTTTGTATGGATGTTTGTTACTCTTTCACGCAAAAACTACTGAACCGATTGCGATGAAACTTGGAACATAGATAGTTGGAGATCTAGAATAACACATAGGCTACTTTTTATCCTGATATTCCCACGGGATCGGGACTTACGCGGGTGAAACCACAGGGCGCAGCTAGTATTATTAATGTGAAAGTTTGTATGGATGTTTGTTACTCTTTCATGCAAAAACTACTGAACCGATTGCGATGAAACTTGGAACATAGATAGTTGGAGACCTAGAATAACACATAGGCTACTTTTTATCCCGATATTCCCGCGGGATCGGGACTTACGCGGGTGAAACCACAGGGCGCAGCTAGTACATACATATTATTTAAGCATAAACACTTGCATCTGACGGGAATCGAACCTGCCACCTTCTACATTGCAATATGACGCGCCACAGAGGTTGTCACAGAGAAATAGCTATAGATACCTTTGCTCTTGCCAGCTTGTTTGATTTTGTGCCAATGGAACAGCTGTGCTTGCAACCTTGGTTGGATATTAGGCTCTGCAAAGAAAATGCTTTATAAACATCATATTTGTATGAAAACATAATACTTATAGTTAAATTAATAGTAAAGGAGAGAAAGTCTACCTACTCTTTTCTCCACACAAACTTTACAAACATAGTAGACTGTTTCCTCCATTGATAAAGATTTTAGATGTTATGTTTATGCCACAAGTCCTATATCATGCCTTTATGGCATAAACAAACATATCTGCTCTAATATCTTTATCTAGGGAGGAAACAGTCAGCTAAGTTTGTATGGAGAAAGTGTAGACTGTCCTCCTTGCAATAGGAAACTTACGATTTGTGGTATAAACAGCCTTGAGCCAATTGCTTGTTGATAATATTGTTTGACAATCTAGCCAGACTTCTATAATATATTTTTGAGGGCATTTGCCTGAATTTACTCATCGTTTTCGGGGTCCGGTTTCCTGCTTTTAGGTTCCACTTCAAACGATCTATAGCATGCCGTGTAGAGACGATTTGCACGCACATTAGCGCTCTAGACGTCCAGCAGCATTCCTTGGGTCTTTCCAATCTGCCGCGTAGGAGCTATAGCACGATATTTGTTTCCCACGTAACTAGCCAGTTTTCGTAAGGTGTGACCGTACCACCGTAAGCGGCATTCTTGCAATTTATCTGCAATGTCTTGGACATGACTATTGAAATTCGATGATCATTGATGATCATCACACACAACACAAAAAGCAACCGCGTTCGAGCTCACGACGCGACGTGTTAAATCTCAGATAATCACTTGTGATTAATTCTGCACAGACAGTTACTCAATCGCACTATTTAAACACCTTTAAAATCATTTCATTTCATTTTCATAGATTTTACCACGCAAATACAATAATATCAGCTTCCATTTTTTGCTTTCAATATTGACCACAGACAAAGTATTACTTATTTTGTTCATTCATGCATTCATTCATTAGGTATCGATAGAACAACACTAAAGCCGTTTTGAAATGTCAGAATTTCCAAATTAACTTTTGAAAAACGCAATGAATTCTATTTACGTAATCGCGTTTTTACAAAAGTCACTGAGGAGAGTGAATTTCACTGAAGTGAATGAAACCACTCACAACAGTTAAATTCACTATGTACATAATAGGCCTGCAGGTCACCACCCAAAACGATTCCCTGCGACAACGGGATTGCCCCAAGTACCTCGCCGAGTTTATCCCAAAACGACCTCTTATCAGCGTCGCTACAACCGACCTGTGGCGCGTAAGCACTTACTAGGTGAGTAGGAACCCCCCCAATAAGCACCTTCACGCACATAAGTCGGTCGCTAAAGCGATTCACCTCCAAGATATCGTCATGCAACCCCTCAGCGAGCACCACAGCCACCCCGTTCTCTCCACCAGGTGCACCCGTGTAGATCAGCTTGTAGCCATTCCCAATGAGCCGGGATCTGCTGCCTTTCCATCGAGTCTCCTGCAGGAACGCCACGGCCACCTTCCGCCTGGAAAGTACGTCGGCTAGCTCCCTCGCGCGTCCGGTTAGCGTGCCAATGTTCCACGTTGCGAAGCGGAGTTTCGGGGCTCGCGTCTTTAACCGTGCCCGCCCGTGGCACGGTAGCCCTAGTCCACTTGCCACAGGAGTCGGGCGAAACTCCTGCGCGCCGTTATGCGGCGGCGCCCTATCCCTGTGGCCATAAACTCTTTTACTACTTTCCATAAAGATTTGGCAAATTTCGACTTTCACGGGAGCGACTGCCGTCTGACCTCCCAACCCCGAAGGGAAAGTCTGCGCCAGAGCCTCGTCCGTTTTTCAGCAGGTGCACCGGCTAGCAGGTGAGGTTGGCTTGGGCCCAACGATCTTAGTGGGCCCCATACACACCCAACCCAACCCTTTAATTTTAGCCACTGTAGGTACTGTAGCCCAAGGGCCTCCTCTTAGAGGGGTAAGGCAGTAAGACGCCACGCAAAGGCTCCGGAGTAGGCACTCCGGATTGGCGAATGTCCCATGTCTTCGAACCATGGCGCAGAATACATTAGTAGTATCGTAGTGAGGTCCAGTTACGGTTACAGTGTAAGAAAAACCGACATGTCCTAGGACGTGTCGCTTTTTCCTAAACATCTACTGTAAATACAGTCGTAATAGTTTTGAACGCGCGGTGAAGTGATTCCCCGTTTATGGGCCCGTCAATAAAATAATAAGTGTTTTATTTATGATGTTTTGTGGAGGAAAACACATAATGTGGCCGCTACGACGACGCTACGTGAAACGAAGGAATTATTGTAAGTAATTGGCAAGCATCAATAACACTATTTTATTATTACTAGCTACGTCCCGCGGATTCACTCGCGTAAGTCCCGATCTCGTAGTAATTTAAACAAACCATTTCTTTCTTATCGAATGCCTACATCACAGAACTCATTCTCAAAATTTTATCTCTACCTCTGAAAGTTTGGCTTATAGAACACAACAAAAATACCCAGTGTGGTATGGAAATGCCACCCTCGCTCGTCCTGAAACGGCATGTTTCAAATCCACCGGGAATATTAAATTTCTAAAAGAACACTCTAAAATTATCCTGTTATTATGTCACAAATTTAAAACTAACATCGCTACTAATTTAACATGTTTCTAACTCGAAGCTTGATTTTATGACAATTGACAATCGATACAAATTGATTTTTATTGACTTTTTCGCTTCCGTCAATTTGTTATTCGTCTATTACGAATGGAAACGCGTTTTTATACCAACTTTAATTATTATATTTTCTATTCGACATTAATTATTTTTTCATTGTACTATTTTCAGCTAAGTTTCAGTTTCATTAAGTTGATGTCTTATTTGACATACAATATGTCAGGTTAGAGTCTACATTCCTGATGAGGGCTTCTTTTAAAGCCATTTTAAACGCGTATAAGAAAATTCAAGGGCAGGCATATCTTAGTTCTAACCAATGATAGCTATCACAGCCCAGCAAGAGATACTATGGCTATAAATCAGTAATTTATTTTACCTTGTTACAATAATCAAAATCACGTTACCCGACAAAATCAAAGGCGGACCTGTCAATGTCAATCGTGGTGACGCGAACCAAGCGGCAGATGTCTCCAGGGGGGTGACGTCACAAAACCGACACGAATCCAGACGGCCACGCCGCGCCGCGATCGTGATGGATTTCGGTCCCACTATTTAAAGGTACACTCCGACCAAGTTAACTGTGCAGGTAGTTGTGGCGCTAGTGTCTTACGTATCAGTAGGTAGTGCCGTTTTGGGCACGAGGTAGCTCTGCTTTAAGAGAAGCGAATCTAGCATTTGGGGACACGATCTGTCTATAACAGATCCCTGACGGTTGCCCCTGGGGGTGGCCTGACGGCACAGCGGACCCCACTCTTTATACCCTTGCTGGTTATAGCTGGGGACGCAATAACATATATGCGTGTATTAGACAACTGGGTTTGCGTTGTCTTACGTATCTACAAATATCAATCATGGTTATTATAAATGAGTTTTAAGGCCAGACCTGGTTTAAACCATGATTTAGACATAGTAAATCATGGTTTAAACCAGGTCTGGCACTAAAACTCATTTTATAATAACCATGAATAAGTCTATCTTTGGAGTTTTGTTTGGAAAGCATTGGTGTACTTCTAGTCCTGAAGTTTTTTTTTCGTGAAACCTAGTGATTTAACCTGTTGCGTGTAAATAATTTAATTTTGGTGGCATATTGATCAATTTAGTTCCACGAAAGATAACGAGTGTAGTGAAATTAAAACCATGGTACCAAACACGGAATTAGCGTGTAACTAACAAATGCTCCCATGTGGTTGAAATTAAATTCGTCGCCATTTTTATTGTAGCCTTCGGCACTGTTAAACTTCTATAAACGATAATGATATAGGTACATTATTTTAAAACGTGATACTGGATTAAAATTGCCCTTGTTGGTAGACAAGCCATGACTAAGAAAACTGAACTGAAGCACAGACTGAAGTCTATCTTTAGTTCCTCATCTACCCACCTGAATAAAGAAATCAGTGGCACTGTACTGTTTAATTAATAACAAGCTATTTCGATATAGTTCAAAATGTTTACGTAATAAATAACTTCGTTTGATGTTTCTGTTTGTGTTTACGCGCTATTTAAGAAGCGGCGGAACCATTTTTGATACGGTTTTCGTCGTGAATTATAATCGTCAAGGACGGCGTAGATTAAAGACATTCAAAAGCATAAGTTTACGTCACCTACCTATGTCTAGTGGGCGTACCCTTTTTCTAATTTTCTTTCTTCTATAATAATGTAGGATTCATATTCCTACATTATTGTAGGAATATGAATATAAGCTGTCTGTCAAGCTGTATGCAGTTCTAAATATGTTTAGAACTGCATACAGCTTGACAGACAGCTAAGTCTCAGTAACAGTGTCTTGTTTTTACCTTTTGGGTACGGAACCCTAAAATGTATATCAAAATAGCTTCATTCTTTTGTAAGATACAACGCTCTCTTTTTTGTCAGAGTTTGAAAATGGCCATCACTAGATATAAATTAAATTCAAAAAGTCTCTTCGATTGATAGACATAGTAACGATACCTAAACTTTATTAGTCTTATTAATAAACGTAAGATCGGACTAGTGAGAACATGCTTTGTCTTTTTTCTTGACAAGAACTTTCAAAGTTGACAGACAGAAACAAAAAGTGGTTAAACTACTTTGACCACACTCCTCGTTTATTAATCAGACTATATTAGCCTTATTAATAAGCGTGAAGTAAAGTCGGAGTAATATTACCACTTTTTGTATCTGCCTGTCAACTTAAAGTTCTTGTCACGAAAAAAGACAAGCCGTGTTATCATTACTTTGACCTTACTGCACGTTTATTATTAGAACTTTATAAGTTTAAACATTCACCTCTTCAATAGGTACAATTTTGTACACTTACCCAATAAAAACCCAAAACATTTCCCACAACAAGTGAAAGCAGAACAAACATAAAATCTGGAACCGCAACTGACAACCGCAACCAACCAATCCCCCTAGTGAACGAAACTCGATAACTTGACTACGATTAGCATAAGTGTTATGTTACTCGCAGTTCCTGGCGAAAATGTTCTCTCACTACAGGACGATGTTACATGCCTCGGGAATTCCGCTAGCTTAGCTTAGTTCGTTCGCTTGCTACACGATCGAGTTTCGCTAATGTTAAGGCTGCAATACACTAACAGACAGTTTCTACATTAAGGTAAACGGATACATCCGGTTCGCGTAGTATAATTTTTTTTTGTAAAAATTAACTTATTCCCGCGGGATCGGTACACTCGCGTAATTCCCGATCCTGTGGGGATTTATATAATACTAGCTGACCCGACAGACGTTGTCCTGTCGTTTAGTATAAAAAAATAAAATTCATCAAAATCGGTTCAGTATTTTTTCTTTCATAAGAACCTTCTCCTGACAATAGCAAACACAACAAAAAAAGAATTATCAATATCGGTCCAGCCGTTCACGCGTGATGTCGTGACAACGGAATGGGTTTCATTTTTATATATATAGATAGATTTTCATATCGGATACCTACATCATCTATCTAGAACAGATTTCAGCTTTCTACGGCTAGGGCGGTTATCTATCAGTCAGTTAAGACAAAGGATTTTATAGATATTGATAGATGACCAAGTTGATATACGAAATGTAATTCTAACCTAGGGCATTGTATTCCATCTGCTTAAATTTATATTGTTCATTTTTTGAAAAAATCTTAAAGAATGAAGCTGTATAGGAAAACAGACAAACTTACACGATTTGGGGATACGAAAAGTAGGTACTTATAATACCTAATAAAATTTATAAAATAAAATTTATTATAATATTTATTATGTACTTATAAAATTTCCATGTCACAATGTTAGTTACCTACCATACTCCTCCGAAACGGCGCGACCGATTTTTACCAAATTTTATATGCGTATATTCAGTAGGTCTGAGAATCGGCTACTATCTATAATTTATAAGGCAAAACAACGTTTGCTGGGTCAGCTAGTATTAGTATAGATTTATCAATATCGATTGGAAATAATAACTGTTAAAATGTAGTAAATGTGTAGGCACCTTAATTCGTTCGCAATATCCGAATGTTTGTACGAAGCACATCCTTGATGCTTTAGAGTAGTAATCTCGAATTAATACAAACTCGGTATTTTGGTATGCACTAAATTTATTCGCATGCTAATTACGGTCTTACGGTGTAGGGATGTAGAGTTAAATTGCTTTGCTGAAGTCTTGGTTTATGGAGATGAATTTTGGTTTTATTGCTCGGAATGTTATGTCCGAAAGTGTTTATGCGAGTGATGAAAGTTTAGGAAGGATGTCTGTACTTATGTTCTATTAAGACATTTCATTTATAGTGCGGTCTTAAAACTTATAGGTAATGTAGGGACATACATGACTATCAAACCGTATACGGTGTGGTATAAATAATGGCTGACGTAAAAATATTTTTGGGGAACAAATATCATCATCATCATCAATGGCTGTACAGCCCTGTATAGGCCCTAGGCCCTAGCCTCTTTTAGCTTTCTACTATACTTTCCTATCCAACGCCTTTCTCTTCCAGTTCTCAAGGCCAAGAGTTTTAAGGTCTTGGGTAACGTCCATCCTAAGCTTTGGCCTTCTGATCCTCCGTCTACCGTCAGGGTTGGACTCAAGCAAACGTTGTGAAACCCTGTCTGGCCAAGTCAATTTTCAGGAAAAAATATAGGTAAAAGTAGAAGATGTCGCTTGATCTCGCTAGCGTAGATGATTAGCACGCCCCACTAGAGGAGAGGAGGTCGTGGGTTCATGTCTCGCAGGGAGCATTGAATTTTGAGGCAACAGGCATTTTTTTCTAAATACGTATTTCGTTGATTTTTATATTTTTCAAAGTGTTTCTTACTACCCTATAGTGAAGTCCCTGAAGTGTTGAGTGACACTATGAAATAAAATCTTCGGGTATTGTTAAAAAAAATCGACTGGTACTTATCACAAGGACCAGAGTCCATAGTCTGCTCTCACAATCGTGTCTCAATAGATAGAGTGTCGATGGAATACTAATTGTACTTTTTGTCATGTATTTGATATATTTGATCACATTTGTCTACCAAATGTGTTAAATACACGTCAAATATAACAATTAGGAGCAGACTTGGAACCCAGTTTCAGTGCACTTAAAACCGCGGGGCGTAACTATATGTAATCCGGAGTCTTCCGACAATCTCCCCATTTCCCGATATTCGCAGTATAAATCTGCCTCGAGTCATCTCAGTGGATATTAAACTGAAATGTTGTAGATTTATTATCTCATAACAGCTGTTTACCTGCTATACACCGCGTATGAACCAACATACGCTGTGCCAGGCACGGTTAGGGTTGCCATTGTAATGTGGAATACAGAAAATGTCCCGAGAAAAAGGGTAAGAGGAGACGCCATTGAAAAATCGTGATATTTTAGATTTTTCTTCGCTTTTTGCGGTGCTAATATGATACTCGTATTAGACTCATTTTTTGATGTGAAACATCTATGGGCGCGAGTTAACCTAAAAATTTGCGTGGCCATACAGGCCGTGACGACGCCTCGCCACGCTATAAGTATAAATACCTACATATACGAAGGAATATAACATCGAGCATTACCTATATACGTAACGAGTCGATGTTTTGGTTTTAAATTTTCATTTTTAAATTCTTAAACTGTAGGTACACACTGTTAAACTTTTAATTTTAATTACTTACCTATATTTTCTACTTGTATTAGGTATGGTTTTCTAGTTTCCCAATAGTTTTATCTAATTTTGAAGCTTAACATAAAAAAAACTTATTTATATGTGGTAACCCTATTTACGGTACAGTGCTGTATAAACTTATTTAGATATTATTTTAATACTCTGCGGCTTCCGTCTGTTATGGAATTAGTAGGTTCGTAAAATGTACGTAACTAAACATATACACCTATAAATATATAAATAAATATTATAAGTACATCAAATAACAAACAGGGCCCCAAACTTTTGGTACAATAACACAAAAAATGTGTATTCTTCTATAATACAAGTATAGATGCTTAGTTCGTGGCTAGATAGAGCTGTATTTAATGTCCTGTACTATTTAATTGTATTAATCTTCCTCTTCTTCCAATATTATAAAGAGGTAACGTTGGTAACAATTATGTATGCATTTTTCGGGTGAGATTACCCGAAACTACAGAACAGATTTCAAAAACTCTTTCACCAATAGAAAGCTACATTATCGAGGAGTAACAAAGGCTACTTTTGGTTTCGATATTCCCACGGAATCGGGACTTACTCAAAAGAAACGCAGGACTGCATGTTTTTTATAAAACTAGCTGATTTCGTATCGCCATCAACTACCTACCTCCCTTTTGGTGAAAACCGCATGAAACTCCGTTTAGTAGTTTAAGTTTACCTATATAAGGAGCTTATTGGCCTAGCTGCACCTGCCAATCTTGAATGGACGTGCGGGTTAAGCAACGCTTGGCGCGGTCATAATTTGGATGGGTGACCGATAATATGACATATTATCGGTCACCCACCCAGGAGCTCGAGAGTCATTTTTTGCCACACATTGTGTGGCAAAAAATGACTCTCGAGCTCCTCTGATCTTCGGAAGGCACGTTTTGCAGTTGGTCTCGTTGTTATCTGTGATAGCAGTCTTTGGGTCAAGTTAGTGGCCTGAAAACTCTAAAATTAGGTGAGTCACACTACTACACGAAAAGAAAAGAAAACGTATCGGTCATACGACACAGACATAACGACCTTGTTTCATAACATAGAGAAATGGCGCTATTAAGCAAATTATCGTTGTTCCATCCATAATTTTAAATTTATTGTCGCTGCAATTCCGCAAGGCTGCATATTACATTGCTCCAACGATTTCAATCGTCATTATTTTTATTGGAATTGCAATGAAGCTATCAGCCAATTACAGGTCTGATGGATTTATTTATATTTTCATTCGTGTTGGTACATGTTTTATGTGACGAAAATGATGTCGCGGTAAGACGACATAAAATTTTAATCATCTGTTTATCATCTATATCTATCTATCTATAGTAATATTATAAAGAGGAAAAATATTTGTTTCTTCTAACGAATAGGCTCCGTTACTACTAAACCGATTTCAAAAATTATCCAATAGAAAGGGACATTATCAAGGAGTAACATAGGCTACCTTAAAAACTAAATTAAAACTAAAACTGATTAAAATAAAACTAAACTAAAAACTAAACTAAATCTAAATCAGCTAAAAACTTGGTGGAGGGAAAAGTGCCCAGAATACTGGCTGCATTGCCCCGTTGTATACAAATACTTATTTTCTGGGCAAAATACAAGCCAGCATTCCGGTCACCCGATGCCTCCACCAAACGTTTAGCTAGCTCTCTGTACAGCTCCAGAGCGGCCGGCCCCCACGGACCTAAAGTCTCCACCCCAAACGGCACAAACATGTAACCCCTATCTAGATTACTATATTTGTGCTGTTTAAGGTTTTCAGCTTTATCAGCGGCAGCTCCTGCCCGCACCATGGTCACTGGAAGATGGGAAGGAGCCAGCGTGTCCACACAAGTGGCATCCCAAACTAGGGGCCTACCCATCTTCCAAGGAACGAGAGTCATTCCATCGGGTCTCTTGCCGTCGTCCCGTAAAAGTCCGTTAGGTTCTAAAGTTGACGGGACGCCGGCACTGCCGTAGGCCCGACGGATGACATCGTTCAGGCTGGAGTGCCGTGGTATCCTGCCCGCACTCTTTGGGCAGGATAATCCGTGGTGACCGAGCCGGTCTACAGGCTCTCCGCAATCACACCGGTGAGGAGCTGTACAGAAAGCACCTACACCTACCTTTAATTCCGATATTCTCACGGGATTGGGACTTACGCGGGTGAAACCACGGGATGCAGTCAGTCGTTTATATATCGGGGCATATTTTTTCAAAATTGACAGAGAGCGATTAACTGTTGCATGACTTACAGACAAAGTAACAGCTAATGTTAGTTAGTTTTATTTTAATCAGCTAATTTTAGTTAGTTTTATTTTAATCAGTTTTAGTTTTAATTTAGTTTTTAATTTTAATTATGTTTTATAAGTGTTTGGTTTCATAATAAACAATAGAGTTAAAAAAAAAAAAACTCCCATACAGCTAATGTGACATCTACAACTACAAACAGAATTCCTGAAAAAACCTTTGTGAAATCACTTTTAGATACCACTAGACCATACACTAGCATCTGACAATCATACACCCGAAAACCGCTGAACCGATTGCGATTAAACTCGAAGTGTAGATATTTGAAAACCATTAATAACAATTAAGTTGGTTTCATCTCGATATTCATGCAGAATCGGGACTTACACGGGTTAAACCGAGGAGCGCAGCGAGTGCTACAATAAATCAGAAACAAGAGATCTTCCAATCTACTAAAGTCTGTCTGGTTTTATGTTGTCCATTCCGTAGCTAGACTATCTCACTATCATATTCCACGATAAATCAGATCAATAAATCTATCCATGTTCGAATGGAATCAATTCTGCATGTGACATGTGCCTCATGCTTCGACGCTTCAGAATCTTACCACAGGGTTCTTGACGTCGTCGTTTTATCTTTGCTAAGAATTGTGTCAATGAAAATGGAGATGGTTACATTAAGTTTTATAAGTTGTTGTGTGTGTTGTAAAATATAAAAATAAAGTATCATCTTCTTCTTTTAGTATAGTGGTGTGTGTGTCTTACTTGGTGTTAGAGTCTGTTGAGTCTGAAACTATGTAATACATTATGTAGACGTGTACAAAAAACAATTAATGAATGAATGAAGCCCCGATATCATCCCACATGCGTTGCACATCAGGCAACTCTGGGATATCCGCCCCACCCAGCCCAGCGTGCCTAGTCGGCAGACAAAGACGCCTGCACCCACTGATCCTCATTCACTTACTTACATTCCCCTTACTTATAAACGATGACTAACTTTATGTAACGTTTGTATTTTACTGTGATATGAAGTTTCGAGGTTGTCAGACAGAGACAAACGTTACATAAACTTAGTCTTCGTTTAAAGTTTTGTACGGTTATTAAATCAATAACCATAACTGTGTCATCTTTAAAAGGTTAACACTCTATTTTTAAAACACGTGATTGCTTACACGTTGAGGAAACAATGTGGGGCCGAATCTTAGATGAAAACAAAAAACAGCAGATACGTTACCTAGTCTCGGCAAAGGAGACGATAAAACTGCGTCTAGCTGATGCACTAGCGTCAGTTGTATGTCGAACCGTTGCCGCGTGAGCACGTGCTGTCACACTGCGATTATCTTTTTGAAATCCATCAGAATCCGTTCCTGCTCATTTTACAAATGCCTGAGTCATTCATAAAGACGAATGTTTTTAAATACAATAATTTTATGAAAATGCATGTATAGGTGTTTCTAGCTCATTTTTTGAATACTCAATGTTAGAATATACCGTATCTACTATTTTTTGTTTTCATCCAAGGGCCGAATGTGTCGGGATGCAGATACAGTGCACTATTTTTAACAGGCAGTGGCGTCTTTGGTCTGTCGTCTCGCTCGATCAATAACTAAGTTATGCATGCCACGCTTTGCTTTAAAGTTTAACTATATTTGTGACTAGCTGCGTCCTGCGGTTTTACCCGCGTAAGTCGCGATCCCGTGAGATTATTGAGATCAAAAGTAGCCTATGTTACTCAGGGTGGATGTAGCTTGCTAATGGAGAAAGAATTTTTAAAATCATTTATAATAATTAGAAGTGTAATGTAAACAACGCTGTATAATATGTAGTCGGCACATACTCTGTCACCTGCCTGACACCGACCTTCAGGGACCAAGCAGTTTATCCGCCACCGCGCGGGGAGTATTCAAGGTTTGTTAGTCTCTCACTGATCCCTTATTCGCTTTTTACGACTCCCACGAGATAAGGTAACCCTATTCTATACCGGGGCTACACGGGGCCCACTAAAGAACTTTATTAGGCCCTTTAAACGAATGTTGGTTCTACATCTACGGACACAGTATAAAATTATAAAGTAGGTTCGTACGTAGTTATTATTTTCCATCTTCCTAACTTCGACCCGAAATCTAAACTTTTCGTTTTGTCCATAAAGTTGCATGCATTCGGTGCTTTCAGAGTTATAAATCACGACGTAGTTTTGTCGAAGCGTGGATAGAAGCTGTTCCTATTTGGCACAGGAGGAAGGTCGTTGTGCCATCAGAAAGTATTGTTACCAAAGAGGTGTAAATATTGAATAACGTGGATCAAAGAGATCAATTAGATAATTGAAATCTGTATTATAAAAAGAAAAGAGTTAATATTACTAAAGGAAATACAGTACTTAGAACATTAAGTTATAAAGTTTTTAACTAACACGATTGGAACTCATAATTTTATATTTGCGAAACGTCGAGGTAAGATAATTAAAAAGTGAAAAACCGGCCAAGGACGAGTAGGACTCGCGTACGAAGGGTTCCACTATCACAATTGGGTACGAATCCCTAAAATGCACCTCCAAGAGGATCCTCCAAGAGGGACCTGTTAAGGTCTATAAACGTTGAGCATTTAAACAAGGCAAAAAGTAATAAACACTACGCGATTATAACCGAAAAATTAGTTAAATTTCAGCTGCTTAATTATACAATTAATTAATTAACGTATAACTCAGTAATTACGTAGCCTTCAAATTTTGTTTTGAGAAACTAATCAAAATTTTAAGGCAACTTAATTATTAATTAAACCTCAAATTTTGAGTAGCGTTTCTACTCAAAATTTGAGGGCTACTGAATAAAATTTGAGGGATACTTAATAAACATTAAGTAGCTCTTAAATTTTGAGTAGCGTTTCAGTATTTGGCCGCAAGTCGCTGAGGTGAAGCAGTAGAACAGAATTTATAGTTTTTAATCCTCTATATTGGAACATTTGATATCTTTATCGTCGTACTATAACAAAAGTACCAATGTAGTTGCCAGTGTTTGTCTAGTTACAAATAGTTACAATATTGAACTACCTATACATTTAGCTGTAAATTTTTTATATTTGACCTATTTCAAAATGGCAAATACAAATCAATTCCTTTGTATCTGTATCTATACTTATAATGTCTTGGCCACACTGCCGGGAAATGCCGTTAATTATCGCGATGATAGTCGTTGAACATTGGTATAGCCACTCCATAAACGCGATAAAAGTATTACAACTATTATTGCAATAATTGTTGCGATGAAAGGCATTGACGTTACCCGTTGTGGCCAAGTCCTAATAAGGAACAGAGGATTAAACGTCTGCCTTGACGCAAATTTTTAAGAATAGTCTAGACCAGTGCAGTAATCAAGAATTTAGAGTATTTAAAATTCACATATCTGTCTGTCTGTTTCTATGTTTCCCTGTAACTTATGCATTCAAAAACTATTGATCCGGCATACATTTGGTTTTCGCCATTGCATAGCTCTGTTTTAAAGAAAAGTCGTCGTATTATACTATCTTTACTAGCTGCGTCCCGCGGTTTCACCTGCAAAGTTCCCGATCCCGTGAAAACATCGGTATCAAAAGTAGCTTTCTGTTGCTGAAATAATTTTTGAAATAGGTTCCATATTCGTTGCAAACAAAGAAAAAAAATCTTTCCTCTTCATAATATTAGTTTAGATTTTAGATACCTACTTAAATCCAACAAGTAGGACGGTTATTGACGAAAGACGCCACCCGTCCACGGTAACTTCAGATTTTTCAACTGAAACGCAGCTAATATTTAAATAATTTACCTATCAGAAAGTAAAGTAGGTAGGTATTTGTAATATAAAACCGGCAAAAAGCCAGTGGGTCTCGCGCACGTAGGGTTCCGTACCATTATCTATACAAAGAAAGTCGAATGGTTCCAGTAGTTAAAATAAATCGCAATATTTTGTGTTTAAAATTAAAAAATCACGTTTTTTATGCCCCTACTCCCCCTTAAAGATTTGTTTTATTTTATTTTAGTATTTGCTGATAAAGTAGCTACAGAAATACATCACCTGTGAAAATTTCAACTGTCTAGTTATCACGGTTCATGAGATACAGTAATAATACAGTAATCAGTAATAGGGTCCCGTTTTTACCCTTGGGGTACGGAACCCTAAAAACTAAGTAGAATAACTACCTAATAAACTTGAAACTTAAACAAACAAAACAAAAAAAAGCTAATAGATTGTACAAACTTCAATATTGTTGATCGCTTTATCATGTGTAGCTGAACGGTCTCCAATATATCCACGTCCTAACATCTCTTGTTGTTCAAAATGCTGTCTAATTTCAACGGGAGAGAATACAAAATCATTTGTCCAACCTATCGCGTGGGGGTCACGTAAATGTATGGCAATTTTGAATTCTATAACCGGGTGATAAGTTACGAATTGGTTTGACAGATTGTTGTAGTGGCGATACCGGCTGGGGTGCGGTCGCTGTTAATTAAGGGCGCATCCATCACAAATCGCCAGTGATGGGCCATTGATTAAGTCGGTGTACCACCATTTTTTTTTGTGATCCGCCGAGATTGATTGGTGGTTTTTGGCGTTGATTTTGACTAATCTATATTTTGTTGGAGTCAACTCAATTTTAAAAATATTTTTGGAAAAAGGTTTCAATTGAGCCTACTAATATTTTTATTTATAACAAATTAGAGTTTAGTCTTTGGCCGCTATCTCATCAGATGGTAAGTTATACGGTCTAAGATGTAGCAGTCTCACGGTTATTGTAATATTAAGATGACAGTCAACCTACTCTTTTATCCATACAAACTTAGTCGACTGTCTCCTCCCTGGATAAAGATATTAGAAAAAATATGTTAAAAATGTTAATGCTATAGGTCTCTAAACAGCCATGACCATGCCCCTACGTTTCGGTCTTTTTCATTTTCTAATTTTTCAGAATTTTATTTCTATTCTATTGAGAAAATGAAAAAAAAAAACAAACCGTAGAAATAGGTTTATACCTAATTTCTTTATCCAGGGAGGAAACAGTTGACTAGGTTTTTAAGGAGAAAGAGTAGGTAGACTGTCCTCTTAATGGTAGTAGAAAAGACACATAAGATTCTTTTGGCACACGTGTCTTTGTCGCGACACGTGTGGCCAAAGAACTCACCCCATCGCGATGTTTTAGATTCATGCACTACGTCGTAGATCGAACACGAAGATTTATTGCGACAACGCAACACAAATCTTCGCGACTCTATGTCGCTATAGCATAAAAATGCGTACAGACATAGCGAGGCATGTGCTATGAATGGTTTGTCACGCATGTGTCGTATTGTTTTCGTATGCCTTAGGTTAGGGCATGTGTGGAGAGGCATTTGCAACGCACGCCTCGTGATATTTCGTCACACCAGTAGATGTGTTTCAACAGTGAATGACCACCTCTTATATTGATAGATGGAGATCTAAATTACCACTGATTAAAAATAGGCTACTTATTATATTTAGATATTTTCAAGACATCGGGAGTTACATGAGTAAATCCACAAAAGCAGAGAATAGGGTTAGATACCCCATCTCTTCCCGCGGATGTCGTAAAAGGCGACCAAGGGATCTGATCTGACTAGCAAATCTTGAGTTGTCTCCGCGCGGTGGCGGATAAACTGCTTGGTCCCTAGAAAGGTTGGTGTCAGCCATGCGACCGGCCGTAAAAATATTATCATTATAATTCATCATTGACCAAGAACGTATGGCCAATTATGACTAAGATACCTACTGCCCCGACCGTAAATAGCGGCCCCGGGCTCCCGAAAGGGATGCAACCGGGAACATCGCTCAGATGAGAAGAAGAAGAGAATAAGTCAGTGTACTTTAATCGGGAGTTGTTCAAACTTGCCGAGCGTGTTCCGTGCGCGACTGTACCTACTTCCGGTTCCGAGATATCGGATTATTGCTCGCTTTCGACTTATTCCAGACCGATTCTAGGTTACTTTGTACCTTGTAAAATATATTGTGCGATATTATAGACAGCGGTAGTGAACCCGCAACTAAGTAACAAGGCTTTTAGTATGGTGACTAGACAAACAGAACATAACTATAATAAAATTCGAGGGACCTACTTGTTAGTGCAAAGAAGTATAGGCATTGAAAAATAATAATGTTACAGAAAAAAGTTTTAGTAAGTATCGAACCCGTAACCTTCTATAATCTCTAAAACGCCATATTCGAATAAAAAGACGAATTGAATTTCTGAAAGTCGAAAGAAAACAATAGGTAGATATTATATCCATTTTATCTTGAATATGCACTCTCTTTCCAATTTAATATTGTTCTCATATATCTCGTTGCAGAGGGGATCATGGTGATCTGTAATTCAGGCTCAGGCAAATCTCAGAGACCAGCTTCCCTCACCTAGCCTAGCCGTAACAGACGATCGAACCCGAGTGTGTGTGTGTGCACTCTACTGCCAAACGCAACTAATATGTATTCTGTGGCCGAACGCCACAGAATACATAATAGTTCAAAATAGTCGCAGATCAGTGGGACCAATGTCAGGTCAGTGGTTCGACCGTCTGTTACGCCTATAACTTTTTATATAAAAAATCAAAACTGTTCGGGTTTTTGAAAATATATGGAAAAACATAACCACTTATATTTATTAAATATTGTTATACGCGACGAATGTCCTCCTTCCTTAGAAAATTGCATTTCTAATATGATACGTCCGCATCGTGTCATCTCAGAAGAGAGTTTTACAAGAATTCAACACTTAAATAACGTTTTCTCCTAAATTCTAAAGATACATCTGAAATGCCCGTTTTACTGCTAGCCCATAAAGAACGCCATTTATCTGAGATAATCAACGGTAACTCATTACGTTTCCTTTACAACAGAGACATTAAATTAACTTAAATTGTAAAAGGGCAAGATCAAATATTTAAATAGAGATTACATCGTGGAAATGTCCCGGCCATCGCAATGAAATAAAGAAACTTTAATTAGAGTTTTGCATTTTAGAACGCCCTAGAGATGATCAAACAGATACACTTCAATTTGTGGAAATAAACATCAAAGATTTGACTGTAACACGCTTCTTCAGAGCCTTATTCGTGTAGAGGCTATTATTATTGTGGTCTTCCAACACTTCGTTTCGCATTGGCACATTAAACTTAAAAACTACAAATTTACTTAAAACAACATTTCAAACAAAAAAAATAAAGTCAGTCTACAGGCCACCCGAATTCGTTCTCGGCGCAAAGGACCCTAAAACGCACGCAGCATTTCCTCGTTGGATAGCAACGGCCATCCTCTGCACCAGAAAAGAACCCGAGCGGCAGTCCAAACCCCGATCTCTAAGCCTTCGGCCGATCTCCCTTACAAAGGGGATAGCCTCACTCCCCCAACTCCCTAACGTCTTCACGGCTACCGGCACAAATAAATAACTTGCGTGGAGAAGAGCATACTTGCCATGCTTAGCAACCGCCGCTGTCTCCGCCGCCGCATCAGCCACAGCAGCAGTACGGGAGCAGTAGTAGTTATATTAAATGGGTATACAATCTTGAACAGCACCTGTTTACAAAATTCACGTCTACGTAGTTCTAAGAGCACTTTTAAGGTTGTTTTGATCATACTACGCGTATTTAAAACGACGTAATAGCCTCCGACAGGTAATCTATCTTCAGCCGCCTTTAACAACGCTGAGTTTTTTTTTTTATCTTAAATCCTTTGACAAAAGTATAGTTGCCGTCTTTGGAACAATAGAGAGCTGTTCTGGGATGTGCTCTTTATTTAATTAAACACTTCAAAGTCACAATGGGTTATGAGGGGGGTTAATTTACTCACCCCTTTTGTTCGCGGAGATCACGCGCGAGTTGCGTGAACAGTGATCACTCGTTATCATGGTATCACTGAGATTACACAATGGACACTTAATTGTTTCAAGAACTATGTGAGATTCGAAGTTTGAATGGAGTTCTGAGTTTGGAGGAATTGTTTTTTTAGGGTTCCGTAACTAAAGGGTAAAAACCGGACCCTATTACTGAGACTTCGCTGTCTGTCCGTCTGTCTGTCACCAGGCTGTATCTAGTGAACCGTAATAGCTAGACAGTTGGATTTTTTTACAGAAGATGTATTTCGGTAGCCGCTACAACAACAAATACTAAAAACAAATATTAAAGAGGGGCGCCCATACAAAAAACGTGTTTAAAAACAACAAGGGAATATGAAGTCGCTACTGATTTGTCAGAGTCAAATCGAGTAGGTCATGGATTTCAAAATGGCTGCCCTGTCTGTCAAATATACCAGTCTGCCTTCAGTTACCAAAGAGTTTCTTATAAGTTTCAGATTTTCTTTGTGCCAAGGTTTTTTTTCTGATGCGGTCGTTTGATGGGACTAAGCTAAATATTTCACATTTTCCTATCAAATTTAAAAATTGGTTGTTGTAAACCATTTTAGGGTTCCGTACCCAATTGTGATAGTGGTACGGAACCCTTCGTGCGCGAGTCTCGCACTTGGCTGGGTTTTTTTTTAATTAAGGATCTGAGGATGTTGGTAGGTATGCTAAAACGTCAAGGGTTCTCTAGATGTGTCTTATCTTTAAAGTTTCTTTAACTAAACTTTATTTAGAAGCTTTGTTAATATTACGCTGGCGTTGAATGTCACTCATAAGGTTTACCAAAAGTTTAACTCAAGAACGGTTAAGCAAAGCTTAGATTTACATACTACGCAGTCAAAATTAAGGAAAATTAAGATATATCTCTAATGGGGCTAGGTTTTCGTTTTTTTACTGGAAATAACAATATAACACGAATTGCAATTTTGTTACGAGAGACACAATTAGGTATTATCTCGGTCCAGATTAATTATATTTCGGGAAAAGCTATTGTGATCACGAACGGTGTGAATGGTTTGGTGATGCCACGGGTCTATAAATATAATGTAGGTTACTATAATTAATTATTGTTTAACCAGATAATTTGTTAACATGAAGGTAGGTATGTAGGAAAGAAAATAAATTCAAGTAATTCACGATTAAACCGACCGAAGTGAATAAGGAAATCTTCACACATCATCCGACCATCTGTCTGGTTAGGTGGAACTAAAGAAAGCTATTCATACACCACCGTGTATCTGTCTAGGCTAGGTGGAACTGAAGAAAGCTATTCATACACCACCGTGTATCTGTCTAGGCCAGGTGGAACTGAAGAAAGCTATTCATACACCACCGTGTATCTGTCTAGATTAGGTGGAACTGAAGAAAGCTATTCATACACCACCGTGTATCTGTCTAGACTAGTTAAAGTTCACAGTCTTTAACTAGACAAGATAGATAGACTTACGCTTTATTGTACACTAGCAGATTCCCGCGGTTTCACCCGCGTAAGTCCCTTTCCCGTGGGAATATCGGGATCAAAAGTGAAAAAATTTTAGAAATCGGTCCGGTAGTTTCGGAGATTACCTCCAATATACATACATACATGTTACCAACGTTACCTCTTTATAATATTAGACACCAAAACAAGAAATATTTAAAAAATCTTAAAATAAAGTGATACATTGGTCGATCGTTTAACGATTTTTTTCAGATAACCAATGGAAAAGACTAAAGGAAGGGGAAGGGGCGGGTGGGGAGGGGTATTTTTTACCAGCCTAGCTTCGCTAGCCTATAGTAAATAATATTGAAAGTCCAGTATTTCACATTACCGTTTACCACAAGATTTGCAAAACAAACAGGTCGTCCCGTTAGTAAAGGAAATTCAATAGTTTCTCGTTAGAGCGATTGGATGACCGCCAGATTACCGCGGGGAATTTCACATTACCTACTTTATTACTTTTTTTCTAAAATGAATAAAATTAAGTATTTTTGGTTTTGATCGAGAAAACATTTGTTAAGAATCTAGTAAACGTGGTCGTGTCTTACAAAATCCATTAGTTCGACCTTAGAACGTGTTTATTTATAGCCGTGTAAAATGGTAACCATTTAAATTTTTTACTTAAAAACGATTACTTTGAAACTTCATGTTATAGTAAGAGACACACGTTACATAAACTTAGTCATAAGTAAGGCCCGGCGCACATTATGAGCATAGTCACGGCTGAGGATTTTAGTTGGCAAATAGCATTATACATTAACTTCATGGCAATAAAGTAGAAATGTCCATGATATATGGTCGTAGTAACAAAAATACCGCTTCGGTATGCTTGAGGCGGCTACATCGGCAGCCTTGAGGATGCTTCGCCGGCGCCGAGGCAACACTCGGGTGTGGGTAGCTTGCCCTGCCTCGTCATCCCTAAGAACGTTGCAGCATGCCAAAGCATACTTCCCGATAGTGTGCGCTTGCACGTAAGGATGCCGAAGGATCCCTTTCCTTTCCGATGCTCATAATGTGCGCCGGGCCTAGGGGTAAATCTCATTGAAAAACTCAATGAATCAATTTACGTAGGTAGGAACTAAAAATATATATAAAAATGGACTTTTCCATAGAGGTCTAGGTCCCATCAGAGCAGAGCAATTTAACGAACAAAACAAAATACAAAGAAGATATAAAAGAAGGTACAAAAACTTAAAATACCCAAACGTCAACAAAAGAAAGTTCCACTGCCTCCCCAAGTTACAAATACCTGTTTCTGATTGGAGTTATTTGACAAAAGTTTTGTTCATTTATTTAATGTTTCACTGTTGATGACTCTGATTGTTCGGAATTGTTGTTTTTGTGGTTTTATAACTTTTACGAAGAAAATTTAAAATTAATGTCTCTTACTGAATACTGAAATTACCATTTCCTTTTTCCCACGCGTTCACTATGATTGAAACATTTTAGGTCTGTTAAGGGCTAGTTAAGAGCAAATATTTGTGTCTTTAACTTCGATTATTTTACTATATTTTCTTATTTATATTTTCGAGTATGTAAATCTCGATTGATTATAGTACAGTAAGCAAATACTAGGGGAAATGCATAATATCGCTTTTGCTTTGTAACGTGTCAGTTTATAGTTTGGTTAAATTTATTCCTTTATAATTCACTTACATTGAAAATTCAGCATTTCTGTTAAACATACAAGTTAAAAACCCTAAATTTATTTAAGGGTTTATTTTAAAATCTCGAAACTAAAATCGCCGATACGTCGAGGTACCTAATTTAAATTTAGAATAATCTACAACGCGATTTACACTGCGTTTTTTAATTCTAGACTACGATCTGACGTTTTGGTTCTTTGTAAATTTTTTTTTTAATTTTTTTCCTTAGGAAGATATGTTAAATTGTAGCCTGCAATTATAAAACGAAGAAGTAAAGACCCGTAGTTATAAAAATAATAATGAACAATGATTATTTACAACAATAATATCCTATAGGTACATTCACCAATATAAAACATAGTGTTATTAGCAATTTCGGCAAGTTACTATACTTTTTAATCCACAAAAGTAGTCCGTAACTGAATTCTTAGTAATTTCCTGTGTGAACTCAATGTATTTCCCAAGTGTTGTTTAAACATACAGTCTTTATAAAACCATATTTCTCTTCTTCTACAGGAGTGTGCGACGTAGCCGGCGGAGCTGGCTCTGTGAACTCGCTGCCAGCGGGCCCGGGCTCGCGTTTAGCACCATCCTTCGATGCTGCCACCCCTCGAAACGTGACCGCGCTTGTCGGCAAGTCCGCCTACCTCAGCTGCCGAGTGCGCAACTTGGGGAATAGAACGGTAAGTGATATTCGTAACTGATATGATATTGTAGTATTTACCTACTCGTATGTTAATGCAGAGTATCTACTTATACATTTACATTTTATATGTATACATTTT
The DNA here is from genome assembly GCA_958496205.1 of Idaea biselata. Classification (NCBI taxonomy): domain Eukaryota; kingdom Metazoa; phylum Arthropoda; class Insecta; order Lepidoptera; family Geometridae; genus Idaea; species Idaea biselata. The sequence continues at coordinate 19,584,780 of OY292396.1, forward strand.
AGATGCGGAAACAAATGGTTCATAGTTACTAAGGTAGATTTTATATTTTACTATAGTTGACTTGACAGACGTTGTCCTGTCTCGTCAAAAAAAATAAAACTTAGAAACTTTTACCCTACTTCTACAGCAAGCTGTCTTCTTCTACCCTACCCTACCCTACTACTACCTACCACTACTCTCTAAAAAAAATAGTTAATTAAAACAAAAATCTTTCTTCTGGTTCTAAGTTACCTCCCCACCAATTATCAGCCAAATCGGTTCAGCCGTTCTTGAGTTATAAATAGAGTTACTATCTGCAGCTAAGCCCAACTAGCTCCGCATAGCTTAGCTCGCTTAGTTTAGTCGGCGGTCGACGATCAGCCTAAGTAAGCGACATTCCATTACGCCATTTGTCTTTGTTCAAATCTAATGTATGTAGGTATTCATGTATTTGTATGAGGGGTATAGAGTTACCAAGAGGGTTATTGACTCAAGAAAATAACTACAAGGAAATATATTCACGTTCAGGGCTCGGATACCGTTTAAATTTCTAAACCGTTATCATGCACCTACTTGGCGGAAAACCTTTTTATTTCGGTTTTGCTCCTAAACCGCTATATTTCAAACCGTTTTATTCGCGAAGTTCTTTCACATTAATCGGTTTAGAAAAAAAACGGTTTATTCGGTCCGACGCAAAAATAATCCCATATATAAAAATAAAACCCAAAATCCTTGCCATATTGCCACGCTGAATAGCAATGATTGATTATATTCATTCAAAAATATATAAAAACTAATAAATACCACTCCTTACATAAATAAATTCTAATATCCTTGTATAGTTCAACTTCAATCATTACTACTGCCAATTAACTTTGATATGATCCCAATTTTCCAAGCCTCCATAATAAATTATCGTGACACATGTCCCAAATAGCCCGATGTTGATCAAACCGTTAATTTAGATCAATAGGTACATAACGCAAGTGTTTGTTGTTCAATAAACAGTGGCGGACTGCCCGCAAACGGTTCAAAATTTAATTAGGTAGGTGGGGTATTCAATCAATTTGCTTAGTCTAGTTCAGGTGGTTATTATGTTAATAGTTTGCTCAATACTGGTAACAATTAATTAAAGGGTAGGTTAGGTATAGGTTAAGAAAAAACAATAATTTTCAATCGGAGTTATTTTTACGATACCCGGCCAAAGGGTTGCAATAACGGGTTCTGGAACCGAAGGGACTTGACGTTCTTTTTATTAAATTTTTCTTGAAGAAGATATGCCAAACCGTAGTCTACAATTAAAAAACGAATTATATTGTCAAACGTTTTGGTGCGTACCTACATTATAAACATTAGGTAACAACAAAACTGTAGGTATAGATAAAGACTAAAAAGCCTGCTATATCACAGCATAAATATTGGCGGCGCGCTCTCCTAGTAGGTTGACTTCATAGACACTGCGAAAATTTCAGCACACTCAACATGTGCAAAGAGTATCTACGTCAAAAATGACAAGTAGTCACATGTGCACACCGATAGACGCGAGCGCGCAGTGGAGCACGTAACTATTACAGAAACTTAGATCAAAAACGTAAACAAAAATCCCATACATTTATTTGAAAGTGACAACTCTATAGTTACCTTTTCCTTTAAAATTGTCAGTTCTTTGTTTATATTTTTGTTAGTTTCTGAAATAGAGTAGGTATAGGTAGCCTGTAGCTTTTTACCCGACTAAGGCGAGCTGGCAATAGATTCGGTATAATACCCCTATTAAAAAATACGCTAAATAAATTTTATTAAACACGGCTCTACCTTGACCATTTCTGTACGCATTATTTCCTTGTTTCATCCTTTTTAGACTCGTTATTTTTCGTAGTCAGGTTATTGTTCAGACGAGTCAGCCTACTATGTATCTATGTACTGTGACTATACACATCCGTCGCTCGAGCCTGCCTGTACGCTCGCCGGGCGATGGGCTGACGCCGTTTCCGCCCGCCTCTGGCTAATTGTTCGCGATAATTGCTCGGCTCTCCGCTTTCCGCTTCCCGCTACGCTCAATGCTTCAACGGGAAAGTCGTTTAAGGGGAAAATGGTTCGTTTTTGTACACCTAATATGATAATCAGGTTTAATAATTATAAACTTTTTAAGCTAACACGATTGGAACTTAGAATACCTTCATAATTAAATTATTCTTCTTTTTATTTTTGTATAGTTGTGTGGCTCACCTATGGTGTTAGAGTTTTCATTACAATATGTTTACCTGGGTCTTAATCGCGTGATTTTTAATTTTTAATTTTCTGGCCTCGACGTTTTGGATTTAATAGATAGCTTAGTAGTGTGAAGACGATAGTAGAATACTCATTGGATCAACTACTGCAGTAGTTGATCCAATGAGTATTCTACTATGCTATCATGATAGCTGTACCTACTTATTAAATAAATATTGCACGACATTACACACTGTGCAATCTAGCTCCTAACTAAACACTAGGCTTGTAATATGGGTTCTAGACAACGGATATACTACATATTATACTTTATTTTTAATAAATAAGTAGGTATAATAGGTACATAAAAATCACCCACATAAGGCTTCCAAAGAACATATCTATCGCGTCCGAACTTACGCACACAGAAGCAAAACTCTTAACAACACACCCTCACATACTTAATTCATTCGCCTTCGTCTACAAATTTTGAAAGCATTCCCACATAGCGAGATCTACAATAATAAAACCTAAGGGGGCGTCCATAAATTACGTGAGATGTTTAAGGGGGGGGGGGGGGTCGAGTCAAATCTCATCTAATCTTACGTTGGTGAGAGGGGGGGTCTCGGCAAATATCACGCAATTTTTTTCTGATTGAAACAAAAAAAAAAATACTATTTTGGTAAATTTAATCCAGGAGCTGTATTTTACTGCTCCAGTAACTGAACACACTCTACAGTTTACACGAAGCAATTTTTTTTTTCGTTTTACAATAACAATCCAACGCGTTTACGTTTACGGTTTAAGAAACCCACATTTTGAAAAATCTCACGTGAGATTGGAGGATGGGGGAGGGGGTTGAATAAAATCTCACGACATCTCACCAGGGGGGGAGGGAGGGACAGAAAATTTCAAAAAACACCTCACGTAATTTATGGACGCCCCCTAATTCCTAAATAAAATTATTCCATTTCTTTCTAAAATAAAACCTATTAAACAAAGAAACCACAAAACGGGAAATTATCAAACGTTTCCAGTCGCATTATTACAGAAAATATACACGACATCGACATCAGGAATTCTTCATTGCAATGCAAATTTTGGTGTACCGCGACCACGGAGCTTACTTCCCGAAGCTTTTAGGTCTTTGTTGATCGTGAGACACTCGTGAGCCTATGAACCCATTTTAGTATAGGGTGGTATAGGTATATCGAATTAATACACCGTATTATTTTCGATCTTGTGGAAAAAAAAATAGGTTTACCTACTACATCTATAGGTATACTTACATAGAATTTGTTTTTTTTAGGTAGGTACCAACTTAAAATTAGCTTTAAGTCCTTTCTTTTCGGCAAATTATGCCGACTAGTCGTCAACTAACAATTATGCAATAAAATCAATATTTATTAAATAAGTAGTACAGTTAGAAGATGGGTAGTCAGAAAAACGTTAACAAAACGTCATAGCTTACATACATCATCTAAACATCATACATTTAAAATGTTATTACTTAGCCTCAGCTCCATTAATTTTTTTTTCCAACTTTTATTTTTTATTTTAACAATTTTTTGGAAGTTTCGCAACAGCTTTCGAAGTGCAAATTTATCCAAAAATACCTACAATCGCCGAGTGATCATGATTAACCCAAATGTCTCGAAATTATAATGATCTGCGTTGCCGACTAGTCGGCCGACTAGTCGGCAATTTTGGAACCGACTAGTCGGCTAGTCTGCTAGTCGGCAGAACCCCTAGTCGGCCCATCACTAAATAAAATTAATACTTTAACTAGGGCTCTTATAAAACAAATATGTTTTTTGTGAAGTATACAGAACCCTTCATGCGCGAATACAACACGTACTTGACCGTTTTTATTGTTCTTACGTACCTATGTATAAAAAATAGATTCCACTGAGCTGGCTGCATGCTGAATTTGCTAAAAAATACTGTTCTTTTACTGCATAAATAGATAGATGCATAGGTAGATTAGTTCTTTATTGGAACAAACCAAACAAAATATTGCATGCATATGCAATATTGAGGTTAATTGCATACATTGCTCTTGAGGTTCATTCTCTCTACAACATATGCATATTGCAGAGAGAATAAACCTCAAGAGCTAAATTTTACTCTAACATAAGCCATAACGTAAGCGTACGCATCATAAGCTTACGTAACACTAGCTCAGTCCTCAGATCTCTGAAGTCCCCGGAACCCTCGACCACACTCCCCTGCATAATCCAACTTCTCTTCTTATAATCGTTTATGTAGGCCTGTATTTGTTTATGTTAATTCACAAAATGAATATTCATGGCCCCGCCTTTCTTCGCGCCCTGCCACAATACAGATAATTTTCAACTTTTCTAATTACGGATTTCGTTGAGTCCGTTTTTGTTTTGCATTGTTTGGGCCACTTGCGAATTGATCTTTTGAAATTTCGTTAAGTTTCGCGAGAGGCTGAGAATGTCGCGTAGGTTTTTTCATTATTTGTTTGGGTAGACTGGGTAATGCGATTGGGGATTTTTTAATACAATTAGAACTTTGTTTTTGGAGCGAAAGGTATTTTCAATGTCAAAATGTAGCTTTATTCATGTAGTAACTTTGGTGTCTTTAAGTTTAGAGTGAATATGTTTCTTCTAGGCAAACATATTCCTCTGTCGATCTCATCGTCGCTTACTCATCAGGTGATAAGAGGAAGTTTCTTTTTCGATCTGACGTTTGGGTTCTTTGTATTAGATTTCTTTAGGAAGATGTCATGTAAATACTGATTCACTGACTGACTGCATTATAAATGACTAAACCGCTATGAGCCCAAACCACTGGACATGGAGACATGCAATTTAGAAGGTTTTTTGTAAGATCCACTAAAATTTGTCATTTTTTAAATTCCCGACGTAACCGCGGGACACTGCAAGTTTATTATATTTATCAACCGACTTCAAAAAAAGGAGGAGGTTCTCAATTCGACCATATTATATATTTTTTAACTAGAAGTTAACAAAAGAAACAATTTCAATTTTAACTAATATTTTCACTCTCGATTTTTCATTCAAATTAATTAACGAACATAATTAAGTTACCTACAAACCCTGCCCTGAATAGAATGTAGTTCACCAGACTCTGCAGTGGTAATTAAATGATGCCAAGTATCTAAGAAGAACCCACTTTGCCGTCCTTTGAGCGTCGTCCTTTACTGCATGTCGGATTTCCTTCGCTGGGCTAAATGTTAGTGAAAAATTGCACCGTCTTTTAGTTTCGTTTTTTTATGCTGTGAGAGCGCGACGTGTCTTGAAACATTTTAAGGTTTGTGTCCAATTTTTTTAGCCCCTTTTTGTAACCAATTTGAAAATTATATTGTTTTTATTTATATATATTTTTTTAGTTAGAATATAAATAAATCATATACAAAAATATCTATATCTATAAAAGGCTTTGTCCTGACTGATTGATGATCATAGCAAAGCCTTAACCGCTGAAAGTAGAGAGCTGAAATTTGGAGTTTGTGTTTTTATGTGATTTAGGCATCCGATTAAAAAATAAAAATCTTTCTCATCATCTCTTTATCAAATCTTCAAGCATCTTTAAAATATTTCTGGAAATAGCAGTTGAATAAGTTTAGGCAAAATAGCACCGGTACTAATTACAGCTGCTGAAAACCATATGGGGATTGCTGATGTAAATGATGATTAACAGATGACTAAGTTATGTCACGTTTGTTTCTGTCTGTAATTTTAAAGCTTCATGTCACAGTAAAATAGAACTCAACGTAATGCATCCGTTAATCATCACTTATTAGTGATTAATGTCTATTGGATGCATATATATGTAGCTGTAGACTTAGATGAAAACAAACAAAAGTAGATACGGTATATTCTAACATTGCGTATTCGAAAAATGAGCTAGAAACACCTACATGCATTTTCATAAAATTATTGTATTTAAAAACATTTGTCTTTAAAAGTTGATTTAAAAAAAGTATTTTTATTATTTTATTATTTGAGTGACACGTTTTTTTTTGTTTCCCGGCATTTGTAAATTTAGCAAGAAGGTATTCTGATGGATTTCAAAAAAATCGCAGTGAGACAGCACGTGCTCACGCGGCAACGGTTCGACATACAACTGAGGCTAGTGCGTCAGGTAGACGCAGTTTTATCGTCCCATTTTCCGTGACTAGGAACCGTATCTTCAGTTTTTGTTTTAACCCAAGGCTGTAGACATATTTATATACATTCACGATCAGATAAAATAATTACTTTGTTTTGTCAAAAGCATTGTTTGTTACGCAACATTTGCGTCGATCGCGACGAAGAAAACGTTCGCTCAATGTCGTCCGAGACAAATCGGTGTCTCAGAACTCGTATAAATATTTATTCGAATAGTTACCTTATCTCGTTGGTATAAAGACCGTTTAGATTTGAACAGGCCATGTGGTGTTCAGAATACAATCTGACATGTCTCGTCTTTAAGCTTTGGTCACATCTGTAGAAATGTCGATCAGATAGGCAGGACTATTGGATTGAACTGATTTTTGGACGTATTTATAAGGGTTTAGTTTGTGAGCAGATGTTATTTATTAAAAAAATATTTGAGGGAAAAATTATCCTTAAAATTTCTGTCATGGCGAGGCTCGAGCTCGCGTCTCTGGGTAACTCAGCGACTTAAAGAACTAGACCCAAGTTCCCACATTATGATAATGCTACATGTAATCTATTTAGCATATGTACCTACATAGAATATCGTTTGTCTAAAGCTCAAACCAATTAGCGGATGTAGTTAAAATTTGGCATAGGTACCTCTGTGAGTCGGTCAAATACTCGACTTCAATGCAGAAGGTTGAGGTTTCGATTTCCGCCGGCAACAAAATTAAATATTTATTCTTAAAAATAAACAGTTGTTTGTGGTCTGGATGGCTCTCTATGTATGTATGTAATTACGAAAGAAAAATAAAGGTAAATAAAATAAAATAAATAAATTCTGTTAACAACACACAGCGCCAACTAGCCCCGTGGTAAGCGACTAAGCTTGTAATAATATGAGTAATAATATTAGTAAGTATTATATCCGTTGTCACCGTAACAAAAGCGTAATAGCTTACTATGAGGCTAAATGGTGCTGTTTGATAGTCAGAATTTATTTACTTAACTAAAATTCAAACTATTTATGGCGCTATAGTATTAAGTTCCCTTGGACTTACAAATTTCCCGCGGTAGTGCCACTGATGTAGCTGTAGACTTGGTCAGCTGTTATATCCTACCTCTAGGTGGACCCCCCTCCCCCCTCCTTCCTCTCCTCCTAGTTACCTATCTTAGCTTAGTCGACCACATAAAGAGAAAATAACTTTTCGTGGTCAATACGTCTGGAGCTAACTAAGCCGCAAGTTACGTTACGGTGTTTTCCTCCACCGTAAGAACTATTTTAATAGCGTACATAATTTTTCTTAATAACAAAGATATTTTCGGTGGTCGGTTGTTCAGGATTCGAATTCATGACCTTTGGAATTAAAGCCGGGATAAGCCGGGGCTTAGTAGGTATTTACTGGCAATTCCCACGGAATTGGGACTGAAGGCCCGGCAGCATTACAGAAGGTTGTGGATTCGATTATCGATCCCCTGGGATTTTTCAAATATTTTTTCATCGGATGCCTTCATCTCATTAAGAACAAATTCCCCAAACTCACGATCAGCGGTTTAGGCCGTGCGTTAATGAGTGAGTGCGTCAGGACATATTTGATTCTATAGATATAGATTTATTCCTGCACCGCAATGAGAAAAGACCGGTTTCTATCATGTGGCAGCTGCAATAGTCCTTGAAAAAGTTTCCACGTCTCGAAAGTCAGAACCCAACATAAGTCTCATTGAAATTTAAACCCCTAATTTCTTAAAGCGAGGTTATTTCAAGCAAAATTGAAAATAACCGAGGTTACTTCAAGCAAAATTGAGTCTAAATTGAACTTAATTCAGAGGTTTGCGTTACGAAAGATCCGTTTGTAGTTATCGCTGCCAGATCTGTAATAGGAGAAATAAGGGCAAGTAAATACTTTAGAAGATAAGTATAATAAGTCTCTGTCTTATTTTCGCTGTCGCTTAAAATCACTTAAACGAGTGAGACAGAGAACCGGATTCACAAACGACCCTATGCGTGGATTCTACTTTTGTCCCGTTTCCACTTACGTTGATTGTCACTGACAAGAGCAAGACAAAGCATTGAGTCACGCATAGGGTCGTTTGTGAATAAGGCTGGGACATATCATTTCGTAGCCAAAGTATTTACTTAGACTCTTCTAACAAAGCGAGTGTAGTCATAAAGCTACACACTATGTATAAACGTAAACACTATTTTTTTCGCTCGGTCCAATCTCTTGGCCATCATTAGTCAGTGTCGCGGGGCGTCGCAACGGATTACGCGTTGGATTACTAAGGTTCACGGACGACGTAGCTCGTGCAATGTGTGTACGCGCCTTAACAAAGTGATATGATAGTGCGGTAAAGACTTTTAGCAAAAAAACATTTGTGTTAAAGATCCATCTATTTCGGTACAGAATAATATAATGAAGTATTTAGCGAAATGAAATTAATAGGAAATTGAATAAGCTGAAAATAAAATTTCAATCGGTTTTCGGTTTTAATCGAGTTTCTCATGAAACCTTCCAATTAGCCAATTTCTAAAATTTAGTTGTAGTTTTTTCTGTTTAATAAATTAGGATATTTTCGAATCTACACAACGACCTAATAGCATAATTTCTACCTCAGTAAAGATAAGATAACTAATACAGTAGTTTTACTTCGAACTGTCGTTTGAATTAAATCTCAATCTGTTTCAACTAGTCAGATATCTACCCCCTTACTTATAAACGATGATGAAGTTTATGTAACGTTTGGCACTGTCTGTTAACTTTGAAACTTCATATGACAGTAAAAGACAAACGTTACATAAAGTAAGTCTTCGTTTATAAGTAATGGGGTTAGTGCTTGACTTCCATATTACTTTGAATCTTCATGTGACAGTAAAAGACAAACGTTACATAAAGTTAGTCATCGTTTATAAGCAGGGGGTTAGTGCTTGACTTCCATGTAAAGAAAAGGTATTTTATACCTATAACATAAAACATAATAAGTACATTTTAAAATTTATTTTTGATTCAAACTAGGTACTGTGAATCTACATCTAGAGTCACAGTAGGTACAGATGAACTTTACCGTAGGTAATCTAAATTTGAACTGTTTTTTAATTAACCAAATGTCAAATTGTAGTCGAAAAAGAAAATACGTGATAAATGTAGTATCACCGTTTTATTTTTGTTATTAAAACGGTTCACCTTGGGTAAACCAAAATGTGAGCTTCAGAAAACTTAGTGCGGAATAAGTGTGTTTTTGGCACATAGCCAAGTCGGTTACGTATCTGTTTTGTTTGCGCAAGTTAAGTGTTAAGTGACAAGTAGAGAAACTTCAACTTTATCGCTTCAATGTAATCATCTTGAGTGATTACTAACTGTGCGTAATTTACTGAGATTATAAAACGTTTTAAAACATTTCTGTAGTCAGCCATACGGTATGGCTGACTACAGTATATAGTGGTAGTGGTAGGTATGTATATATACTACTATAGTGGTATGGCCCATACCACTAAAAAAAAATGATCACCTTATGTGAAATTGAGCGATTGGAGTTTGTGTAAATATTGCAATAGATTGTACTTTTTATTAACAAATAAAATTGAAACAAAGAAGAACACTGGACTTCGACTTTCTGATCGGGAGGCTTCAGCGCAGTCAAAGGTTCTGGCAGTTCTGTTGGTCCCGGTTGTTAACTCAGAAAGCAACCGTTATGTCAAGTTTAAGGTCCGTTTAAGGTCCGACCTGAAAACTCTAGCAACTAGATGAGCCACACCACTATGATAAAAGAAAAAGATATATACTTAGTCCATTTCCTAGCAAGTCAAGTCACGACTGAACAGTTACAGGAAATGAATTAATAGGTAAGGTAGGATATTAATAAAAACCTTAACACGAAACAAGTTAATTAAGTCAATTCGAAAATTACCTTTTTCCAACACTTTTACTCAATTAATTTGTAATTAAATAGCTATTCCGTCATCTTAATACATTAAAATTAAATTATCTACTGTATACTTAAATTTTATTCACCTTTCCTCTCAAAATTTACTCGACAAAATATGAAAATTATTCCTTAGACAGCTACGAGGCTACGAAGCTACGAGATCATCAGCTACGCGTAGCATTTATTGTTATAAATGCTTTTCTTCTTAAACACGCGGGGCACGGCTAGTTTTGTTAAACTAGCCGTGCCCCGCGTGTTTAAGAAGAAAATCTAAGTATTCATATAAAAGTAGTCGACTGTTTTTCTTCCTGGATAAAGACATTAGAGCAATTTTATTATGTTTATGCCATAAAACCTATATCTGCCATGACCATCCCCCTAAGTTTGGTTTTTTTTAGAATAGAAACAAACAAAACGTAGGGACATGACCATGCCCCCACGTTTTTTTTGTCATTAAACCTTTACCTATCAGCCATGGCTGATATAGGTTTAATGACATAAATATATTTTCTCTAATGTCCATAGACAGATATAGGAAACAGTCGACTACGTTTGTAAAGTTTGTATGGAGAAAAGGGAAGGTAAAATTTTGGAAACAATGTCGCCTACAATCTGTACACAAAAAAAAGTTCTACGACATTCCGTCATGAAATAATCAACAATTTTCGATGCGCCCGACATGGATTTTCAGTTTTTCAGAATAGGGCCCTTAAAAATGTATAATATAGGTACGCGACGAATTGAGAACCTCCTCCTTTTTTGGAAGTCGGTGAAAAACGTATAAAAATTTGGTGTCTTCACAACCACTTCAAGACTTGATCTAAATTTAAATAGATTCCTACATTATACAAAACAGAACCAAACCTCAATAATCTCAATAATTGAAAGTCCGATAATTCGAGATTCCAATGAAAATCCTTGTGTAAATCGTTTTGAGCACCCGAAATGTATTGAAAGAGCCATCGCAAGCTCGCTCTTTGATTCAAACTGAATTATTCATCGGAATAGAGATTCTAAATTAATTTATTGAGTGTTAATTAACGGGTAGAACCACGTTAATAAAATACCTACCTCTACTTTTAATCGTTGCCGGCATCTTTGTTCGGCACTGATAGAATTTTCATGAACTAACGTTCATGAAATGACCATTCTTTTCATGAACTAATGAACTTTCATGAACTTTTCATGACCAGAATTTTCATGAACTAACGTTCATGAAAATTCTATCAGTGCCATGTTTTCCATAGTGTTAATTTTTTAGGGTTTTATAAGACTTCACTGTCCGTCTGTCACCAGACTGTATCTCAAGAACCGTGATAGCTTAACAGTTAAAATTTTCATATTTGATGTATTTTGTTGCCGCTATGACAACAAATTACTAAAAACAGAATAAAATAAATGCATCACCCAGACCAGAAACAAATATTTATTTTAAGCATAAATACTTGCACCCGGCGGGAATCGAATTGCAGTCGGGCAATTCGATTCCCGCGGAGTAAGCGGCCTGCATCCACCGTGAACCCGCTATCCAATCCGCGGTCTTCATTCGAGAACTTTTCACCCCCAACGACCATCAACTCGCTTATTATTTATAAAAACTAAAGAAAAATACAAATCTCGCATCCAAAAAGGCACTTCACTACAAAAAATAACTATAATACTCATTATCTACTCAAAACGATCTTACTACCGAAGTCGCCGCCCACTAGATTCCACAAGTTTTCACCGCTATACCCTGGAGAGACAAGTTGATGCAACTTGATACAAGTCGGGTACAACTTTGTGTACAACTTGGGTACATCTCGGACCCTGCGGTTTGGCCCTTCAACTTGGCAGGAGTCGTTACTTCGCCATTCTTGGCTAGTAAACTGATACTACCAGTACTTCCTTTAGGTTGTAGGTGTCTATGGGTGTATTGTCTATAGATACGTTCGTGTATAGATCGCAGGCATTTTGTATGATTCAGTTTACATACGGCGTAGTCAATTTCAAAACGCTGGGAGTAAGTTATTTTTTTACCCAGAGTAATAGGCGCTTCGGCGACCGCTGCTGCGGTATTCTTGCTTCTTTCTATCGCCAAAGCACTGTGTGTAATAAATGACTAATGATGTTATAAACCAAACCTAACCTTTCCAAGGCTGGGCGCTCCCTAACGTTTTTAGGGTAAAAACGGGTATCCAAAGGGTAAAAACGGGACCTAATGTCCAACGATCGTTTCATAGACATACGACTCTTTTGGGCTCTTTTGCGCTATGGAAACGATTGTTAGATGTTAAACTGACACATTATTGACACAGCTTCGCTCGCGATTGGAACGTAGCTTAAAAAAAGATCGTCAATTCACACGATTCATTTACTGGCTTACCGGATTGATCAAGTGAAATAGCTTGGAATTCCGCATCGTGTGAAATTTCTATTATTATAGCAAAAGTGGTCTTGGTCTAGTGGCACATATCTCGACTTTAACTCCGAGGGTCGTGGATTCGAATCGCAGTGACGGCGGCTTAATGACATTTTCAATAACAGAAAAATATGTGCGTTGTTACGTCGAAGGAAAAATAGCATAATCGGCGAGGTTTGTCTTCTTTGAAGATTACACTCGCATTACAATTCTGAGGCCGCGTAACCCCGGCTCCACATCACGCAAGTGTCCGCGGCGGCTTAGCACAAACCGCGCGGTCACGCGACGACCGCAAACGTTCCGCTAACAAAGGACGCCGCCCTTTGATCTCGACAAACGACGCGCGTTTGGCATAACGGTGCGTGTATTAAACAACTATGACGTATAGAGACGTAGTCAGATGATGTTTGAGGATGTTTGGTTGTTATTTAGCTATTTTTGTGGCGGCCTCTGAGGTGCGTAGGGTGAATACTCGGCTGCAGAAGGTTGCAGTTTCGATTCTCGCCTGAGACAAGTATTTATTTTGATCATAAGTTCTTGTTTCTAGTCCTGGGTCACATAAATGTAATAAATAAACGTTTGGATTAATTTCTCAAAAATAAAAACTACATCAAAGTTAGGGGTAGGTGTCCTTGGTCCCGAACACTGTCCCGGTCCCGAGACAGTGTCATGGTCCCGGGACGGATGAGTTGAATTACCCTAATGGTCTCAACTGTCACGGCTGTCAAGAATTTAAGCTCGACCAGGCCGGATGAGACTTTTAGAGTAAGTCGATTAGTTATGTGGTTCAAGAGAAATTGCCGTATAATGAGAAAGCGTAAAGATTACAAGAAGAATGTAAAATTTATTTATTCAATAAGATTTCACATAATTGTTTTGTATCGTCAGCAAATTAGTGTGTCCCACGCGACCCATGTAAATAAATAGACTTTTAGAAAAACATCAATTTGTTTCTAAAATAAAATTAAAGTTAGTTTTGTGGTTTAGGATAAGTTGGCGGATCTATAGAAAGAATTTAAAAGAGCCAGCAATAATTTAAGACTTCACTAACAGGTCCGTTCATAACAGAAATAAACGAGGTAATTCCAACTGTCTATATCTACCACCTTCGAATTGACCACGGAGTGACCTCGGCAGTCCGCCATATATCTGCGACAAGGCGCTAGGGTCCGACAGCCTCCTTCCCCTGAATACCGCCCGCCCCCGCCCCCGCCCGGGGGCGGGGGGTATCCTGCCCCCAAGTGCCATAACTCGATCACGGATATTTATCGGCTACTACTTTAAACACCTCTTTATTGTTTCTCGGTGGTGTCAGGTGAATTCAATGGCCTTTCTTTCAGTTTCTATTACTTGACTTGGGAGTTTTTTTTTTCTTCGTTTTTCTTTTGGTGGATGCGTAATAAGTAGGGTAGACTGGGTACGATTGTGCCTCAGGACGAAAGTGACAGTCGCTTTATTATCGAAACCATAAGAGATAGAGTGGGGGGTGCAAGGGAATAAAGGAGCGGTAAGAGCGTTTGATTACGTGTCACAGTATTGCGTCAGCCATCGTGTGACTTTGACGAGTGTAGGAGACAATCTTATTTTTGATGGTCAAAACTAAGTTTTTTTGTTAGACTTATTTTTGTGATTGTGTCTTTATGAAAATAGGTACAAGTATGAGTGTTTTACCTAATTATGAGTAAAAAATTAGCAAATAAATATCAGTCTATACTATCTACGTAAATAGTTTTGTATTTTCTTGACGCTTGTTTTTGTACGAAAGAGCATTTTGGGGATAGTTGTGCCATTGTTGCTGAGTGCGGTTGTGACTAAGCCAAGCGTATTTTTTTTTGCTTTTTGGTGCCCTGAAAGCGCACGAGCAAAACCGATTGAGGCAAGGCTAAGGCTATATACGCACTTATCAGTCGTGGCGAAGGCGTGTTGTCGTCTTATCCCGAATTCCGTCGACATAACCATACAATAGGTGACAGTCACAAAGAAATTCGCGACGTGCTTCCGCCACAACTTAGCAGTGCTCGAATAGCTTAATATAAGCCAGCATCAGGACGCATACATACATGTAAAAAGCAGCACTTTACTGCGCAGTGCTGCAACCAAGATAATCGAATTTCCTTATCTCCTTACCGAAAATGCAATGAAAGTGCCGCAAACATTAGAGAATTAAGATTAAAGGCAGATTATCTTACATTAAAAATAATTTTAAGTCATTTTGGTATATTTTTGTACCTGTCACAATCAACCCCAGGCACTGTCACAACTGTCCTTGGGGTCAGGTCGGTTGTGACATTTTTCTTTTTTTTTTCAACTTGCTCCTGTGAGCTAACCGTTGGACTTAGGAACACAATCTTAGTATTCAGATGTAGGCAAATGTTTATATTTTTATATAAACGTTACTTCTTCTAGCTAAGTATCATATTTTCAGAATTATGGTCGGTCAAATGAAAATTGGCCCAACCGTACCCAGTCTACCCTACCTACTATATAGACTGGGTTAAGAGTTAACATTTAACTCTTAGGTCTTGTTAGCAAGGTGTTATTTGCTTATTTTTTTTTAATATTTACATATTTTAATTAAAATTTAATATAACTAGCTGCGTCTTGCGGTTTTACCCGCGTAAGTCTCGATCCCGTGGGAATATCGGGATCAAAATGTTTTACTTCTATAGCCTATGTTACTCCTCGATAATGTAGCTTTCTTTGGTGAAAGAATTTTTGAAATAGGTTACTTTAATTACTTTTTGAGGTTACTCATTACAAACCAAACACACACACAAAAATACCTATCTTTCCTCTTTATACCTAATTTTAGTGTAGATTTACAATTTAGTCACAAATCTTCACGTACTTACCTATATGTCTTCTTTGTTCCTTTTTCAAGTTTTATTTTTCTAAAATAATTCCTATGCAAAAAAAAACTTCAAAAAACTTAAATTTAATTTCCAATGTTCCAAACTGAGACTGATTTTAATCAAACTAAACCAGACTTAAGAAAAACAATTTTAATTTAATTCCTAAGTTTTCTTTTGCCTAGAGCGTTTTAATGGAATCTTGTTATGTTTGAAATTTACAGGTATACAAAGTTTTTCTTAAACAAATGTTGTTCAAGTTGTGACTAAATGTTTTAAGTTGTACTAGGAATGCCCATGCATCAAAAAAGGTAGTTTAGAAAATTCTGCAAACAATTCAGTCACTTTTTGAAACAGTCACAACAACTGTGATGCTGCAGAGATGGCATACGTGTTGTCGTTCGAGAAATGACACATGAGCACAAAAAACGTTTTGTCGAAAAATTAAAGAGCGTCACTTTTTGACTGGTTATTTTTCTCGATCCACTAAATGTATCTCGTGTTCCTATGCTACCATTGCTGGCCCGCACGGATCTGATATGTAGATTCGTAAGCACTGCGTGCAAGTGCTATGACAGGTGCAAAATAATAACTCTCGAACCTCACATCATACTTCCAATTTTCAAAATGATCATATGTTTTATACATATTGTTAATAAGCAAAATATTTGAGTAATTATTGTGACTGTTGACGGGCAAAATTCCTTTCAGAATCTGCTAAAGTAGGTATTTTTTTAACACTGCTGAAATTTCTAACAATTTATAATCTCGAAAAACGAGTTTAGGAACTTAAATATGTAAAAAGGGTTCTCCTCATTTCGAAATTCAATTAGACCAAATACAGAACAGAAAAATATTTACAAAGTAAACATTGAAAATCCTTGATTTTGATAATTCAAAGAATCGAGGGACCATCAAGTAAATCAAGAAAATAAACAAGATTTCGTTAATATAAACATCAAGCAAGTAACCTTGATACTTTCTAACAACTTTTTACCTGAACCTGTAACAAGACCTTTTTACATTTCTTTGTTTTTTTTTAACAAGAAACGTAAACGAAAGAGGTTTCAATGACTAAATTATTTCCGGACTTTGAGAGATTATTTTCTTGAAGTTTTTTTTATGTCGGACCTTCCTTTTAGATGCTTTTAGGAATATTTGGGCGTTTAACATTTTTTATAACAGTTTCAGATTATGGCCGCTTAGATGTAATGTAATTTGGCTCAATGAAAGAAATAATATTTCGTTTAGATGTATTTAACTGTACGTCTTTAAATAAATAAATCAGCCATGTAGCCCTGGCAGCATAGGGCTTCTTCATCTCACCCTGTGAGTATTGTAAAAGCCAACTTAGGTATCTACGGGAGACTTCTTCTTCTCTTCATGTAGTGGCATAGACTTAAAATAGAGACGCTTCGCTCGCTCTGTCAATAAAAAGAAGAAAATAGGTAATTTATTTTTATTCACCTATACATGAAAAACATCCACAACAAGATAGAACAAAGCAACTTAACTAGACACTTACAATGAAACAACAAGGATTGCATTCAGTATAATGCTGCAATGAAGATACACCACAGAGCACATTTTCAGTGCAAACCTTTTGAGTGACAATCAAACCTACTAATGTAATAAAGAGGTAACGTTGGTAACGCGTATGTTTGTATGTATGTATGTATATTGAGGGTAATCTCTGAAACTACTGGACTGATTATAAAAAATCTCCAATGGAAAGCTACATTATCGAGGAGTAACATAGCCTACTTTTGATCCCGATATTCCGATGGGATCGTGAATTACGCGGGTGAAACTGTGGGACTCTTCTAGTAGTTCATAAATATAATTTTGATAAGTGCAGGATTAAATTTTTCTGATCTATGTCAATGGACTTATAGATTTAGTTTCATATTATTTATAACTGGTTTCGAACAGAAGAAGTTCTCAATTCATCGCAAATTGTTTTTTTTAATTTTTCCTAAATTTCTAAGCACTATCACAAAACTCATCATCATCCGAGCGTGGTTCCCGGTTGCATCTCTCTCGAGAGCCCGGGGTCCGCTTTCCTACTTTTACGTCTCCACTTCGCACGATCTTCGGCATCCCGTGTAGTGAGGCCATTAGTACGCATATCGAAACACTATCACAAAACTAACAGGATAAAAATCATTTCCATGCACAAAATAAGTTTCTCTTCAATCGAACTACATCACCTTTTCTAAAGTTGGGTAACAAACAGCCGCTTTCCAAAGTTTCTACTCACATTATCATAAAGAAGGATAAGTGATGAAGCTTACTACCTACTATTACCATATACCTACCATACAAAAGTTGGTAACTTTATTTTTTGTGTACTCAATACTTCGCATTACTTCAGGTCGGATTACGTTGTTTTTCGACCTTTTGAAGGTCGGAAATTCAATTGAAACGAGATCTCTGATAAATTTGAGACTTTCTGATCAATTAGACTTATTAGATAAGACTGCATGGTTTCCGTGATTTTGCTCGCCTTAGTTCTGATTACGGGAATCTTATACTATTCTACTTCTTTCCTACTAATATTATAAACGCGAAAGTTTGCAAGTATGTATGTCTGTATTTAAGTGACTTTGTTACTCTTTCACGCAAAAACTACTCAACCGGTTGAGATGAAACTTGGAATATAGATAGCTGGAGACCTAGAATAACATTTAACTTTACGTTACTTTTTATCCCAATATTCCCACAGGATCAGGACTTACGCGGGTGAAACCGCGGGCGTTTCTAGTATTATAAGTATACAGGGTATTTCGACGAGGGGATATTAAGCCGAAAGGGGGTTGTTCTAGAGGACTAAGCGAACAACTTTTATTCTACGACTTTAGGAAATCAAAATTAAAAAAAAAAGTTAAGTTGTATCACTAATAAGCAGCTGTTTTTGTTAAAAAAAAAGGCAATTAATGTTTAGATTGTAGTGGTCCAAAATAAATAAAAGGGCACCTTAAGGCCAATGACCTCAAACTCTAAAGACAGATGATTTTCATGCAAACTTTAAACTCAAAATTTTCGAAAACTACTTCGAATTTCCAAAACTTGTAGAACAAAAGTTCTTCGCCTAGACCTCTAGAACAACCCCCTTTCGGCTTAATACCCCCTCCTCGAAGCACCGTGTATAGCAGACAATAAATAAATTCAGTAAGCATCACACAGCGCCATCTTGTCCCGCGGTAGGTAAGCTTCTAAGTTTGTTTTACGGTGACTAATCAATGGATAAAATACTTCTATTATTTTTTCTTTTGTAAATACATACAGGTTATTCAATACATAAAAAGACACCCAGACCAGAAACTTTAAATACTTAACTACAAATACTTGCTCCCGGCGGGAAGCGAACTCGCAACCTTCTGCATGTCATGACACACGCGCTGCAGAGGTCGTCGAATAGATAGATCTAACTAGGTATCTCTATTCTACATGTTACTCCATTCCATTGATTGGTAATTATTTTTTGGAGCCCGAATTTAGTCACGATTCATGTGTCTTGTCAACATTTTTGTTAGACATTTCAGTACCTAGCGAAAAACGTTGCTCTAAAATCCTAAATTGTCTCCTTTTCTATAAAGATTATCCAAAATCGTAAAGCTTCTTAGGAACGCTACCCGTTGAATATCGCTCGTATCTTGTCACAGTAGGACATACAGCCTTCAGGCTTTCGGCAATAAATCCGTCGTTCGTGACGGGGGACCGGATACGGATGTACGAGTATTCCCTAAAACAAATCAATATATCGGACAGACAATCACGATACTATTTATCATTCTTAAACGGTTCTCAAAGTTTGGGTGCTTGGCCCTTGAATGATAAGAAAAACTTGTGCGTGCTAATTGAATAGGTACTATTAAATGTAGGTTTTTCTGCTTCTTTGAGGAGAACTTTTGAATAAAATCGTTGTAGCCTATTATTAATACGATAAAATGATTTTGTGTTAGTATGTTTAATACTTTTCTTAAGCTGGGTTGTAAAAAAAACATGAAAAAAAATATATTAATTAACCTATAAAACCTAGTTACAAATAAAATATTATCAGCGGTCCCCACACTAGACATAGTCTGTGTCGTGAGGTGCCAGAAAAACAATTGCCCAGCCACATCGACCTAACTAGTTCGGAATAGCTAAAACTAATTAGCAGAGGTAAAAACGAAATATCGGACCATCCATGAAGCTATTAGCTATAGGCTGTTCGCTATTCTTTTTTGAAATATAGTACTAACTATAAATGTCGTATTTCATGGATGGTCCGACATTTTGTATTGTCGTTTGCTAAATCGTATTAGCTAGTTCGGTGTGGCTGTGCAAGACAGCCTTAGTAACTAATTAATAGATTGCGATAAAACTTTGCATGTTGATAACTGGATCGTAGGACTATTACATTTTCATCAAAATTCCCCGGATTAAACTGCAAAAGCGGAGTGTTGCGATCAAAGTCCGTGAGCCTTAAGATCACAGATATCAAATAAAGGTACCATTTTCCCTAGTTTACCTAGAGGTCCTAATTAGGTAATAACGTGCCTTGTTTTAGATTAGTGACCCTTTTTAAAGGGTAAAACCTCATTATATTATAAAAGGTCTTCTAAAGTAACTTTTAATCGTGCAAAATATACTATAATGGGAATATGTAAAAGTACATTGTGAATTTCAATAATGCTTATAAAATAAAATAAAGGTTATTATAAATAACCTTTATTTTTTAGGTTTAAAGGTTATTATAAATAACCTTTATCTTTCATGATGACCAGGATAAAGATGTTAGAGTAAAAAAACATATTTACTCAGGGAGAAAACATTTGACTACGTTTGTATGAAAAACTAATAGGTATCCTTTTCTCTTGATGATGATCGAAAATCTAACAATACAACATAATACGAAAAATAAATAAATTTTGTTAGCTAAAATGATTAAGTTTATTTATTTTGAAATGAGATCGAGGGGTGCCGCGCCGGATAATGTTGAGAAATGCTCGATGTAACGAATAATACCTAAGATATTTCATTACAATTTTTCCTAACAGAAATAAGATACATTCGCAAAGTAATACGCCTCAGGATTTATTTAAGATAATAAGATTCCACAGGTCAGGTTTTCAGAGAACGTGCCTGTGTGTTCTTTAGCAAAAAAAAAACTTTTCGATTGCCTATGGTAGAAGTTTGAAAAAACCGTGTAAGAGTGTAATGAAAATGTGTCCCTAGCGGGTCGTTATCCCGTAGAAACGCTGAAACATCTCATTTCCCCTGAAAAACTGCTGAAAGATCATCTTTTACCGCTCCAGTTCTATTCATCAGAACTTTCCAATTATACTGTGAGTTAATTTCTGTGGGTAATGCACAGTACATGGCGATGTTGAATGATTATGTTGAAAGGCCGAGATTGATGGCGGGTCCAGAAACAGCGAATCACTGTTGTCTGCCGGTTTCAACCCTCTCTTTAATAGCTCAACGCAGCGAGGGTGTTTTTCTGAAACGGGAGATTATTACGTTATATCGTGGCTGATCACTTGCCGAATGTGACTTGACGTTTATGAAGGTTGTGCGAGTTTTTTCCTCTATTACCTAAAACAAGGCACGCGTCACAGATTTACTCTGCAATAAAACAATAAGGTACACTGGTAGGTTCCGCAAAATAAGGCAGCTCAGTAAACGATATAGCTTATTCTTGTTTCTCGAAAAACTTGTGATATATTGTTAGAAGGCTGGTACATATTGACTTCGTTTTCCTATATGTTTGTGCCATATACATCAAACGCGGTCTTGTGGTTTGTTCGCCGTAAACCACGCCAGGAACACACATTTTTTATTTACTGTTTTATTATCTATTTAATGTTTTATATTCTTTCAAATAAATGCTCGTGTTTAAATGTGTAAACACTACCTTTGTTGTGGATAAGTTAACTACATAAATTCGTTTGTAGGTGCAGTGAGGTTTACGGTAAGATAAGAGTAAAGGCTTTCAATCTAACTTGACGCCATGAATTCTGGTAACAACCAGCGCTATTATAACAAATTGAGTCCAAATGGGAACATATTCGCGGCAACTAAACGTCGCAGCCTCAGTCTGCTTCAAGCAAATAGACGTAAACGATTCCTGTCTCTACGAAGACTGCCGGAAATTTCCGGAAACATTGGCCGAATCGGCATAATTACATTAGACGTTAGCTAGTAGGTTAGGTAGGTACGTAGCTACTGCGCCAGAAATTATAGCCACTTTAGTTAACTAGCTGAGATGGGAACTGCTGAGATTCAGCTTAATTTTGTACCATTTCAATTGAACAGATATCTTTATTAATTCTGGAACGAATTCTTTGTGCTTTACTAAAATATTGTAGACCTTGTTCTAGAGTTTTCTTTTGCAAACTCAAACTCAAAATATTATATTATGTTTATTCATTTAGTTACAAACTGTTTTGAATCGTCAGTAATCTAGTAAGTATGTCTTTGAAACGCGACCTCCAAAGAGGATTTTTTTTGCAGTGATCAAATGGATTCACATTGAAATAATACTTACTAACATTTGAAGCGCAAAGTAACTCTCTCTGTTTGTCTGTTAAAATAAGTTTCTATATAAAAAAACACTATCATTTCCACAAACACACAACCCGCCCAACACCACCACTGACAAACTGCACTTATACAGTGAGGGTAGTAAAACTCTTTACCCGCTTCAAGTCCTAGAAGTTTTCAGGTCTTGATTAAATATGTATATTCTTGGTAACCATGCTATGTCTTATCGTCGTTTTTCATCAACTGAGATGAGATCAAAGGCAAGTTTATTCAACGTAAAAAAGGTGCCTACCTCTTTTTATTTCCAAATGGTTGAAAGAAAACATTGTCAAAGAACTTTGATATTAATTTTAAAGTGGAATGATTAAATTTGAAGTAGGCACGAATATGTGTTTGAAATACTCGTACGTAACATAAATTCAAAGAGCGTTGTAACCTAATATTAATTTTCCGAAGCATACTCCTTTCCGACACACCTGTGACAAGGATTACAAACTTAGAGAACTTAGAGAAAATTTTCTTCAATCGGTTACCTAATACATTTCGTCGTATATGTTCAAGTTATTCATGGTACCTACGCGATTTTTAAATTTATTTTAGCGTTTTCACTTGAAAAAAAAGTACATTGAATAGTAATTTACTTTAGTATTTACGCAAAAGCCCTTATATAACACTTCAACAGTTACTGTCTAACTAAATTATAAAAAAAAATAACTTAAAATCCAAAAATGAGTCCCTTAGAGGCTAGGCTGCATTGCCTATTTGGAGACCCGACCCCAAATAATAGGAACAGGAAAGGAAGAGAAGCAGATTGCTTCTTTGGATAGTAATACAATTCGAAAATATTTTTCGATTATATAGAGATGGATTTTCGCATGGTTTTATAGCAGCTGGACCAATAAAACCCTTGTAAATAAACTTGTCTGTATTGGTACCTCTTAACCCATAAATAGTTAGAAGATGTGGTTCCAGAATTTCGCTACCCGAATCACGTTTTCAAATCAACATCGTAAGGAATGAAAGGCGTCCAAACAACCGACCAGTATCGGAAGATTGAATGGGGCGGGGGCGGTTTTTGTTCCTCTCTCATTATCTGGAAAACGTGGCCGGCATCAGATCTACCCGCATTTTTATCCATTTACAAGGGAATACGCAATAAAACCTTGGAAACAAAGCAGTGCCAAAAGATAATGCTGGGAACGCTGGGAGTTTTATTCTTTGACGTACCTATTATTTAGGCAGGCGATTAAAGTTGTTGTTCTCGTAGTTAAGTTACGATTAATCATTTTGATTTGATTATTTGATGTTAGAAATTAAACTCATTTTTCTGGTTTTTTCGCGTTGCTTTTATAATAAAAAGCATTTTGTCAATGCCTCACGTATCAAGGTCTTTCCAAACCAAGCATACGAGTAGACTGAGATGCTATTTGTGATTGGTTAGGTAGGTTAGTTTTTAGCAAGTGTAATAAGTGGGATTGGGCGGGTCATGTTTGCATTCTGAACTCCAGACGTACGGCGGTTCCGAGCTCGCCTGCGAAAGCGCTGGCGAGATAGTCTCAACCGCTTTGAGCCAAATTGGCCGGAGGTTGTAGAAAACCGTGAAAGGTAGAAAGAGATGAGGGACGCCTTTGCCCAGCAGTGGAACAGTATGGGCGAAATAAAAAAAAACCAGTCGCAACGCAAGTTCCATGTTATATTTCTGGTTGACAAGAAACTGTTGTGAGAGAATGTAGGCCAAGGTTGTACTTTCAAACCAGCTCTAATATAATTGAAGATTGTTTTCATAGTGCGATCGTGATAGTTGGTGATTTACGAAATCCCTTAAAGGAAATATGAGGTGTTTCGACAGAATGATGGGTGCCTACTACTGCCGTTACTCAGTGTATAGACTACTGATTTTGAATCGGCCGATAACTGGCAGTTACAAAATGGTTTATTATTCCTCAAATAGGTAAACCCAGCAAACCCTAGCCCTCGTCAATGTCAGTTAAGAACTTTGAGTACACAATGCGTCATAGATAATTATGGATTTTAATTTCCTAGACGTTTCGGCAAACGGGTTACACCGGCCGTGGTCGCTAGGAGAGTCTCGCGTGTCGAGTCGCATTGTCGACTCTTCTCGTGACCTCTCTCTCTTTCTCGCGACTCTTTCTTATTATCCTGAGTCGCAAAAACTAGATAGAGATCTGGGGGTTATCCCAGACCCAGGATCCCAGGTGAAGGAATAACGTAAGCCCCTAATGTTTCGAGTCGACTATTATACTATTCAAGTCTCTTGTTTGCGTAAGCCCGACACATTGACTAATAGCGGCGCTCGTTCGCGGTACTTGTCATAACAACTAGGAGGTCGCGAGGTCGTTGTTTACTTTGGTTAGGTTATGAAGAATTGTGTCATATAGGTACATAGGTAGGTAGATCATGCTTTTCAATTCCGGCCGACCAATGTCTTTTTTCTCAAATAGTTATGTGCAATATTACCATTGCTCTTTTTCGGTGAAAAAAAAAATATCGTGAGAAAACGAAGCTTACGACGTATTTACCCGTTCTTTTCCCTGGGTATGGCTGACTAGGCTTCTTCTTCTTTTTGTGGCTTTTTTAGCATTAGAATTTTCAGTGACCTGACTTGACCTGACGACTGCTATCAGAGTTAACGACCAGGACGTACGAAGCACGGAGGAGCTCGAGAAAGTGAGTTTCGCTACACAAATTATCGGTCACTCATCCAAGTAATGACCGCGCCAAGCGTTGCTTAACCCGCACGACCATTCAAGATCGGTAGGTGCAGCTAGGCCAATGACCTAGCTAGGCTGGGAAAGATCATGCGCAGGCGCATTATCACTGCGCCTGCGCATGATCACAATAATCTACAACTACCTTAATTATTTGTATGCCATTTTTGTTTTGATAGTATTATTTGTGTTATTGTTTTGTGATTGTGATTTTGATTTTATTGGAACTGGTTAGATAAGATAAGTAAGATTATTTATTTAGTTTATTTTATTCTAAGTAAAATTAGTTAAGAAGAGCGGGTTTACCTGGCACAGGTATATATTATATCTAATAGGTGAACCCTACCTCAAAACGAGTTGTGTAACATTTTTGTTAATGAAATGAACTATTATTTATTTATTTAAGGTGTCAGTGTCATAGGTGCTGAGCAGCCTACCTTGGATAGAGTACATGTTTTACCAGCTTACAAATTAGAATGAATGAAAGTTAAATTTTATAACTACCTATGTTGCGTATGACAGGAAAAATTAATATAAAGTAGACGAGCGTGAACTTTTGTCCTTTTTAAGTTATTTTCATATTAGCAGTACCTGAACAGGAACACGGAAGTTGCTTAAACTCACATTTAATTTGACTAAGCTCGAAGAACGATTACATCGACGTCATCGACAAATTGCATTTGCAGACGCGCGTGTTTATTAACAGTTCTAAACGAACCCAAAATATGTACCATTCTGGGAACTCACTAACCGAGGAAGTAGGTTAGATTAGATATTGGGAATCAACACGCTCAAGCATCAATATCGCCTAAACAAATACGACAACAACTGAGGGCTGAGTTTCTATACTAGTAGTTATACGAACAGTAGAGTTCGAAAGCATCATGTATGTATGTATATACAAGTGTACACGATTTTTTTACTGGTAGCAAATTCCATATTGGGTGAAATACCCAAAGAAAAACAAACTTGAGGTACCTGTAGGTATACTAATAAGAGGGAAGGAGGGGAGGAAGGTAATATTGTAAGTATTCTGCTGCGTCTCACTTACTCTCTACCTACCACGTAAACTTTACTGACCCTTTCCATCCAAAGGTTACCTGAAAGAAATCGCTTTTAGTGATAAGGTCGCCCATTCGTACAACGTTTTACTCTTAAGCTTTCCGTCTTACTTTTGATGTATAATTGTAGTATTCATTGTAATTGGTTTGTTGTACATATAAAGCATTAATCTATCTACCCAGTTTAATAAAGATCGGTTGAATGATTTACGACGTAAAGAGAAATAAAAACGCACCATAGAGGTATAAACGTATCTACGTATACGTTTAAGGCGATCGTTCATCCCCAACTAAACTTAGTTAACTTATCTGAACTCACATTTTTCAAACATATGTGAGCATAGCTGACATAGTTTGCTATAGGTACAGCACGCATGTACCTATGAAAAAAGGCATTGACTTTTTTAGATTTGTCTGGTATATTAATAAGTGCGGTTATTGCATGCAATAGACTATAATAGTAAAAATAAATAATAAAATAATAATTGGATATTGATAGGCAGTTTTGAACACCAACTACCATCAATTTTGACTATGCAAGGCCAAGCTAAACTAAGTCTAGTAACTTAAGGTTAAACCTTAATACATAGCTGCCTATCTACTACCTACAAAGTACTGGCTAATTCCCAAAACCATCAATGTAAGTCAGCTGCACAATAAATCAATCAGACGAGGTACAAACTTCGCGTCATCAATACAGGCGCAGCGCACACGGAATATTCATGACTTGTAGGTACTAGGTATAGCGAAAATAATGCAGAGGGTATCATTTCATAATATTTTTGTTGATAAGTATGATTAAAATTAATAAAAAAATTAAACTATTTTTTTTTCGGTTTTCGCGATGGTGTATTATATTTTACTTAATTTTTGGTTTCAATCACGTTGCTTTCATTATTCATAGCATTTTTTCGAGAATTTATTGTGCTTCCTGGGACATGGGAAGACACCTTTCGGTTCAAAGTCGGGCGTTGAAAAAATTCTAAATACCAATAAAAAAAAACCCGGCCAAGTGCGAAACTCGCGCACGACGGGTTCCGTACCACCATCACAATTGGGTACGGAACCCTAAAATGGTTTACAACAACTTTGATTCAAAGAAAATCTGAAACTTCTAAGTGAAGGCAGACTAGTATATTTGACAGATAGGGCAGCCATTTTGAATTCCATGACCAACTCGATTTGACTTGACCAATCAGAAACGACCTCACATCGTAGAATTCCCTTGTAGTTTTTGAAACACGTTTGTTGTATGGGAGCCCCTTTTAAATAATTGTTTTATTTTGTTTTTATTTGTATTTGTTGTTGTAGCGGCAACCGAAATACATCTTCTGTGAAAATTTCAACCTTCTAGCTATTACGGTTCATGAGATACAGCCTGGTGACAGACGGACAGACGGACGGACGGACGGACGGACGGACGGACGGACGGACGGACGGACGGACGGACGGACGGACGGACGGACGGACGGACGGACAGACGGACAGACAGACAGACAGACAGACAGACAGACAGACAGACAGACAGACAGCGAAGTCGAAGCGAAGTAATAGGGTCCCGTTTTTACCTTTAGGTACGGAACCCTAAAAAGCAATGCGATTGAAACAAAAAATGAATTTAAATTCAAACTTCAAATAAAAAAGTACCTACCTAAGTATTTTCTATTTGACTTTTTATTGTATTATGCCTACTTATAAAGTTTAAAACGAGTCTTAAACGATTTACGTCCATATTAATTTCTAGACCGGTAATTAAATCCATAGTTATTTATAGCGCAATCTGGACCCGAAATTCCTGAAATTAATATGGAGTCTAGCACTATTCAAATGGAACAGAATTGTCCATAATTTTCCAAAAGTGCTTTCTGGTACCATTACGGTCAACATTGTGACAACTACATCGTCGTTTAGACAAAGTCAAATATTAATAAACCTTTGTCCACCTACGGCACAGCCCTAATCACAAGACAGATGACGTACTGCATTCGCTACACTGTGGCACATGTAGTGTCGCGTCGGTAATAAATAATATATACATAAACACCACGTGATAAAAACCGAAAAATGTCTTTAATATCAACCATAGAGCTTTAAAAACTTACTTTTTGATACTATCTAAGCCAAGTCAAATATGAATGAACCATTCTCCACTATATAGAGCGATGTTGGTCTAGTGGTAGATACCCCGGCTTTCATTCTGAGAGTCGTGGGTTCGAATCCAGACCGACCGCGCACCAATGTCTTTTTCTTTAAGAAAAAGGTATGTGCGCTAATAACATCGCTCTTACGGTGAAGGAAAAACATCGTGAGGAAACCAACATGTCCTAGGACTCACCACGGTCCGAAGACATGGGATATTCAGTTTCTATGTATCATATGTATGTATTTACAAAAAAAAAAAAAAAAAAAGTATAATATGTAGTATATCCGTTGTCTAGTACCCATAGTACAAGCCTAGTGCTTAGTTTGGGGCTAGATTGCGCTGTGTGTAACGTCGTGCAATATTTATTTATTTATTTATTTATTTATAGTCCACCTACGCCACAGCCCTATTCATAAGACAGATGACCTTCTGCATTCGCTACACTGTGCCACATGTAGCGCCGCGTCGGCAATAATCGTCGGTGCATCTCCCATAAATCAGCCGATGCAGGGTCTTGCAAATCATAATACCTAACTCGGCAGGAATTATTGTCTTGCATATATTAGGAGAATTAGGTTAGATGGTAGGCGACGCAGAGTAAATATTTCCTTGTATCTAAGCGCTTTATGTTATTCGATGTGATACAGTGTGTTCTGGGGTAAAGGGGAAAATTCAAAGTACTTTTATTCATTCGGATATTACAATATATCTCTTTGAATCGTCAATAAATATCTATTTGAATTATCGAAAGTCTAAAACCTACTCTTTTGTACATACAAACTTTATAAACGTAGTCGACTGTTTCCTCCCTGGATTATAAAGACTAGAGAAATTAAGATGTTTATGCCATAAATATGTTATTAGCCATGGCCATGCTCCTACGTTTTGTTTTTTTTTTTCATGTAGATATTTTTTTCTAAATTCTAATAAAAAAAATAAAAATGTAGATATAGAATCATGACAATGTCATGGCAGATATAGAATTTATGTTTTTCTACCTAAATATTTCAAAAAATATGTTGTTTTGTGTCCAAATACCGATATGCTACTCATATTATAAAATGTAAAAATTATTATGTAAATAAGTGAGTTTTTAAGTTCTTCACGCAAAAACTACAAAACTGATTGCGATGAAACTTAGAAGGTATGCAAAGGATATTTAGATTAAAGTATAGGCTAAACTTAGTATGCCGAGCTGAATATTGGGATTAACATTAGGCTTCTTTTGATCCTGATATTCCTGCGGGATCTGGGCTTACGCGGGTAAAAGCACGAAGCGCTCCTAGTAAAACAAAACCTATGTTTTTCCCCGAAATCATATTACTATATTTATTTTTGTAAAAAGAAACCACATTGTCGGAAACCGAGATGAGAATCACATGAACGAAAAGGTAACGTTCAGAATCAATCGCGTACAAATTTTCTCTCAGAGCTCCGAATCCTCAATCCAATAATAAGTTCCAATCAACCTGCGCACATTTTCAATAAACAAACCGAAACTCGAATCATAAAATAACGTTCTATCTACATACCGCGCTATCCTAAGGGAACCGTAAAAAACCGGCCAAGCGGGAGTCGGGTTTGCGCACCAAGGTTTTCGTACCATAAGCACAATTAGGTACGGAAACCTAAAATAAACACTGGACCAAAAAATCCGCACACAAGAAGGCATGAACGCAACCCGAACTTTAAAGTTTATTTTCCCACTGGCGCATGGCGACAGTCTATCCCTCCATCACTAAATGGCGCCAGTCACTCACCTCCATTGTATTTGTATAGTACGAGTACAGTGGCGCCAGTGGTGAAAATCATCGTGGTATCGCGTCGTTGCGTTGTTGTTATAGCGGATACAGAAATACATCATCATTAGTGAAAAATTCAACCGTCTAGCTATTACGGTTCATGAGATACAGCCTGGTGACAGACGGACAGACAGACAGACAGCGGAATCTCAGTAATAGGGTCCCTTTTTTACCCTTTGGGTCTTCTTCTTATCGTGTCGATAAGAAGAAGACCCAAAGGAGGAGGAAAGAAGGACCCGAAGACCCGTTCGTACCCTTTGGATACGGAACCCCAAAAAACGAATGATTCAGATGAATCACGGTACACAATAGACAAAGGGAAAACATTATCTAAGGGGGGTCGAAAGGTTCACTTTACCGGTTTCCGAAGAGGGGGTAAAATCTTCATTGAAAAAGAAAAATCCTGGCTTAAAACAAGGACAATAGAGCGTTGTGTGAGCAATTACGATAATGTTGGGGATTGTTCAAATTTATCGCTTGGCTTTTAAGTGATAAAAGGTAGGGCAGGTGCCTGTTTGGAGTAGGTATATGAGTTTAATTGGTTATTTAGGAATCGATGAACCTAAAAGCTCTTACAGTTAAATTGTCTGAGGAGCTCATTGGCCTAGCTGTACTTGCCGATCTTGAATGGTCGTGCGGGTTAAGCAACGTTTAGCGCGGTCATTACTTGGATGGGTGACCGATAATTTGTGTGGCAAAAATTCATTTTCTCGAAGTCTTCTGTGCTTCTGTGCCGACTCCTACGATAGTGACTTTGTTATGAAAATATAAATTTATTTATGATTTTAAATTTAATCAATAAAATTAATTAATCAAGATTTTTTTAAATGCTATTAGTATAATTACCTATGTGATATTTAATTAACAAACCATGGGCTTGCAGGCTGCAGAACTTTATACGTCATATTTCAACTGTTTGGCTGAACTTCAAATTTCTATTAAAAATAGATACATACTACTTTACTTATTTTCTTTTACTTCTTCTTTTATTTTCTCTTCTTTCTTTCTATTTTTTTTTGTAATGATAATATCTAACTTTGCGGTGAACATCTACTTCTGTTGCCAGACTGTACGCATAATAAACATAACTTCGCTCATTTCTCTTCGTCTTTTCATCTTATGCAAAAATTTTCAAGTCATTACGGGACTTTACGATTTGGAAACGGGATAAACAAACTCACTTTCACATACTTTGTTTATGAAAATGAATAAATTTAGGGATTTGGACGCGTTCGCAGTTCGCGTTGGAGACGCTTGTGTGAAAAACAGATTTCATTAACGGAGTAGGTTATTGTTCGTTAAAAATGGTTTATTATTTTCAGGTGTTGATATAATAATAAAATAATTATCTTTCTTCTTCTTTTTCGTATAGCGGTATGGCTCACCTGGTGTTAGAGGTTTCGGGTCGCCCTAAGGCCTCAAACTTGACCTAACGACTGCTATCTTAGATAACAACCGGGACCAAACATGCTGAACCGTTTACTAAATCAATAGAAGAGAGCTAAGTCACTTTTGAGACATTTTAGTTGCAGAATATGTGGTTCCATATGAACAACATTTTAATACTACGTGTTAAACCAGAAACCAACATTCACGGGTATCTTCTATACTATAGAATACTAGCAGAGGTTCACCCACGTAAGTCCCGATCCCGCGGAATTTTCTCAAATTCCTTTCTTAGTGGATCCATACACACCACAAAGAACACACTCTCCAAATTTCATATATCTAGGACTAGCGGTTTGAGCTCTGCGTTGATATATAGATCAGTCAGGACTTTGAATTTTATATAAATAGAAGATATTATAGGCAAGCGTGCTACAACTTGCTTCGTAGACTACCGCCGCAAAATACACAAACATCTACATTAATAAAATTAGTAGAATGGCGTTAAAAATTAAAATACCTACAAGAAACTGCGTTTTTTGAACTCGTCCAATTAACGCAGGGCTTTGACGCCCACATCTCGTGGTGCCCCAGTTTACCCCACGCACTGGCGAGGGCTAGGAGCGTTAGGTCAAGTGCTTCTTCGCGGTAATTAAGCGCGCTCAAAATGGGTCAGGTTTCAATCGGCTACAAGACCTTCGTTTATCACTTGAGGCTACGAGTTCTTGAGATGTTTAAGGTAAAACTTAAACATCTTCGTAGCTCGTGACCCTGTTGGAGTAAAGCGACAGGGTTAAAAGTTAACTGAAAATATATCACCTACCACTCAAGCTGTTACAGTTTTACTCCATCTAAAGGTTGCCTGGAAGAAATCGCTCTCAGCGATAAGGCCGCCCATTTGTGCAACTTTTTTTTTATTTTTTAGTTTGTACATTTTGTATATGTGTTTGTTGTTCTCTTTGTATTATGTTGTGCAAATAAAGATATCTATCTATTTGTCTATATAGAAGATTACCGCGGTTTCACCCACGTAATAACCCACCCCTTGGAAATATAGAGATCAAAAGTGGCGTATATAACTCCCTGATAATGTAGCTTTCTATTGGTAAAATAATTTTTGAAATCGGTCTAGTGGTTTCGGAGATTACCTCCAATATACATAAAAACATACACGCTACCAACGTTATTATATACCTCTTTATAATATTAGTATACATATACCTACATTTTTATCAACCAAATTTCAATAGAACTGTCTAATATTCCTAAGTTTATTGTGAATTTCTTGCACAATTTCACAATGCATTTCTTGTTAAATATTTTTTAGAGCTATCTGCTATTTATGCAATGCAGAAGGTTGCCGGATTGATTCTCGCCGGAAACAGGTTGAGTTTTAACATCGAAAACTAGCATGGTAATTAATTTAATAAAGGAGCGTTGTTGGTCTAGTGCTATATACCTCGACTTTCATTCCGAGAGTCGTGGGTTCGAATCCAGGCCAACCGCGGATCAATGTCTTTTTCTTTAAGAAAAAGTTATGTGCGCTAATAACATTGCTCATACGGTGAAGGAAAACATCGTGAGGAAGCCGTCATATCCTAGGAAGCACCACAGTCCGAAGGCATGTTCGCCAATCCGGAGTAGGCTCCCGTGACGTCTTACTGCTTAACCTTCTAATAAATCACGTACAATGACCCAATTGAGAGACTAAGTGCGGAAAAGGAAAACAAAACTAACTAACCAACTATATAGGATGGTGATGTAGACCTGCGATTTTGCATACCCTAGAGGCTAGAACACCCCTAGACGTTATACGTTTTATTCCAATGTTTCCACGGGACTGCGACCCACGCGGGTCGCAGAACACAGCTGATATTCTAGCATCTTCTAATAACTTAATAATATAGATAACATTATTACGTAAAGTCTAGTTTTAAGGCAAACATCTACATACTTCAAATTCAAACACAAACTTATTTACGCAATGTTTATTTACTAAACCTAAATACACTAATAAATAACTATTCAGTACAAGCTAGAGGGTAGATTCAGCTTTACATTCTGTTTGTATAAAATTATTGATTTACAAACCAACAAAGTTGTTCTTAATTGCTGTCTAGACCAGACAAAAGTCTTTACTAAAGTATTAATATCTCTATTTTGTCTTCAAATTAATTAGACTTGAAAGCTGGTGGTGGTATTGCAGTATCTTGTTTGACTTTAACATACAAAAGTTTTGACTTAATAAATTTACAAATGATAAGTCTTTGTTTTAAATCTAGATCTCTTTCCTTGGGTGTCGTAAAAGGCGACTAAGAAATCTGGGGGAGACTAGCGAACCTTTAATTCACACTTCGCGGTGGCGGGTAAACTGCTCGGTTCCTAGGAGGATTGGTGTCAGGCAGGCAATTTTATTTGCAGTAGGTATGATCAATGAAGACTTACTTACCTACTGTGCTGATCCCTGACTGCTTTGCTGAGGTCGCTCCTCGGAGTGGCCTGACGGTACAGCGGACCTCTTTCTGCATGCCTAAAGCGGTCCTAGATCCCTTAGTCGCCTTCTAAAACACCCACGGGAAGAGACGGGGTAGCCCTGTCCTATGCCAGCACATATCATTTTCAAAAACCATTCACCTTAAACTAAATGCAAATGTGAACTAAACTAAATACAATTGCGTTAACACTCAATATAAATAGCTGGAGATCTGGAATAACACATAGGCTAGTGTTATCCCGCACGATCGGGATTTACGCAGGTGAAACTCCGGGACGCTGCTAGTTAACAATAGAATTATCTAACTGATTGCTGTTTTGAGCCTAACTTCTTTTAAAGTCTAGTGCCAATTTGAGTGCTGTTAATCATCACTAGAAGATCTTTATTGAAAATGAACCTTCATTTTCATTCGGAATTTTCAATTCAAAATTTTAATTATAAAATGTAGAAACTAGGCACAGATTAATTTTAGTACTTGGTTTTGAGAATCCATTGTGTACAGTACAATGACTTTTAATATAATATGTAGGTATTGTAAATAATCTAAGGGCATATAAAATTTTAAATGCATCGTCATGTCTTCCTGAGCCTTCTTTGCAACTCTCGAAGGAAAGAAAGGTCAATTTCATAATGTACTTACTCAACATTATCACTACAAATTAAGTAAAAAAAAAAACTACTTTTCTAAATAAAGGAAAACATTCTATAGTTCTAAATATTTCTGAGTTCAACCTTCAGAAAAAAAGAACATTAGAAACCTCGAAACCACTAGATGTATTCCTTAAACATCATTATGTAAATACATCTTGCCTATTTCCAATTCTTCGATTTTATTCATTGTAAAAGACGACAGGGACCCGCCATTGTGTTTTTGTTACGTTAAAATCTTGCGATATAATTTATTATCTGTTACCAGAAAATGGCTGAATGCCAAAAACGTTCGAATTATTAAATGTACAAGTCGACCGAGTTAATTCGGTTAGCAAAGGCGCGAGAGGCTTCTCGGGAAGTCACGTGCGCGGAAGGCGGAGGCCTAATTATGGACCCTACAGGAAGAACACTCTAAATGGGACCTATCAATCGTGCTACACCTCCATTCACGAGAGAAATGGCACTTCCAGGTGTCGTAACCGGAATGTACAGTCAGATTACCAATTAAGTATACAGCACGCGGGTAATTATTATTCGTGCTGTATAGTTAATTATTAAACTTAGCCATCGTTTATGTAAGTTTAAGTTATGTACAGTCATATCACCAATCAAATTACAAATCAAAATTATCATGCGTGCCAATACAGCACGCATGATAATTTTGCTTACTGTATACTTCATTGGTAATCTGACTGTACAGCCTTTGCCTGAATTCCACCACTTTACGACTTTAGTTAGACAAGTAAAAAACGTTAGACGTGCGCTCTAGAGATCTGAAGGTAAAATTTTAATGACGTGGGTGTTCTAGTAGCTAGCCTATATCTATAGAAAAGTCTGGAGATCCAGTTGACTCAATTACTTTTGTTCAACGATGTGGATTGTTATACCTATCATTAGTTAAAATATGAGATAAAAAGCGAGAGCCTTACGGTTTTCATTATTCATTGTAATTGGAAGGGTTTTTGTATCATTAATTTTGATAAATGAAAAGAGTTATATTACGCGGTGATGTAGAATAATCTTTTACTAGGTATTTGATGGAGATATTAAAAAACGACACTCCCGATTACATTGCGTAAATGAAAAATGCTTCGTTAAAATTATGTAGAAAGATTTTTATTTTTTATGCAGGGTTTACTTATGTGTCGTACAAATATGATTACGTTGCGCGGGTTTCGTATTGCCCAGCATATCCGTGTTCCCACGCTTTTAAGCCGGTGCACTCACTAAGGAAAATGTGTCGGTGAAATGCTTCGTTAAAATTATCTACAAAGATTTTTAGCAGAGGTTTAATTATATGTCGTACAAAATGATGACGTTCCGGTTGTCGTATTGCCCAGCTTATCCGTGTTCCGACACTTAAGCCGGTGCACTCACTAAGGAAAATGTGTCGGAACTATGGTAGGTAGCTTCTACCTGTTCGTGTTATAATAATATATTAGATCACATCGTCGCGCTTCATTTGATCGGATTCTCGTCTGTTTTCTAGTATAATTTAGTATATTTATTTACCTATTAGCATAGATCAGTAACTTATAACAAAAACACAATAGGGACGGACACTAGTCCTTTACATAGCTTAAAAAAGATAAGAACTAAGTAATTGAGTTGGAAAGTGAAAAAGACTTTAAAATTTAACTCTAAGAAACATTACATTAACAGCCGATAAGAATCACTTTCTATTCTACCCGTCTTATTCAACTTTAATGAAATCTAAGATCACACTCAAAGAAAAGTTCCTCTAAAGTCCCATGTCTGATACCTATCAGTTATCAAACTTTATTAATGTCGGTTTAGACTTGTTTATCTTTTAGATAAACACGGTTACTTTTTCCAAATAATTAACTTGTAACAAGTTACATTTTATTGTCTAAGTTAAGTAGATGTCGTGTTTACTTTAAATTCCGGAAATAGTTGGAAAATACATTAGTTCAAGAGGTAGCTGTTTATTTTTTATTAAGAAACAACACCGTGCTTCAAACCCAATAAGCAGATTATCAGGTCTTTAACAATATAAATTAATTTGTTTACGTGATAATGATAAGTCATCTTGTCATAACGTCAAGAATCCGTGGAAAGTTAAATTTAAATATTGTTTATTTTTGTAACACCATATTTATGAGCATCATAACAAAAGAACGGCCATGATTTTCTAGTAAGTTTTTTGTTTTAAAACCACACTAACCTAGCATCCTTATTAAGCAATGCGTCTCATTGAATAACTGCATAAAAATATTTTAATTTTAATTAACGGTTACCCAATTACAGAAATCAGGTAAACAAATTTGAAACATGGTTTACCTTGGTTTTCAGAAGGGATCATGATTCAGAGTGTACGCGAATAAAACCGCGGAACGCTACTACTACAATCACATAATATTAATTTGAAACTACATAATAGAATAGTGTAGATTCCAAAGTCATTGTACGTATCCAAGTAGATTCAAACTGCATTCAATATCCAATACTTGCTTAAAGTTGCACTGCGATTTACATTCTCTTAGAATTTATGTTCTGTGATATAATAGTTGATAGCCATTCGAATAGTTTCAGAGTTCACTGCATAGTAGTATATTATGTCTGCTATTGTATCACTATTCAATTATTGTATTGTTTGCAAGTTCTATAATTAAGAACAATAATTTTGTTTTTAATAATAAAATAGTACGCCAGACCTCTCCTTATTAAAACTACACACCTTTTCATTTTGTTTTCAACTAACTTAATGCGGCCTTACACACTTAACACTTTATTCATTAAAGTTCACAGAACACGATGAGATTTCTCAAAATAGCGAAAATAAAAATACCTGCTCAAGTACGACTCAGTCGGTAGTAATAATAGTAAAATAGTTCATAACTTTTACTTAATCGAAATTTATATTAATATTTTGTGAAATTGTCAGAAATTCATTCATATTAATTAGGTGTATAATTATTTTTAGTTGCATCAACAGTTTGAAATATATTCTTATTTAACACCTCTGTGTTCATTCGATCCAAAATTTCCAGGAATTTGTTGAATGTTGTTCGTTATATTAAAAATAATAATACTAACGCTAAAGCTTATTTTCGTTTAATTTAACCCTACATGAAATATTAGATTTTGTTGTAATAACAAAATAATTAGAAGCTAGCGTGATTATTTTTAGTTTTAAGTTTTAAGACTACGATTTTTGTGAGTTTTCGGAACGAGCCTTTCGATGAGAAGAAACCACAAGAATCTCATGGGGGTTTGTCTCTGTTGTGATTATGTGCTTAATTACAATCGTCATAAATAATAATATAATAAGAATGAGGTGAGAATAATAATGTGAATCACTCAGATCAATCACGCATGTGTTTGATCTGAGTGATTCACATTATTTAATACAGTGACCGCTTACACTACACAGTTCGGTCGACACAATGCTGTAAGATCCCTGGCTCTACGGTTATTTACTATGAAAGTTCGTTGGGCCATTACGTATAGGTATTTGTTAGGTAGTGTTCTTTGGTAGGTGCTTCATTTTATTATCAGCAAATGATGGCATCAGTAGGTGAAATTAAATCGCGCATTGATAAATCAACTCATATTATAAAGAAGTAGAGTTTGGATGTATGTAGGTTTTGATGTATGTTTAGATGTATGTTTGGATGTATGTTAGGATGTATGTTTGGATGTATGTTTTTATGTATCTTTGTTTGAGGTAATATGTAGAACTAGTGGACTGATTTAAATTAATTTAATATGACGACACATTGCATCTTTAGGGGTATGTTACTCATTAAGATAATTGTTATATTGTTCTTTATTTTGTCGCATGGAATTTAAACGTCAAGTAGTCAAAATTCGAATAGTTAGTTGTTTCGCCCGCGAATAAGTTTTCCCTGCGGTCGAAAGTACTAACTTAATAAAATGATATATGGTATGATAGGTACGTTACCAATAAAACTTTAAGAATAGACAAGAGAAGAGAAAAGTAATAAATGAGTATATTTAAAACAGAATCGAAGAGCACGATCGAAGCTTCGAGTTAGGACTAATCTTATCTAGTAGTCAAGAAGTAAAAACACAACTAGGTATCCATCAGAGTTTATTAATTACCTACAGGTACAAACACAAAATAATAATTAATCATTCCGAAATGAAATTAATGAAAATGAGGTAGGTAGCTATAAAATTGACTGAAAACTGTTTTATAATTACACAGCACGTTGTTAAAAATTAGCTCTTTAATTAGGGGCTCGTGCCTACAAAAACGTGCAGAACTTAATATCGACCAATCGTAAAACTTACAGAAAGCTAATTCGTAAAAACGAATTCGTCTAATGAGAGTTAAATTTTATTTTACACAAATTGTTGAAGTCATCAGGGAGTGCTTGGAAAATTTCACATTCTATTTTATTACCTGACTTTGTCTCGTAAATCAAAGTTATCGGATTAGATCCTTTACGGACATTGGACTTTTTGTCGGCCGATAGTTTCTATACTCAGTCTCAGAAAGTTTAAAAATGTAAACAAAAAACTCATATATTTATTTGAAAGCGAACAGCTCTTTATTTACTTTTTTCCTTCTGAGAAGTTTCCTTTTCTTTTTCCATCTGAGACAGAGATAGTCTTTTTATCGTTATGAAATCCGCACCGCTGTCCACCAGCAGTGGCAATTGAGAATACATTTTTAAAAATCCGTTAGCACGACTTAGGTAATAAAAACTAACAGTTATAAGTACTTGACCAGTAAGAAATAAACTTCATTTTGTATACTTTAACGTAATAAAAAGAAATTACAAATACCGAAATGATTATTTATTAAAGAGATGCTTACAAAAATTTTCAAAAAAAAAAACATTTCTTCACATTATCAGTGTATGAAACATTTTAAAAAATAAAATTAAATACCCAAATATTAGAAATATTTTACGAGGAGAAATCCTTTATCATTAATCTTCCCGTGACAGGATTCAAACCTATGCCTACGGTAGACAGCTATTGTCTAGGACATTCAAGATTGTTCACTAATAACATTGAAGGTAATTGAAAATAGTGATTTTCTCTCATTAAAAAAGTATGCCCCGACTGAACAGTTTTTAATCTGTTTTCGCCCTTTCTGGCATTTGCTCGCGGCGACTGATTGCATTAAGATTAGCAATCGAAGTTTTTAATTAAAGTAATTTGATTGGTTTTAGATTTTTAACTAAATCTGCTGATATAAGCAGTTTTATTAAGACACAGATAGAAAAAGCAATTAAAAACGTTAGCACGACATTGTCTAGTGAAAATAAAAAAAATTCTGTAACAATCCAAGTGGCAACCGTATGCAACTTTTACCTATTAAACTACATTTTTTAGACAAATCGCATGGAATACAACGTAAGCAACTTTTATTCACTGCTATTATAGCGCTGTAGTCTTCCCAATAAAATTGTGAATCTCTGAAGTTGCTGTTCAGTTTTAGACCTTAGACCTTAGAAATTAACAAGGAAAGGTGACCAACACCACTGTATGAAAAGAGGTAGAAGTACAGTTTATATCTATCTAGGTATCTATCTAGGTAGAAGTAGACTACCTAGGTAGAGCTACCTCTAGCTACCTCTACCTAGGTAGAGATAGATATAAAGAAGATACTTAGTACGCGAGACGCCCTATGCTACCTAACAAAGTATAGATTAAGTTATCCACCTCCAACAAACTTGTATTACTTATTAAGAAAGTAGCCACTAGGTAATTCGCACTCGTGTACAAGTCAGTTTTATTGGCTATATCGATGGCCG
The DNA here is from genome assembly GCA_958496205.1 of Idaea biselata. Taxonomy (NCBI): domain Eukaryota; kingdom Metazoa; phylum Arthropoda; class Insecta; order Lepidoptera; family Geometridae; genus Idaea; species Idaea biselata. The sequence continues at coordinate 19,624,821 of OY292396.1, forward strand.
GCACTTGGACTCGTTTTACACCCTCTTAAATGATTACAAACTACTTCTTGTTGTAACCACCCCCTAAGGTATCTAATGACTATAAGCTAAAGCTAAAATACCTAATTAAATAACTAAAGTGAACGGAATACCTAACTAAACGCATCCCTACTACCTGAATTAAAACGATATAATACCTAATTGATTACGATCAATCTGATCTACCTATCTAGACTACCTAATTTGTTGTGTGAAGTACCTTTCTATGTTTTTGGCTCGTGTGAAAGTCTAGCAGTTACAGATACCCACGTTGTGAATTGTAGTTAACTCAAGGTTCCATAAAGGTAGACGAGATTACAGAAAACCTACACCTATCCAAATTATTCCAAGTATTATCTGTACTCCTAAACCGACTTTAATTGAAACGTTAAAGGAAAATTTAAGATGATCTTTTACTGTTTTATGTGATCAAAATTGTTGCTACTTGAATTTAATTGATTACACTATAAATTGACTGAAAGATGTCTCTACTATCTATGTCAGATCCTCAACTCTAGTCTACGGAATGAATGTTATAAGATAGCTAACTTAAAATTAATGGAATTAGGTATAAATAATGATGGTACACAATAAATTAGATATCAAAATGTTGTTTTATTATATACGGAGATTCGATTACCTGATAGAGAAAGAATCCCCGAAAGAAAACTCTACCGGTGTAATTAATCAAATGTTAATGATAACGGACAATATTTAATTGAATTATGAATTTCAATCTCTATAGTAACTTGACCAAAATGTATTAAATAAATGGACTGCTGACAACAGTGGAATTCCACAATCCTAAAAACTATTATAGTAAATCTCATTATGAGACTTTATAGACTTCAGGCAAATACCTTATCTATTAGCGTGAAATAATCCTCTTTATGAGAATTTGATAGTTTGATAAACTTCATTCAGTACACCTGTACTCAAGTCTTTGTCGATTGCGTTCCGGATTCGGTTTGCAAGAAAGCAGAATTGCTAGACCTCGAAATTCGATCATCAAACCAATATTTCCCACAAATAGAGATATAAAAAGAAGGTAAATTGCTTACGTATAGATTATGATTTGAATTAATCTTTATTCATGTAAATTCCACTCGGAAATATCAAAATATATGTACCAAACGTACTTAGGCTTTTGACTTAGTTTTGGTCATTTTACTACAGTAAAATTAACTGATGGATCTTGTCCAAATATAATTTAGAATTAAATTTATTAAAAGGAAACCTCCTTTCGAGCGTTTCCTATAATTTAGTCCTCAAACATGAACTTTAATTTGAAAAGGTGAATTTATAGTAAACAGGATTCTTTTATAGAATTTCCTGTAGACTGTCTTTAGATAGACTGATTAAACAATTATGAATTTACATTAAAGCTGTAAACAAACACATACAAAACACAAACACAACAAAATGGACGTTCCTTCGACTATGTTGGTCTTAGAACAAAAGGTAAAAATAAAAGATATTACAATGTACTTTCCCACCAGTACTTTAGCATCAAAAGAACAATCAATCAGCGCAGGGATTGAACCTTGCTTTAGATAGAATAATTATTGCATACAACTATAAAGTACTTTGTAATCAATAGTACGTAGGTATATTTCAGTACAAATGCAGGGCGAGAATCGAACTCACAAGAGCTGCATATTAACTTATTACGTCAAATTAACAAACATAAGCCTAGTGCAGGAGTCTAACCTGACACAAATGGCATAAAATCATAAAATATGAGTAATTAACATATTCAACATACACAAAAATAGGTACAATTTATACATGTCCCATAATTAAGACTATCGAAGTCTACTCTTGGAGAAAAGTCGTTACAATTCAAACCTCCTCTAGTTTAAACAATGAAAATAATTAATAATGTACCTTATATGCTCTACAGGACTAGATACAGTATAGACATCATGGCTGGATCAAAACTGACTCTAATAACTTATTACTTGCAAACACTGACTCTATAACATCTAGTAAAATTATATAATTCAAATTTATGGCACGCTAAAAGCCCTATACGTGACTGCTTCTAAAGACCTCCGAAAAATAAGTGATGTGACGCTTTCACTGTAGGAACGCTTCCCGCTTCAAAATTTGGCGTCATCCCCCGCAAACCTCCGCTTCGTCCTTCATGATTGGTCGAACCTTTAGCGCGAGCCCTACCTAACGGTGCCATCTACGTACAAATAATATGAAGTTAACAAAGATCGATATTTCTGTCGATCGATCAATATTGCAAAGATTTAATATGTCTACACATATTTAAAATTCATGAATAGCACCTGTGTAAAAGGTGGCTTTTGCGAACCGTTACATTGTGAATTATACACCGCAGTTACAGTTTCATACGTTTTAGAAGTTAATATATTGACAGGATTAGAGTTAGTATTTTACCTGATGTTAACGGGTAGAAAAGGGGTTAAATTTTGTGATTTTTTTTTCGAAATAAATCTTAATTGCTAATTACATAATAGAATTGAATGTAACAAATCAAATACTAGTCAGGCGACTATAGGCACGAAATTATTTCTAAGTGGAAATAGTAGATATTAATGATTGGTATTATTTGTTTAATGCATAATGTCCAGTGTGTCCTAAATGTCAAGATCGCAAAATGTCCAGGTTGCAGAATGTCCAAGTCCCACAATGTAGAAAATCACTTAGAAAAATCTCGTGTTGAGAATACTTATGAAATTTAATTGCAAATGTTATAATTAATGGAATAAATCTTACCTTTTGCTGCGGGTTAAGATATAGCTATAATTTCGAGAAATACAAGTTGCGAAATTACGTTGACATCTATGATAAATTTATTTTATACATCGCGATTTTACAATTTAATTAGGTATATGAATAGACGTCAAAGGCCTATTTAGATCTGACAATTTCACAACTAATCTTTACCCCGGGAAATAACTCAATTTCCCTGGGTCTCCTCAATTCATTAACAAAATGCTGAAAGTAAATCAAGTTGATTGTATTGCGTAACAGTATGTTACGATATGAGTGGCTGACCATGAATTTTTCTAGATGTCTAGGCGACCAACTTTTGGTCTACAACTTTCAGAAATTAGAACTTTTTTTTAGAAAAAAATTAAGTTATGTTCGCTTAAATATCAGCTGTTTTTAAAGAAACGATCAACGACCGTCAATTAGTAAAATAGTGGTGCATTGGCAAGACAACATTAAAAATCCTTAAGGTTTATGAAACAGCGGATTTTCAAGCCAATTTTACCTCTGAAATTTCTAAAAAAAAGTTCGAATTTCCAAAAGTTGTAGACCAAAAATTGTTCACACAGACGTCAAAAATAACAACCTCTTTTATGGTCGGACACACATCCTCTATTAAAGATTCTATTTTTGTAAGTTTACAACAGACCCCACGATAAACATACCGGGTTATCGTGATATTTTTAACATTTTATAAAATGTTTCTCTACTTTGCACAGTAAAAGGAAAACCGTGGAAGCTGATAAAGGTAGAATTGCCAACTTTAATGTTCAATATTGATATATTAACTTCATAACTGTACTTACAGACAAAACTACAGATTACTAAGTTTCTAGGTAGGGATGTTTTGCGTAGCGCTATTGACCCTTTTACTTTCATGCTTGATAAAAAAGTTGAAGTTTTGTTTAGTTATTTATTACATGAAAAATATAAATATTTAGAACATAAGACTAAATGAAAGATTTTTGAAGATTCCAAAATGTTAAAGTGGACTAAAATCTCGCAACGAAATCACTACAAAGACAATACTCACGACGCAAAGAATGGCTTTTTGGGTAACTTTTTAAGTTCTTCCAGATAAAGCAATACAGAGAAATCATTTGTTATGCGACTCATGGCCTACGGGGTAGTAAAATAATAGTCAGAAACATCCAAGGAAATTCACGACTATTCTAAACAAAAATATTCATGTAAATAAAAAGTTGTGTTGTGTTATTTTTCTTTGTATTGTAATTTAAATAGAGTATAATTATAATAAATAATTGTTCGGGTCGGGTCTAGATCGCGTTTGCCGAAACGTTGAGGAAATTCATAAACAATGATTATCTACAACGCGATCTAGGCCCGAGTTTCTAAAAGTAATAATGAACGATTTAGTTTAAAAAGTGTATATCATTATTCTGTCAATCTATCTATTCGTATTCTACGGTAACTCGAGTACATGTATACAGACCGCCCCGCCTGTAATACTTGCTTCTTGTTGCATTCTCAAAGGAGCTCGCAGTGAGCTGCCGCAGACACTCGCTCATGTCACGTAGGTTACTGTCGCCTATTGATGACAACCTCCGGGTTGATACCAACTTTGATATAGGATATTCTTGTCTTAATGGTAAATTGAAATTAAAATGACTTTTTGGTTTTATGTAATAGCGTGGTGGAGACGGTAGTTTTTCTATAACTTTTTAAAACGATAGAATGATTAATCACATCTCAGTCGATACTGAAGAAGATACTTTGTCTGAAGAAGAGAAGGTTTTGAAACGTTTAGCATTGAAAAAATGCTAAAGGTACTTAAACGGGATCCTGGAAAATATAAAACTATGAAGCATAGATGCTACAGAAATGTAGTAGAATCCAATTTTACATTAAAGAAACGCCCTGCAAAAAAGATCGGGGCAAACCAATTCAATAACTGTTAGAAATTATCAACCGAATGGGCCAATGCGATAATCACATCATTGGCGAACTTCAAGGAGTATTTGAAAAGGGAGCCACGGAAGAGATGGACTGCTATAGAAACCAGCTTTACGATAAAAGTAACGTCCTGTTTTAAAAAATGGGCCAAACCCCATTCAATACCTGTTAGAATTTATCAGCCGAATGGGCCGATTCGATAATCGAACGAACTTGAAGGAGTGTTTAAAAAGGGAGCCACTAAAGAGAAGGGGTGCTACGAAGTCTACGTCCGGAGTACTTAGCAGTACCTGTTGTTTCGGATCACGCGTGACATACGGACAGACAGACAGATAGCGGAGCCTCAGTATTAGGGTCCCGTTTTCTATCCTTTTGGTACGGAATCCTAAAACGAAGTAAAGAAGCCAGTTTTACAATAAAAGAAACATCCTGCAAAAAGATCGGCGCAATACCATTCAATAACTGTTAGAAATTATCAGCCGAATGGGCCGATTCGATAATCGAATGAACTTCATGGAGTATTTGAAAAAGAAGCCACGAAAGAAAAGAGGTGCTATAAAAACCAGAATAAAAGAAACGTAAAAAGTAAAGACATTCCTGCTATCCCATTCAATAACTGTTAGAAAGTATCAGCCGAATGGGCCGATTCGATAATCGAACGAACTTCAAGGAGTGTTTGAAAAGGGAGCCGCGAAAGAGAAGGGGTGCTTTACGTCCGGGGTATACTACCAGTAACTGTTGTTTCAGGTCACGAGTTTTAATTAAACCTTCTTCGTTATCCAATAGTTTTTAATCCCGTCGATAGTCGAGAGTTCTTTTTGTTAGTTTTTAGCTTCGGCGGTCGCCGTTTTATTTGAATCAAGTTTTAATGCGGTTTTAGGAATTGAGTGATTCAGTTTGATTTACGCTTTTCGTGTTTGAGTTGTGAAGTTGTCTGGATGATGTTTTGGTCGTTTTGGTTGGAAACAGTTTCTCGTTTGGCTCATTTTGTGATTTCGGTGTGAATGTTTGTCTCTTTTATTCATGGCGATTGGTTTAGCAATGAAAAGGGGTAAAGTTAATCTATTATCTCGGTACTTTTTTCTGTACGCATACACCATCGCTTACTATTTATATTTGGTGAGATAGTAGTTAATTTCCTATTCCAAAAAAAATAAGTAAACGCTATTAATATTAAACATGCCAAAGTTTAAAAAGGTATTTGCATGTTTGTCTGTCAGTTACGCAAAACTGAACAAATGTGGCTGTTTGTCACATAAGTAGCTTATGACCTGGATTAACAATTTTTTTAATTAACCTATATTGTCCCACTGCTGGGCAAAGGGTTCCCTAACATCCCTCCAAGCAGTCCGGTCCTGGGCCAGGCTTAGCCAATCTCCGTCAAATGCATCAAGATCGTCACGCCACCGTTTTTGGGGTCTGCCTCTATTCCGACGTCCGTCTTCTGGCACCCATTGCGTGACGATCCTAGCCCATCGGTCAGGATGCATCCAACTGACGTGACCTGCCCAATCCCACTTAATATTGGCACTTTTTTCACCTACATCAGCTATCCTGGTCTTTGAGCTTTGAGTGTTATGGTGGTGGTGGATTAACACATAGGATACTTTATTACTACTAGCAGTACCCGTGACTTCGTCCGCCTAATTAAAAAAAAAGCCATTAGGCTTCCTAAATAAATGGACCATCCAACGGTACCTACTAAATATAAAAATAATCAAATAAAAACAAATAAATATTGTACGACGTTAGACACAGTGTAGGTAATCTAGTCCCAAACAAAGTACTATAGACTTGTACTTGTTGTATACTTTTAACTTAAAAATCTTTTCCACTATAATATATCGATTCACATCATAAAGTCACGAATTAACTAAATCAAACGGAATAAAAGTTAAGATTAAGTCGCACTGAAGTATTTCTAGGCAAGCGCTATAAATCGCTAGCAAACAAAAAAAAAGGCGTTTCTCTCCGATATATCATTTGAAGTGATACCGGGAATGGGGTTCCTCGGGTGAGATAGAAGGGAGGGTAAGGGGGAGTAAAGGGGTGTCACAAGTAATGCACCAATATCAATTGAATTTCTCTTTGGATCGGTAGAACATTGCCGTGGTTTTTATTAACTTCTGAGTTACAACGTGATTCAGATTTTTGAGGTTACTGGGTTTTGAAAGATTAAAAAACCCTAAAGGGATATTTTATAGGTGAATACGTTTACTTAAATTTATGAAGGTTCTATGTATGTAAACAAAATCAGATTCATAATACGCCAGTAGTTGTGTACCTATAGCTTTATTTTATTTGCGTTTAGAAGTTTCGGTTTTATTTTTTCATTTTATATCTTTGTCTGTTCAGTTGTACCATTTATGGTACTATAGATACATCAATATTTTTATGATGATACTACTGATCTTAAATAATTGTACTGGTACCATTAATAGTACTAAGGATACGTCACTTAGGCTGTGTCACTTGTACCATCAATGGTACAAAGCATTGGTACAACTGACACATATTCATAACAACCATATATTAAATATTCTAGATTTTCTTGTTCAACGATTACGTTTCAAGCAGACTAGCTCTTGCTTTTCGAGTTTCAACGACCGACACATTCTTATTGAATAGTTTTCAGAACTTTTTGATATGTCGTAGTCGTTAAAAACCACCACAATTTAATTACCTATGCTATCTATCAATATGAATGGAAACATTTTCATAGGATAGTGAAACCTTATTCATAGCTGTACAAGTTAAAGTTAAAAGAATCTGGAAAAACCGAGGGCTAACCTGTTTTAAAATTTCGATAAAAGTAAATCTATAATAGCGTTTCACACACATAGAACCATCATGAATTTAAGAAGTGGATGGACGAGTTACTTTGTAAATATATTTTTGGTTTAAAATATTTCTAACGGAGGTTAGGTCTTCAAAAATCTATCAAAAAATCTATACTAATATTATAAAGTTTGTTTTTTTGTTTGTTTGTTTCTTTGAACGCGCTAATCTCAGGAACCACTACTGGTCCGATTTCGAAAATTCTTTCAGTGCTGGATAGTCCATTTATTAAGGATGGCTATAGGCTATATTATATTTTCAAAAAAAATAGGGATCCTTACTAAAAGTTCAGTAATGTAACACAAGGTTTTCTACTATATACTTATTTGATGTTAGTAGAGATTTATCAAGTGAACCTAGTATTTAAGCTTACCTAGTACTTGCACTATAATTTTCGACATGCCTATTTTTATTTTACATGTTGAAGCATGCATTTCATCACATTTTAAAAACGGAGAAATTTCTAAACACTTGAAGAACTCTTTTTTTTTATAATTCTAAAGCCTTTGCGTGTTTGCGAACATAGAATTACATGTTTAGTCCGTATTACGCTGTAATGTGGTTTGTTTTGCTGTAACACGTTATATTCGTTCTGGTACCATGTAAAATGTTTGATGAAAACATAATTGCAACTTTTTTCGTGGCGTAACTGAAATAGACTGACATTTTTTCCTGTAAGGTACTTAAAGTAAGCTAGGCGGAAATAGTACACGTAATTACTTAGATTTTTCTTTTGTTTTCGTGATGAGAACTAATTTTTTTTTTCGATAAAGGCATTTTTCGATTTTAATCAAATTCAACTAACGTTTCGGTTTCATTCGCGTGGTGTTTATCACTATTAGCATTGTTTCAATGCTCGACGTTTCGAGACCTTTACAGGTATCTTCTTAAGGATTGACAATCCCTGATCGATCCTGAAGAAGAGAGCTGTTAAGTTCTCGAAACTAATAATAAATCGTGATGTAAAATAGAATTGTAGTAGTATTAACTTGTGATTATTTAACTTAAATTCAATTTAAAAAATAATTAGGTAGGTAGGTACGATTTGCTTGTGTTCAAACAGAATTTTAGTGTCATTATTTCCACGTCGTGGAAATATAATTAAACATATTTTTATTTGCTTTATCTTGAAATGCTATTTAGAAAAAACGGTGAAATGTATTTTTAATTTAAACGTTACTTTCTTTTTACACAAAGTTATTTCCATCACTTTTTCCTCACAAACTTGCGCAGTCACGCGTGAACCTGCTACCCTTTCGCTCCGGAAGTCAACCCTTTTTCACTGAACTATCAGTGGTTCCATGTGACAAAGTATATTTATATTCTGTCTAAATATATAAAATTCAAAGTCCTGACTGATCTGTACGTACATCAACGCAGAGCCCAAACCGCTGGTCCTAGAGACATGAAATTTGGAGAGTGTGAGTTGAGGGGTGTGATCCCTTAACTCACGCTCTAAGCGAGATCCACTAAGCTACAATTTTTGGAGAGTCCTGCAGGATCGGGACTTACGCGAGTGAAACCGTGGGACACTGCTATTTTTACAAATAAATGTCGGAACGAGCGGATTAGGGGCTTTACAACATCATCAGCATGGTTATTCGGATCCATGATTTGTGGGCTGGAGTGGATACAGTCACACACGAATATCGGTTTAATCAACAGATACAGTCGACATAATAACTACGCATGGGTGCGTGCGGGTAATAAGGCCAGTCGTTAATACGGCCTTATAGTATTCTATAGACTCAACACCAACAAGGTTCTAATATAAACACACACACTAGGTAAACTTTAGGCGTTAACAAATGACACTAAAGTATAATTAATAAAACGGAAACGAATCCGTGGGTCAGTCACAGCCCGAACCGAATTCAGCCTGCAATCTTCTGCATTGCAGTCAAGTGCACGCCCGATGCGCCAAAGAGGCCGTCAAATGTATCTTCACATTCGTTTCAGTTACGTTTACGTTGGCCGCTTACATTCTGGGCACAGTAAGGCAACGTGATCATTATTGCAATAATTTTTATACGTAAATAGATTGGCTACGACCAACGACCATCTTCGTGATAATTAACGGCATTTCCTGGAAGTGTGGCCAAGATATTACAATTGAATAGAACAACGGAATTACGTGGAACTTTGGTTGGATTTCGTCGTTGCATTGCAATCAGCAATGTCTCATCCCTGACTGCCTGTAGCTGTAACATGGTTAGGTTACAAATCTATTCGTCTCAATTTAAATACGGCTGCATTGCTCCAGAGTAGAACATGACGTTTTTCCAGTAAAAAACTCGGTGGCTGCTGTTGGTTAATACAGACAACTTTGCCCTAAATATAGCCAGTTTCAAGTAAATAGCCATTTATTAAATAAAAACCTGCCAAACGCAAAGAGTTCCGTACCATTAACACAAAAAAACACATTTGTGTTATTGGAGTCCCACAAAAATGTTTTAATATTTGTTGTTAAAGCTGCAAGAGAAATACGTCACCTGTAAAAATTCAACTGTCTAGGTATCACGATTTATGATATACAGATCACCTGATGACGGATAAACAGACGGACAGTGGAGTCTTAGTAGAAGGTTCCCGTTTTTACACTTTAGGTACAGAACCCTAAAATAGATATAAGTACACCTACACTTACTACAAATTCCCTACCCACAAATAAACGTAACTAATTCTTAAACAAGAGGGATTTAAGCTAAATCGTGTTCAAGAAATTAATTGTAAAACTTGCTAGATTGCGTTGCATTCGTAATACTGCTGAGATTGCTTATTATGAATTTTGTGAGAGGAGAGAGCAAATATGCATTGCATATGCAAAGCTGTAGAACAAGCTTGATTGCGACTTGCGGTATGCGGCGGGGGATCGGATACTGTCAACAGAAAGGCGTATGTAACTATGTAACCAAGTTACAACGAGGTTTACTAGTAGTCCATTGAAAGGTTACAATTTTTGGGCTTAGCGTGCATTTGTCAGATTTTTTTTTACAGTTGGTGAATTTTGTTTCTGTTGCCGTTATAGGAGCAAATAATTAAAACAGAATAAAATAAATATTTATTTTTTTGTGGTGGGACTTGTACTTGATTGGCTTTTTCCCCACATTCTAATAATTTCGAATTTTCAATTTAACATTATTTTTAAATAAATATTAATAGAAGGATTAGGTTTGCTGGTGGTGGTGGTCACCACCAGCAAACCTAATCCTTCATGTTTGCGTCGCGTTGCTTTACGGTCAATGCAAGTATCGTGATAAATACAGAATACAGTTAACAAATTGAAATGTCACAAACCCAATTAAACTTTCCTAGTTAGTAATTTGCATCGTAGCATGGAATTTCATCACTGTATTTACCTTATCGTGTAGGTACAAACAGGCAGTTTCAGTGAAACTGCAAAAAGCAGAGCCTATTTTATAGAAGGAGAGGTTACTGCCAAAACCTGTAGGTCTATATAACGAACATTCTATAAAAGTTTATCTGTAAGTGAATGAAAGTGTTTTGGCTAGGATCAATTAATATAATTGGTTGTATAATCATATTGTTTGACTATAAATAAAAATAAATAATAATAAATAAATTGCACAATAAATGTAGAATTGTTTCAACATCAATTTATTAATTATTTTCTATAGTATTGCAGGCTTTTTTTCACAGCATTTTCAAGCACAAACAATCAAAAACATATTAGCACAACGAGCCAATAAGCTTTGCTTAGCAGAAGGACAGACAAAACAAAATTATAAAAATTAGCTTTTCAAAAGTATATACTAGCAATAAACTTTTAAAACTTACAGGATTTGTACTCATATTTATATATTTTCCCATTTTAACTATTTACAATAGTCTTGGTCGTGAGAAGACTACGAGGTAAGACACAATTTAAAAATAACAATACGCGAATAAGACCAGGGAAAAATATAACATACTAGCTTAAAAAATAAATATTTGTGTCCGGTTTGGTTGTTTTCCATGTTTAAGATGTATGTATCTACAAAAAAAAAGTATAATATGTAGTATATCTGTTGTCTAGTACCCATAGTACAAGCCTAGTGCTTAGTTTGGGCGCTGTGTGTAACGTCTTAAAATATTTATTTATTTAAGACCCGGGAAAAAATATCTAGCAGATTTTGTTATCCACCTCTCTGACTATAAAAGTTTTCTCGGAAATGTACCTTAGCGTATGCTTACAGTAGCTATTTAGGTCATTGACGCGCACCTCGGCTTAGGATATAGAAACCACTTAACACCGTTCGTACACTTTAAAACACTATCTTCATAGAGCTACACCTAAAGAGCTCTCCATCATTTTCAGAGTTTAAACGGTAAAATTATCTTTTAAAATACTTTGTAAATAGCATTTTAGAAGTATATTACACCGTTGATCTCATTGTCGCTTTCCATCAGGTGAGGTTTGCAGGTTCCCATAAGGTACTAGCCTATATCTTTTGTAAAAAAAACTAACAATTTACTGTTGTAATGTATCACATTTCCTTTCTTCCTCGAACTTGTTGGATTTGTTAGTGCGTATTCGTACGTTTCCGCCTAAACGAAATTCCCATGAATCCAAATTCAAAAAGACCCTAAAAAAATTACAGTTTAAATGACGTAAAACCGCTGAACTCATTACCATGAAACTCGGTATGTAGATAGCTAGAGACCTGGAATAACACATAGGCTACTTTTTATCCCGATAGTCCCACGGGATCGGGACTTACGCGGGTAAACGAATCTAGTTCATAATATTAGCGAAATTCTACTTGTAATCCAAGATGAAGGGTAAACACCGCTGTGATCGCATCGGTTACAAAACGATTATAGAACCGAGTAGTTATAGAACTCGATTGTCGTCTCGTTATCGAGTGGGAGATAAGTTTATCGGGACGGGTTACAAGTTCGATAATGACTTTATAGGAGAGATGAGACCTTCCTACTGTTTGACGGAGCACTCTTCGTGAATTTGAAAACTAGACACTAGGGCGTACGTGTAACCATAAGTGCTGAACGGACTTTTCTCGTTGATTCTAAATCTCCGATAAGGTTATGAAATGTGGGATAGAAAGTGATTACATAAATGTTTTCGAAATCAAGATGGCATAATAGTCTTAAATATAGTAAGGTAATTAGGTAGTCTGTCTGTTTTCAAACAAATTGTATATGATTTGAAAAATTAATATCTCGCGCACTACGTCAAAATAATAAAAAAAATAACTAAATTGATAAATTAAAATTTCAATTGGATCGAAACATCCGTTTGAATTACAGAATGTAAAATAGTTCGTTGTCAAAATAAATTCTTCATTGCCAAAAAGTCGAATTCCTAAAATGTTAAATGAACAAACAATAGAACATTTATAATTCTGCGAAACATTACTTTGATTTCTATTTCAATAATTTTTTCTACACTAGTATAAAAAAATAAACCAGAAATTACTTAGTTTTAACACAATTCATTTAGATAACCTATATAAAATACATAAAGTTAAAGGTTTTTGCCTGAACTTGTCTGTTTTTCAGCTTTTCATTTCATCTTTATATTCCATTTTATTTAACAGAAGTTACTATTAAATAAAGCTTGTAAAAAGCTTCCCAACTGGAAGTACGTAATGATTATTAGCTTCAATACCGTTGGATTTTTCCCTACATTCAAATATTGAAAGTTTTGATAAAATTGAATAGAGAATAAAGAGAACTTCATAAAGACGTCTGAACGTTATTTCCGATGGAAATAACAGATGGATATTGAATATTTAGTTCGTCTTTACTTAGGTATATGACGTTAGCGTTGGTCACAGTCACAGTGTATTGTTTTCTATGTGACACCAAATTAACATCCACATTTTGTGAATTCAACATTTTGGGAAATTCAACATTTACGGAAGTTCAACATTTTGGGACTAAAGGAACATTTTGCCGTCAGTTAGAGATTATATTTACTTAATGATAATAAAATTTCAGGTCTTTAGCTGCTATCCAGTTTAATATTTCTTATTGCTCAAGCAAGTTATTTTACTATACATGTGATATATTTTCAAGGAAAAATATCATCAAAAGTCCTCGTGTGATGGGTTTTGAACCCGTTCTCCTCGCTTTCCGGGCGAGTGCTCTAACCACTAAGCATCACTGGAACTCTATTCAATTGTTATACAGTCGTTATTTTTTTTGTTGTAATTTTTTTGTCATTAAAAGAGTTCATCTATTTCTCTCTTTTTTGCTTGGTCTCTCTCCCCGTGCTTCGGAAGGCACGTTTAGCTGTTGGTCCCGGTTGTTACCCTAAACACCAAGTGAGCCACACCACTTAACGAAAAAAAGAAAATCATTTTCTTGGAGTCTCCATATTTTATTCACTTTAACTACTATAAGGATATTTCCATCCAAAACCTGTTGTTACAGAAAATGTTTGTAGGTGTTATTAATTGTTGTATTTATCGTGTCGGCCCGTTTGACCTCTAGAATAACGTCTAGTACCAAGTTTGATTGAGCTATTAACACACAGTTTGCCTTCGCCCAACGCTTGCTCCATCAAAATCTATTTACTACAAATTACTACCACGAATAACCGGCTAGTTACGTAGGTAACAAATATCTTGCTATGGCGCGCGGCAGATTGGGAAGACCAAATAAGTGCTGGCTTGACGTCGTAAGATCGGATATGCGTGCAAATGGCCTCAGTACACGGGATGCCGAAGATCGTGCGAAGTGGAGACGTAAAAGTAGGAAAGCGGACCCCGGGCTCTCGAGAGGGTTGCAACCGGGAACATCGTTTGGATGATGATGATGACTACCATGTTAGGGAGTGATGACTATCGATATTCAATATATCGATTTCTTGATAGTCATTTAGAGATAATTTGTCAATGTGCCCACTTGCAGGTACCAAACTTACGCAATTTCTTGGAGATTTAATTAATAATAATAAAATGCATTTATTCAGATAATTTTAAATCCATTTTTTTGTTAGATCACACTTATGAAACTAATGTTAGTAAATATAAGTAAAAAATTAATAAGTAAATAAAATAGGTCCACAAAATCATGCATTACCTGCCTGTCCCATATGCACACCGATCCAATGCTTCCATATGCGGCAGTCAGGTCTATCCACTAATACATTTAGGATGCCGCTAGAGCTGCCACGCACCCGCCTCATAAGTGATTGTCGACTAGTTTTCACTACTAACTGCATTTTTTATACGCTTAGTTACGTATGAGACTTGTAGTAATACGGCAAGTCATTAGCACTTGTTGGACTATCTTTAGCGTTTACATCACAGACCTAGATATCTAGATAGCTGCTTTTGCCTTAAAATGTCTGAAAACCACTATCATGTGACTATACACTGATTGATTTCTATTACTTATTTCGTATTCTACATTTTTATCTGCGAAAACCATTCAATCAACTGATACACTGATCGAACCATTATTAAGGTTCGATCGGTGTATCGTTTAATCGTTACAAACAGCTTCAACGATTTTTTTTTTGTATTGATGTTTGTGTTTCAATCCCGTAAAAAACTACTAAACCGATTGCGAAAAAATGTTGTATGCTGATAACTGGAGATCTGAATTAACACATAGGCTTAATAGACGTAGATAGACATGAATTTGCTAAAACAACACACATACACAAAAAAATAACAAAAAGGTTTTGGAAAGATAGTTATAATAATATAATAGGTCCGTTGTGTTAATGTGTGTTACAACAGCAAAAAGGCCCCGACTCAGCACTTGCCCAACCACACATATAGACAGGAAATGTATCCTGATATTCCCGCGGGATCGGTGAAATATTCAAATATTCGATAAACCAAACGTTAATAGACATCACAACACTATTTTCAAATCATTTTCCACACAAGTTTTAGCTCAACTAACTTTTGTTCTACACAAAATTGCTTCTGACTTGCTAAGTTTTTCCAAGTTGCCATGTCTTAAGTTAATAAAGTAACTGCGATAGAACCCCCGCTCGGTTCCACAAAAACTATGAATATGTTTTGAATATTTATACTTGAAATATGACTTGTTGAAGTTGGCGAAGTAGTAACTTTAGTAGATTAACTTTTGTTTTAACTAGTTCCCAATGGTTTGATAGATGGCGCTGGGGTTTTTAGATTAAAATCTGATTAGAGACTTGAGGAATATGGACTACTGCAACTAATTATGATAGGAAAAGTTGCTAGGAAAAGAAACGTTGGTCGTAGGAAGGTCGTGGCTACGAAACAAGAGAGAGTAGACTGGAATAGCGAATGCCGCCAAATTTTCAGCCTCTCAAGCGACGTTTAATATGCTGAACTGACTACCAACCTTTACTTGTTTGAAAAGCAACCTGAGTAGAAGAAGAGACTTTAAGCCCACAGCATCACAGAACTCTGGTGGTGGGTCCCGGGGCGGTTTGGGCGGTGTTGGGCGGGTTGTGTGTTTGTGGATGAGATAGTGTTTTAAGTAAATTTTTTTTTTTATGTTTATTATTTTGTATATTATAACTTATTTGAACAGATAGACCGACAGACAGAGTTACTTTCGCTCTTGTAATGCTAGTAAGGATTATTATAGTATAGATTATTGCTCCAGTTCCACTTTTCTTCAATAATATATATGCGACAATGTAAATCACATGATTACTGCAAAAAAAATATACAAAAAAAACCCCATGAGTTTCTAGTGTCTTCTTCTCATGTCATGGAGGTCGCGTTCCGAAGACACAGTAGAGTAGATTAAATATAAAAAAAATGACATTTCAAAGAGATATCTTGCTAATATCCGAATGAATAATCGTACTTTGTTTTTTTTTGTT
Source organism: Idaea biselata (assembly GCA_958496205.1). Taxonomy (NCBI): domain Eukaryota; kingdom Metazoa; phylum Arthropoda; class Insecta; order Lepidoptera; family Geometridae; genus Idaea; species Idaea biselata. The sequence goes on from OY292396.1 coordinate 19,641,136, forward strand.
TTTTTTTATTTTAAGTACATTATTTCACCTGGCGCACCTAATTGAAGGCATTTGAGAACTATTTCACCAGAAAGAAACAGCATCGTGTTTAAGATAGCCGTATATTCACATAAATAATTTCCTTTTTTAGATGTTTTGTTATAGGTAATACCTCCCCCATCAGTTCTGGGATCGGGACTTATGCAGGTGAAACCACAGGCCGATGTCAGTGTAACACAATATATCTCTGATTAAAATCCTCTTTGAATCGGTATTGAAATGGTAACAAAATATTCGATGCTGCTGAAAGGCAAAGTCTTTAAAAGGCAGCCTAATTAGCGAGCTCTGAACATTTTTCGAAGTCTGCTCATATTTCGTTCATATTTCGGTACTTTAAATCTTATAATGAGGGTAGGACGGGAAAACATGACCTGGTTGCGGCGAAAACTCATTTGTATTTTTCGTAGATAATGTAGACAAAGAGTAGGTAGCTAAGTAGGTACCTATAGCTGGTATCTCGGTGAAGACAGACAAGACAGACGTTAATTATGTTTTGGTACAGAATACCCGCACCTCCTTTCACTTTTGACGTAGAAAGTTTTGTAGTTTTGAAATTAACCTGTTTACTTTGAAAAGCTGCTGATGCTTTAAAACACAAAATAAATTGTTAGTTTTAGTAGAAATTTAGGTTAAAATTATTACGCGTAAATTGGAATTTAGGACTCGTTTATTTTTGTATACCTAATGTATTTGTTTTTTAGGCTTTTGTAGTCAACTAGAAAGCCTGATGTCCGTTTGTCTGCCCGCGGCTTAGCTCAGCAACGTTTATTAAAAACAACTTTATTTTCTAGAAATAAAACTTATTTTTAAGTTTAACCGCATTCATGTCTCGTGTACCAAATAAATTTCCAAGCCATACACTTCCATACACTTGGCGGAAAACCTTTTCATTTTGGTTCGATCCTGAAATCGTTTTTTTAAACCGGTTTTTCGGGGAACGTTATCAAAAAGTTCCTGTCACATCAATCTGTTTAGAACAATAAAAACCGGTTTATTAAATCTTTGGCGTAATTTTTTTTAATCCCCGGTTTATTTAGATTGTAATAATGTTCTTAAAACGTTCACGTTTTTATGATAGTTGAAATAAACCGGTATTAAAACCTCTATCTTCGGTTCCGAACCATGAAAGCGTTGCGTATATTTTCAACCCCCGATGTTTCCAGGTCCTTCCAGATATCCTATTCACGGATCACTTAATCTTCTAGGAATAAAAAATCTTATTAGCCTGCCTTTTAAAGCATTTTCTTAATACACAAAAGCGTCATGTTGTACTTAGTTTAGGTACTAAGTACAACATGACGCTTTTGTGTATTAAGAAAATGCTTTAAAAGGCAGGCTAATAAGATTTTTTACGATAAAAAAGATTCACTATCTACACGTATGGCCGTAAATAAAAACATAAAATCCACTCTTCATAAAAACGTCTACGTTATTTTAAACAAATGGATTTTGTGCTAAAACATACTCGGATAATCAAAAAGGTTGTTGTAAAACAGCCTTCAGCCTTCAACTAATCATACGAAGATAAAGACCGCCAATTTTTAATAGGTTTCCTAACCAATGCTTAGTAACCAAGACGTTGACATCCTCTTGTTGGTCTAGCTACGAGATATATTTATCAATCAGTCAAAATATTATTATATTTCGTAATTACATTCTTATTGCTCTAGGAAAAACTTCGCAATCTATATTTCTATTATTATGTTTTTCGCGATTATGGATCTTCGTCCTTGAAGTCCTATGTGGTGATGTCTATATAGTAATATTATAAAGCTGAAAAGTTTGTTTGTTTGAACGCGCCAATCTCAGGAACCGCTGATGGTCCGATTTGAAAAAATCTTTTACCATTAGAAAGGTACATTCACCCTGAGTAACTAGACTACTTTTAATCCCGATCTCACGGGATCGGGACTTACGCGGGTGAAACCGCAGGACTCAGCTAGTGACATATAAAACAAATAGTCTTAGTTGTGTATTTTTTTATTTAATGACTACAAAAAGTGAGGGTAAATTACCTTGAGTTTGAAACCATGAAGGAATGTACTTATTAATCTAGGAATATTACGGAATAAGAGATTGCCGGCTATAACGTTCTACAAACCACCCTATAACACTTGTCTCAAAACCTACTTATCGTAGGGTGTCCGCGTCTATAGACATTCCAAGGTCAAAAGTCAAAAACCCGATGTTTTTCACACATTTATTGGGAAAAAAAGGTTTACACAGCTTTATCCGACAGCCGACTATCTCTCATTCCGAGATGCTTGCCTTCATTTGACTAATATTACTGGACTATATGTCATTTTAAATGGCAGCGAAAAAGACAGCTATCGAATTTTAATGACAAAGTTCACGATGTTTTTGCATTTTCTTTATTTGCACCAGTAAAAATACTATTGTAATGGATTTTCTTTTTACTGGCTTACTTACTAACTGAGTCAGATGTTTAAAAATTTATGGAAATGGTTCCTAATATGTACCTACCTACCTATTTATAATTAATACCTGCCTAAGCATATTACAGAATAAAGAGACCACCGAACCACAGCCCGAACCCTGAGTAGGTATATGTCCTCCAAGTTGCTCTTTTATCTAGTTAAGGTAATACAACACGCCAAGATTCAATTAATACGTTTTTCCTCTTGTACTTAGCTGATGAGTTCTTTATCCACTCGTCCCACAATCGGAACCAATCCTTTTGTCCAGTCATCTCCGGATCGCTTTTAATTTCACCGCGTGTCCGACAATCGCTTCTCGGATTAGAGTCGGAATAAAAATACAAACAAAGTGAGACAAAAGCGTGACGAGGGTGAGAGAGGGCGCGAGGAACCCTTATCTCTGCCCCGAGGCCACCGACTTTGTTCAATTGACAAAGAAAAACCAACCCGGCTAAGAGCCGGTTCACACGGCTCCATACCGTATGATTTGGCCGTAATGGCAGACACACGGTTGCCGCTACGTTGCTACAGCATCGCAGCGGCAAGTTACGACACTGACAATGAAGTACAAACAAAATTGTTCATAGACGAGGAGAGAAAACTCGCCGAAATGACGACCTCCTCCTTTTTCAGTCTGTTATAATATAAATGACGGTCACGTCACAGGAGCGGTCGGTCTCGCTTTGGCATATCTACGCGTATAATGCCCATCCTCACCCCATATCGAGTGTGCTTGGGGCGCAGAGCAAATGTACATTTACAATGGATGTTTCGAGTAGTCTGGCGTTTCGTCCGCGAAAAGTTCGTACTAAAGTTCTATGCAACACAACGCAGCGGCGCGGCACCGCTCAGGTACCGCATCGCGCCGTGTAGACCAGTTCTTAGATGCACGCACAACCAACCTCTATATAATTCAAGTGCGTTTCAAAACTATATAAATAAAGGTTTTTCGAGAAACAATGGTAGTGATAAATTATGTAGGTCGTAGAACGGACGAGACCACCTAAATACTACGGAACGGCCCTCGGAAAAAAAGTAAAACATTTTATGACCTCTCTTTCTTGGATGCGGGATTTCTCTAGAGCTGTAAAATTTACCGCATTTTAGTGGAGCTTTGAAGTAGGCTAATGACGTTACTATTTTTTAAAATACTGTCTCTTTCTGTATACAAATGTAATTCTTTTTATAGCCTAAATGTAGGTACAGTCTCCATTAAAAGTCGATACCCAAATACAGATGTCAAAATAGGACATTCGGACTGTTTTGTCGAATTGTAGGTAATATCAACTGGATGAAATCATTCTAAAACAAAATTATTCCATTTTCCATTTTCATGTGGAATGTGGATTTGCTAAAAATAAAAACATAGAGACAGGAAGGTTTCCAAACAACTGTGATAGCACATTCTACCCCTACTTTTAATTTATATTCATATAAATTTTTAGCAATATTGAATGTATTTCAATTGCGAAAAATGTGGAATAAACCAAAACTGTACGACAGAGTAGCAAGTAAACTATACAATACACCAATTTTAAAACCGACATTTCGCTGCAAATTTAGCGCGAGGGTATCGAAATAACGCGCTCAATGGTTCGGAAGTTATTCAGGTGCCGGTAGATGGATGCCAGCCAATAGTCTAGAACAGGCTAAATAGCTTTTACGAAAATCTAGAACTTAACTCTTCCGATATTTATGGAGCACTTGACATATTTTAGGAGAAATACACACAGTCGGGTAAAATACGAGTAAAGCTCGACCAACTTTAGCTGAGGATGTTGATTTAACAGTAGAAATGATTTCAGAAGGAAGACAGTTGTGTATAGTTACTGTGGTAACATTACCACAAACTCAATGATGTTTTTGACGTTTTAGTAGTCATTCATCGACACCATCAAAGCAAAAGTAATCTGCAAGCAGCAAAGGGCAGCTATCAGGTCCAGCCATTGTGATATATCAATTTTGATAACGTTTTTTTTTAATTCCAGACTATGGTCTGACGTTTTGGTTTCTTATATTTTGACATCCAGCTCGATGATGAGAAACAACCCCTGATACAACTCATCATCATCATCATCAGTGGCTGTACGTACAGTCCTTTGTGGGCCCGAGCCTCCGTCGACACTTTTTTCCATCCTTCTCTATCCAACGCCGTTCTCTTCCAGTTCTTAAAGCCAAGAGTTTAAGATCTTGGGTTACCCCATCCATCCATCTAAGCTTGGGTCTGACGATCCTGCGTTTACCGTCAGGGTTGGACTCAAGCAAACGTTTCGGTACCCTGTCTAATTCCATTCGATGTTCATGAACTAATACAACTGAACAAACAATATATGTTATAGGGTCCCCACTTTAGCCTCAAGACGTTTCAGGCATGGTCCGCTGTAGCGGTCGCCCACCCGCAAGGACACCTTCCAGGATAAGTAATAGGCAGATCTTGTCCCCAGACGCTAGTGTTCAGTGATGATGAGAAACCGGTGGATCTTATTTGTTTTTTTCTTCTGCGACACACATGTAGGTAATACACGAACACATGAATAACTTACAACTGACCTTCTGTGGCTGGGTTTCTATAATGAAATTATTGAAACTGATTTCCAAAAGGACAAAATTACTTCTTCCGACTCATCTGTTATGTACCTATTGAGGAGTTTTCTGATGTTTCTAAACTTTTTCGCTTTCACACCTCAGATAGTGGAAATATCCGTTTTTTTTTAGATTTTTTTTTAATTAAAAACCTCGTTTTTGTTGACCAGGCAAAAATGCGATTGGTATTATTTACAGACAAAAGGCATAGTACCTATTTTCTAAATCTCTAATCAAAACTATGCGTTTCAAAATGTTGTGAAAACAAGTTATCAACAAGCTGCATGTAAATGCTTTTTCTATGCGCCAAATACAGTCCAGCATTCTGGTTTCACGTTCGGGGTATTTACTATGATTTTTTTACGGAGCTCCAAATGCCCCGTGCTTAAATAATATTTGTAGGCTTACCGAACTTACTGTCCGTAACTAGAAAACGAATCGTATTTTTTATTATTAAACATTGAAACCCAGCCAAAGTTTTCCTCTCCAATCCAATTCCCTGTGACAACCAAGCAACCGTACCATGAAGGTCAAGTTAAGGTTAGATCACAAGCTTACGCTTACGTAGGATACACGATAGAATCTATTCAGGGCATCTATCAGTTGAAATAGGTACGTCTAAGCTCTCGTGTGGATAAAGGGACGCCTTTTGCCTCTCAACTGGTTAAATGTATTTGATTCATTGTGCTTTCGATGGATTGGTCTAAATAGAAAAAGATATTTCAAAGTAATCTACGTTCGTATTTGTACCTATCCTTTTTGTAATTGTGAGGTTATTTACCAATTTAAGTACCTAAATGTAATTGGAGGTGTATTTTTCCTTGAAAATGTGTTTTTTTGTTTTGTCTAATCGTACATTATTATTGAGATATCTTAGAGAAAAGGGAAATATTAGACGTACCTACAAGACTTACTTATATTTTTAGTTTATACCGGAAGTACCGGAAGTGAAGGAGTCTAGGATCTTTAGATCCTAGACTCCTAGATTTTAATTTAAAGCATTTCCTGCACTTGGAAAATTTAGTTGAACAAAGATTTTTCAAAATTATCTAAAATCCTGTATAGGGTGTAGACTTTAAGAAAACATTTTTTCAATAAACTAAAGGGCCTCGTACAATTTGATTGAAAATCTTTTCACCACCATCTCATCAATAAATCCACGGCCTGAAAAGCTAAAGATACACAACGACACATACACTGACACACTTATTGACATTAGTGTCGACAGCGTCCACACGGTAGCAATCTCCCTTCAAATTCGCCGAGTGACACAAATATGTAATTTCCAAGTTGGAACTAGATATTGCGGCCGCCAACATACGTTGACACCCGATGTATACATTAAGTAAGTGTCTAGTGTCAGGTACCATCAATGTATCTTGCAGCTTAAAATAAGGATACTATGACACTGGCAATCGACACAAATGCCGACACTGTTGACACTGTCACTAATGTCCACTCCACACGGTAGTAAATTGTTTTCATAATATCAAAGTAACACGAACATGACCTTTCCAAATAGGTGTCGCGGCGGTGGACACTTGTCGACACTTGATATAAAATACACACTGAGTGTCCAGTGCCGCCGTGTAACAATAGCTTAGTAGCGTGTAGAGAAACAAACATAAAAGTCAAACTCTAATTTTATTTTCTTAGTTCCAAACCAAATATAAATAATGCACTTATTCCTTTTATTACCTCTTATTTTTAACTGTATGTAAACCCTGTAAAAGCATTGTAAACACCATAAAACTGAAACTTTGTTATACGCGTAAAATGACTACTACAGGTTTAAAGCCCATAAAACAACTGTGAAACATTTTTCCATGTAATTCAAATAGTTCTCAGTAAGGTGTATTATGAACACTTCTTGAGAAATACAACCCAGATTTACATTAGAAAACTAGTGCCATGCATTATAAAGGCAATTTCACAAAAGCTACTGTTACTGCAAGCAACTTCATTAAATAAGTAGATAGCACTGTGTTTATTGTGAAAATTACTCTAAATTGCATGCCACTAATTTTGTAATGGAAACCCCGCTTACGTCTTGCACTTGCAAGACGTAAGCGGCGTAAACGACGTAAGCCGTCCACCGCCAACTAAACTAAGTTCATTTAGCTTAGCTCGTCATTTTTTATACAAGTCAGCATACCGGTATAGTTTGCAGTGGACGTACGTATACATGTATTAAAACTTGGTATATCTGTTATTTGTTTTTATGAAAATCGGCTTAGCTGTTCCAGAGATACAAGGTATGTAGGTACTTTAATAACTGTCCATTAAAGCTTATTTAGAAGTATCAAAATACCCCACAATAGAGTCTAAAGTTATTAATCCGTTGTAAGTTAATTAACACTTGGTCATTATGTTATTCACTTTTATCGAAATCGGTTCAGCTGTTCCAAAGATTCAAGGTAGTATCTAGAAGTATCAAAACGCCCCACAATAGAGTCTGAAGTTATTAATCCATTTATAATGAACCGATAACAATTTGATACCTTGTTAGCAAGTTCTATCTTTATTTTTCTTTTTTTATCTCTGCGTCCTCTCTAGGCTCTACGTTGATATACATATAGTTTAGTCATTCAGTCAGGACTTTGAATTTCATCTTCCTTACTTATAAACGCTGACTAAGTTTATGTAACGTATGTTACTGTCTGTTAACTTTTAAACTTCATGTCATAGTAAAAGACAAACGTTACATAAAGTTACTCATCTATATCTTTAATAATATTTTAAAGAGGAAAGATTTATATATTTGTGTGTGTGTGTATGTTTGTAATAAATAAACTCAAAAACTGCTGGACCGATTTCATAAATTCTTTCACCATAAAGCTACATTCACCCTGAGTAACATAGGCATCTTTTGATTTCGATATACCCACGGGACTTACGCGGGTAAAACCGCGGGACGAAGCTATCGTTTATAAGTAAGAGGGTTATACGAGTATGTATAAGATACTCTAAAATTAGACATTTAAATCTTCAAAATCTTCATCGTATCATCGCATTACTAACAATCCATTTGAAATACAAAAAATAATATCCGTGCAAGTGGCGCCGGTCGAGCTATAACTTGCCTTGTAAACGACTATATTAGTGCCACTTGCTTTCCTCGGAACAATGTAGATGTTCCGAATTTGCAGGAGACGGAGTCGCCGAACAATACGGTGTAACAGTAATGGCTTAATGTACTCTGAGCCTATAAAATATAACAACGCGTATGCTACGTAATGTAGGTACGGTTTAGGTAGGACGTTACGACTATTTTGCGCTCGAACGAAGATTGTTGCTTGGTTTTGGTTTATATTTTGGGAGAAAATGTTAGGGTTGTAGCTTGTCGTTAGTAATCTGTAGGTCATGGGTGCGAATTTGATGCGAATTATGGATCCGAAATTGATAAAAGACAAGCAGCAGTAAGAAGCTAAGTTTTTTTTTACTTCAACCCGTTAAAAGCGAGTGGCGCGATGATAGTGTATGTGAATCACATGATCGTTACAAAAAAAATCGATAAGAACCCACTAAATTGTTAATAGTAAGACGATTCAAAACAATTACTTATGTGTAATCTTCATAAATAAAAGTATTTTGACTTTGCCATTTACTTTATTCCATTGGTTAAATTTAGATTTAACCAATGAAATAAAGTAAATGGCAAAATCCCAGCCAGTGAGTGGCCCGGAGATAAGTCTCCGGGTACTAAATTTTTTGAAAGCATTTCCTCAAAAGCAGCATCTAGAGATTATACTTTTATTTATTTATCAAAAGTAGATAAAATACAAGGCTAAAGAGATCCCTTTTAAGACACAACAAATATTTGTAATCTAGCTACGACATCCATGAAATTCTTAATTAAAATTCAGTGTATACAAATTATAATCAAAGCTTACTTAGAAACTTGAACTGACAATATAAACTCGACTTTATCTATACCAGTTTAAGTAACAAATTCGCAAAATCCGCACGTCAAAAACAAAAGTAAGTACCCAATGGCTGTTTCTAAAAGACAAATACAAGATATTTACCATAAAATTCACATCGCATAAAAATATTTGAAGCGAATAAACCCTCAAATAGGGATGTGTCTACCAAAATGAACATCCCGTGGGGATAATTGAGTGATAATTCAATTTAGCCTTCATAGGGACAAAGTGACACACGATTGGGCTTTGTTTCGTATTAGTCGTGTACTTATTTTAGGAGATTTTCGCCCTATACTACGACGTTTTTCAAGGGGAGGTAGATTAATATTCTTAATTGTTACACACCAAAACACAATTACTACATTTCCAAGAAAACACAGAAACAACTTAAATAATAGGTGGCACAATGGGCGGCCTTATCGCATAAAGCGCTCTCTTCCAAACAATTCAGTTTAAAATGTTACAGTGGGGCTTTTTAATATTCATTTTATTCTGTTTTTAATTTGTCGTTCTAACGGCAACAGAAATACATCATATCATAATCTATGATTCATGATGAGATACAGCCGGGTGGCAAACAGGCGGACAGTGGAGTCTCAGTAAAACGGTCTCGTTTCAACCCTTGGGGTATACACGGAACCCTGTAACACAATTTCAAGTTTCACTTCTCGATTTTTCATACAAAAATCCAGACTTAAATAAAACTAAACGCTTATAAAATCGCAAATCGGGGTCGGACGTGAGACCCGTGCACCAATCCCGCTTCCGAACTGTCCTGTTCTAGAAATTCAAATATTCAAACGCCGCTTGTATTTCACAAAGTTAACTATACTAGGTAATAAAATTCATAGCAGTGGCAACACTGAATGCGACGTGAGCGGGCAGCGCCATGCTGTTTTACCGCGACTACGTTTACTTGTCTCTCTACTTTATTTTCAATTGAAAATACTTTTGATATAAAAAAATAACGGCTACAATAGCGCGTCGGGTGAACCCCCAATTGCGCCGAAGGTTGCGGGTTCAAACGGTGATTGTATTTCACAAAGTTAAGTATACTAGGTAATAAAATTCATAGCAGTGGCAACACTGAATGCGACGTGAGCGGGCAGCGCCATGTTGCTGTACTGTGACTACGTTTACTTGTCTCTTTACTTTATTTTCAATTGAAAAAAAACAATATTTTGACGGCATCTGTGGGTCCGTCGGGTCAACCCCTGGTTGCGAAGCAGGTTGAGCGGGAGCACATTTTTTTTTAATTTATGGTTACATTGATTTTTCTTATGTTTTCGCGATGTTGTATTGAAATGAAAGACATTTTTCGGTTTGAATAGCGTGGTATTTATTACTTTTAGCATTGTTACATCATCGTTTGTCAATCCTGAAGAAGGGACCTGGAAAGGTCTCTAAACGTTGAGCGTTGTAACAATGCTAAAAGTAATAAACACTACGCGATTCAAACCGATAAATGTCTTTAATTTTTATAGGTACATTTGCAAATTTCCATTTAAAAGATTTTAACTTCTGTATTGGCACTGCATTGGCATCGCAGCGTGCTGGTATCTTTTCAATTAAAATTTTAGGTTTATCACTTTAAAAGTAAAAATTACTTACTTTGAAAGTGTTTTATGATAGTTTCACAATTCGTAGTAGAACGATATCCGGCTCGAAGGATCAAAAATATAATGCAGGGGCTCTTAATAGCAATTATCCTACACTATAAGTGGTAAAATAAAAGATTCGTTGCTACGAAAATAATATACAACAGTACACTTGATCGTATTGAGCACGCGCGATACCCTTGATGGCTTAATTAGAAATAATTAATGATGCCTAAAGACTGCCGCACGTGTCACAAAGGTGTACGGCCTCACAGTACAAAGTCATACGACTTAAATGTCCTTTTAAAAGATTCAGAAAACAACCGTAAGACAATACAACGTAGTTGTACTATAACACCTCAACTCTCATTTATTTTTAAGTTTACGATGCTACTTTACCGTGTGTCGTGACCTTATTTGCAATGGAAAATAAATGTGTTATTGTTCTAAGGAAAATAAAATAGGAAAATGAAAGATAAAAGTTTGAAGAGTAGGTAAGATCTTCGTTTATTTCTACTACAGTCTTTATAATGTTACTTTTTCTAATACACCAATGTCGCAAAATCTTTAAGATGTATTGAAATCTCGCAGATTAAGACCTGCATTAAACTGAACTGTTTTGAGAGAATAGATTTTTTTGTCTTTACGTAAAAGTAGGAAAGCGGACCCCGGGCTCTCGAGAGGGATGCAACCGAGTACATCGCTTGGATGATGATGAGTTTTTTTTTGTCTGTGATAATGTTATTATTTTCTTTAACGAATCGAATTCGATGTTATTATGATATACGAATTTCGAACAGCTCGGAAAAAAACTACACTAACCTGAAATGCGTGACAAGTTTGATGATATTATCAAGCTAGGATATACCTACCTACATAAAACATTGAAATAATATTTGGGATATAAATCCCAATTGTTTTTACATCGATTGTCTTTTGTTTATAATCGATCGTCTTGATCGACCTTGGTAGAGGGAAAAGTGTCCAGAATGCTGGCTGCATTGCCCCGTTGTAAGCAGATACTTATTTTCTGGACAAAATTCAAGTCACCCGAAGCCTCCACCAAGCCAATTTGATGTTAATTCTGCATCATTATCTTTCGATTCAATAACTTTAACTGTAGCACAATACATCAAAATTGTCTCGTGAATGGTACGTGACGTGCATAGAAGTACGAGATGGGCTGTAACTCGATTTGGAGTCCACAGGCCCGGAGGACCAAAGTTCCAACCCTTTGACCTTTATTTCGTCCCTGTCAAATAGTATCTGTAAACACATTACGGTCCGTGATTGACTGTATACAAGAGAGAACACCGACGCGATATCACGTCACGGTCCAGTCACGATTTGTTTGAGTTTTGTGATATCTCGTGTAGTTATGTAGTCTTGTGTTTTTCTATATTGTACATAGAAAAACGTTATAGGAACCTAATAATTTTGTTTAAGCTATGGTAATTTTACTTTCTTGTAAACTTTAATAAGTTATTATACTTACAAATCAATCTCAAGATAATATTTTCAATTAAATGTAATTTTTTTATGCTCCGAGACGAGACCCACGACACCTCCCATTCTCTAGTTGGGCACGCTGACCAACTGCGCCAAATGAGCACAAGCCAGTCACAGGCCTGCATTGTTATGTTTGCCCAAAAACAAAAGTGCCAAGCCTCATAACTAAAAAAAATCACAACGGAAAAACTAAAAAACCCGAAGACTGACCCCTTTTCCTTTAAAATAGTTAAAGTTTACGTAAGAGAATATAATTTTCGTCGTTGTTTGGCGAAGCGTTTAACATTTCATCCAGCTCCAAGATTTATCGTCGACTGAGTTAAAGAATTTATTTCATTTGTTTCAGGTGAGTGAGATCGGCCATCGTTAAATTTTCAACTGTATTTTGGGTATGTTTTTAGATTCGCATTTTTACTCGTAAAGTTCTCGACGTTTCCAGTCTAAGTTTATCTGGAACAGGTTTACGTAATTTTGTTTTAAGATGTAGAAAGTAATTTTAAACAATAGGTAAGAAATATTATGTATAAAGCATTGTTTACATTAAGGGCTGACTTGACGTCGTCGTAAGAGCGAATATGCGTGCAAATGCCTCACTACGCGGGATGCCGAAGATCGTGTGAAGTGGAGACGTAAAAGTAAGAAAGCGAACCGAGCTCTCGAGCGGGATGCAACCCGCTCATGATGATGATGAGGGTTTACATAAGAAACTAGTGACATGCATTTCAGAGTCAATTTCTTAGTTATGGCCTGTCTGCCAGCAATATGGGGCAATTTTAGTATGAATAGTAGGATGGTAGGCAATTGGCGTAATACCATGCCAAGGTGCCAACTACCTAGTAGGTACACTGTGGTAATGCTCTGTAGAAACCCATTGGTTTTCCATTAATAGTAATAATAGATGGAGTACCTACCTAGCTGGTTTACCACCCAGTGTTTTGCCCTTTAGCTAGAGCTTCTGTAGATATCTTTTAGGACAGGGTGAGTACGGAAGTTGTGTGTTTGTGTATGTGATAGTGTTTTTTTTTATACAAACTTATTTTAACAGACAAACAGAGTTACCTACTTTCGCACTTATAATGTTATTAAGGATTATTTTAGTGTAGATTATTGATCCGGTTCCACTATAGTTCAATAGTAAATATGCGACAATGTGATACACATGATCAAGTCAAAAAAAAATCTTGTTTTCTTCTCATCGGAAGTCGCCTTTCGAAGAAACACTAGATTATGTTTCAAAATATTGAATAAGCGTATTTTGAGTTTGATTAGGTACTTATTATATTCACGTGTTGATTTAAAATGTTTTAACTTATTCTACTATATAAAAATAAGTCAGGTTTTCCTTCCTGACGCTATAACTCCAGAACGCACGAACCGATTTCCACGGTTTTGCATTCGTTGGAAAGGTCTCGGGCTCCGTGAGGTTTATAACAAAAAAAATTCAGGAAAAATTTATAAAGAAAAGCTGGAAAATCAAAATCAAACTCAGCGATGACGATGACGTATGACGATGACGTATTATTTAACGAGCAGGACAACGTCTGCGGGGTCAGCTAGTTCGGGAATAAAAAGTAAAAACGTTGGGTTTTTTCTTTAGTCTTTGTCAAATAAAGGCAATTGGGAAACTAGCACATTGCATATTAAACAGGACGGACAGTGCAATAAAATTTCAGAGAGCGGTAACCCGTAACCCGTAACCCGTGAGGGGCACACAGTTTTATCCGAGTCAAGTTGGGAACGCATCACAGTTGACGTCATGCTTTCATAAACTTTAATTACGGCGCTTTTATGATGCAATAACCCGACTATAAATAGCTCAGTCGGGTTGACAGGTCGTCGGTAGGTGGCGTGTCGATCGCAAAACGGCTATAGAGTCCATTTTACAGAATAAGTTCCGCAGACACAACGCTGCTGTTGCCAAACAACGTCCTGAAATGTCATTTTATTAATTTTATATAAATGACTGTATTGAGCATGTGCGTTAGGGTGTCCCAAAAAATTCAAAGTCGATATTTTTTAACGCATACCCTCTTAATTTATTTGTATCATGTCAAAACTAGTGTAGGTTAAATTTCATGCAATTTGATCAACGGTAACCCGTGCCGACTTGCATCGCAATGTTTCAGTACTAAATTGTTCTGAAGTTACCTAGTTGCTCGCGCTCTTCGTATCGAAAAGTTAAAAATAGCTCTTTCATTTGGTAAGACTAATTATTTTTCATCGTCCAACATGTCAGTGGAATAACATAGCTTCAAAAACACATATTTTTATTAGAAATCTCAAAACATCCAGATAATGGGTTCCAAACACCCTTCAAATAGACAAGTTTTAGCAATTTTGTTGTTCTTCTACTTACCTATAATATCCGTGAAGTTCATATATCTGTTAATGAAAGTGCGAAACTTACTATTCGTGAGTGCATTTTATTCTAGGAGAAGGCAAGAATACCTACCAAATCATTACTGAACAGCGTAAAAAAAAATTAACCATTTGTGCCAAGACAAAAATGCTAAGTAAAGATAGTTTTAAGCGGCGTTGGGAGTAATTTGTAAAGTAATTTTAACAACTTATTTGGTATTGCACACGCCGATGAATTGCAACTCAACAAGTATTGAAGAAGATATGATTTTCTTTTAGATTTTTAACAAGTTTGCTAAAGTTGATAAAATATTGAAGGATTAGGAGAAACAGACAAGACTCGGCGACTAAAATTATTGTCTAACGTCTAAGTCATCGACAGAACCTTTAACGGAACATGAGTGATATTATTCTAGTACGAGCTTGGTAGCCAAAGAATATTTGAGGACTATAGTCTCATACGAGCAGCTCAAAACTGTCAAAATATCAATGAGAAAAGACTTAATTACCTCAAAATTAGTAGGCGCTTTAGATAGATGTCAATTGAGCATGAGGGATTCAGTATATATTCTTGAAGCCACTACCGAAGCTCTGGGTAATAACGTTGACGAATTTGATATGAGTAAGTTTTCAATTCAAAGAAAACTTACTAATGGCAAACGAAAAGAACGCGCAGAAGCGAAAAAACTTGATTTTCAAGATGAGGTGCCTGATGTCGTGATGGTTCTTAGTATGGAAAGCTGTTGCCTGCTCTAGATGCAGGAAAATCAAAAGAAGAACGTTTAAGTATTGTTATTTCCTACAGTAACAGAGAAGAGAGATGCCAAAAATCATGCGAAGCGGAGACGCAAAAGCAGGTAAGCGGAGCCCGGGCTCCCGAAAGTAATGCAACCGGGAACATCGCTCAGATGATAATGATGATGATAAAATATTAAAAATAACCTTTAAATAAGTCATTTAAACATTATAATTAAGAAAAGCAGATTTTGGTTTAATTTTTACTAGTTTTTTGGATTTCTAAATTGTATCTCTCTATTTTGCAGTACTAATTTGTTCAGATAAACTTCAAAGTCAAGTCGGCACGGCTTATCCTTGTTCGATCGTAATAACCTAAATATGAAATAATTTAGGTAATTAGGATCATATCGAAAAAATATAGAGGGTATGCGTATCGAATATCGCAAAAAAAAATTTACCCTTTATAGCCTGGGACACACTAATGTGCGTGCACCTACTTTATTTTTGTAATACAATAGTAAAAGTCAGCCAAACTACAACTTGGATCTAACTAGAAAATTTATTTTAAAGGAAAAATAGCATTCAAAAACTCAAAACTCAAAACTGGATCTAACTAGTAAAACTGCACGAACTTCAGATTACTTAATCAGATAAGTTGGTACCACTGTATGTAAGTAAGATTATTTTGTCCTTTTTGAATTCGATTTTTTTATGAAGATCTAACTTTAAAACAGGGAGGAAGCATAATCGTTAATTCACCACGCCACGTGGGTTCCCATGTGGCGCAGTGGTAGCGCACTCGCCCGGCAAGCGAGGGGCACATGTTCGAATCCTGTCATGGGAGAATTTATGATGATGCATTTCTTCTTGTAGAATATTTCTGACCCAAGTTTAATTCAATTTGTGACCACGGGACTCTTTTTGCGAAAAGAACTCAATCGTCTATAGAATTGTGCGGAATCGTGTGCTCCATACATTATTTAACGCGACCGTCACGCCACCCTGCGGCCGCGTCGCGTCATTTATCGTAATTTTATTTGTCGTAAATAATCAAAATGCGGTTACGTGTGCGAGCGCCCTTATGCGCTGCATTGATGTAGAAAGAACATTTAATTTATGGCCACGATTATGTATTAATTACTTTATGTCAGTTAATTAAATTGTTTTAGGTACTATGAAAACATTTTGAGTTACGTTACTATTTAGTTTAACCAAACTTATAGGTCAAACAAATGAACCTTTTCCTAACTCTTATAAGCTTATTTGACACTAGCTGCGTCCCGCGTTTTCACCCGCGTAAGTATCGATCCCGTTGGAATATCGGGTCCAAAAGTAGTCTATGTTACTCAAGGTGAATGTAGCTTTCTAATGGTGAAAGAATGTTTGAAATCGGCACAATAGTTTTTGAGTTTATTCATTACATCATACATCATTACATACACACACACACACACACACACAGACAAAAATACAAATCTTTCCTCATTATAATATTAGTTTAGATTAGTGTTGATGACCATCTACACAACGTCATCTTGCCCTAACTTTAATCTTAATCTTTAATAATCATAATAATAATCTTTAATCTTTAGGCTTTTAATATGGTTACCAGACAGTAGAAAAAACTAAGAAAAGTAGTTGGATCTTGTTCCACTGCCGTCTTGCTAAACGAGCTACATTTTAGACCATACTTACCATCAGGTTAAATAGTGGTCAAACGCTCATCTATCGTTTACGAGCTGCGGCATGCGGTCTCACTCGCGTAACGAAAGTCCCGATCCCTCGGGATTTACGGAATCAAAAGTATTCTATGTTCTTCTCCCGGTTCTAAGCTATCTTCTTACCAATTTTCAACTAAATCGGTTCAGCCGTTCTTGAGTTATAAATGGTGTAACTAACACGACTTTCTTTTACGAGTTATGTAAAGATTTAAAAAAAAACTAGACATAAAAAGCCCTAGATTATACTGTATACAGATGTTGTATCCCAATTGGATTTTTCAGCATCAAAGGCAAAAGGTATTCGCCTACCGTATAATACATTCAAAATTCGTACAAAAACCTATTACAACTTCTAACAATAGACGCACATATTTACCACAATCATTCACAACATGTCAAAGATAGAGATTTCTGTAATATAAGTTTCTCCAATTAATTCGATTTAACCTCAGAATATCGCAATAGTAAACTACGAATAGAAACTTTCGCAGATATATCGGTATCTAACGAATATAATGAACAACTGAGTATAAAACAATAGTTTACTTTGATAACGAGTAAATAATTGCTACCTCGAAAAGTTTTTCTGCTACATATTCTATAAATTATATATTATTATTAGATAAGTATGTGAAATTTGATGATGTTGTGTGCTTGTCCGAATAAACGTACTTTCATTCTTTCTTACCTACCGATATAAATATGATACCTATCGGTACCAATCAATATCATATTTATGAAAATATGGACCAAAATTTTTAAAGGAAAAAAAAGCTTCGGCTTTCGAAATGCTGATAACATAATAAGTACACTCAATTTTTAGTTTTCATCACCTTGCTTTTATTATTTTTAACATTTTTCAAAGCCCGACGTTTCAAGTTAACTAATAAACATGGTGCGGAATTGCACTTCGATCCATGTAGTCTCAACCTCAATCTATGAACAGTCACTGCTGATGCCTCAGGTCCTCGAGTATGGAACTATCTACAATGGACATTGGAGGAGGTATATAATTGAGTGTGTTGAATGCGTAGTCGCACAGCTTCCCCTATGCAGTTACCACCCACCGGCCTAAGTCATAGCGTTAAGCGGAGTCTTCCGTGATCCTATACGTAGACTGGTGCAGCCACTAAGGAAGTCGGGTCCAATTTCGTTTTAATACCCTCTTCTTCTTCTAAATGAGCGTGCTACATCTTAGACCATATCATCACTTTCCATCAAGTGAGATAGCAGTGAAACGCTCATCTATTGTCTATAAAAAAGTACCCTTTATGGTATGTCTATAATAGAATACCTAGGTCCAGCGTAGACCATAGAAAATTATCTAAATATGGCTTCTTTTTCAAGTCTCAGTTCACTCCAAAACTGATAACACTAGTACCTAAAAGTACTTTTAGAAACGTCACTGTTATAACCACAAAAGCGTATCATAGAAAAATAACGCAAAAGCAAAAGTTGTAGCATTATTCCGATAAGCGCACCACCAAGCTCCCAGAGCTCACAACACGTTTGAAAACTTTGTATTTTAATTGGAATGATATTCACCAAAATGCATTTCATTCAGAAAGTTGTAAATTTTCTCATTCGAGTTTGTTTTACGCCCGTACCGTTGTAAAGCGCTGTATTTTTTGGTGGTGTTTTAAATTTTACAGCGGTTTTTGCCCTTGGCTTCGTTTAATTACTGTGATTTGAGCCGTGACTCTTTTGTTGGGGATAGCATTATTTTTTCAGCTTTGTTTATTATGCGTAATAAAGTTTGTATTTGGATTTAAGAGGCGTATGGAGATTATCTTAAATGTAGAGCTGATCGTTAAGTAAGCACGACTTTGATTAAGGATTTCATTAAAGTCTTTGATATTGTAATTACGAGTTATTTGAATAATATATTCCTAGACCAGAGGTTCCCAAAATGGGCGATATCGCCCCCTTGTGGGCGCTACAGGCATCCTAAGCCTCTACACAACGCCACCGGGCGGTAAGAGACCCAGAAAAAATGAGGGCGTTGTGTAGAGGCTTAGGAGCGAATTGTAATTTCATCGAAGGTAGATAATAGACCGCGGGCAATCATGTTTTAACAAGTTTTTGTTAAATAATCCGATTTGTGCCTTCCGGTTTCAAACGGTAAGGTTTTTAAGTAGGTAGGTGGAAAACGGGGTCGCTAATAATATTTTTTTTCCAAAGATGGCAGTAGATAAAATAAGTTTGGGAACCCCAAACCTAGACCAAGACGTTTTGATGCTAAATTCATATTACAATTTTTAATTGGATGATTTTCACTAGAAATATCGTTGTCGAGTTGTCTCATGAAGAAGACAGTTGATATTACAATCTAAATATCGGGCCCCGTAAAAAACAAATTTAAACATGGTATACACCCATAATATTTGTAGCTATTACCTAAGCAGTTTTGACACTGTACCTAATATCAAGTAATCTTGCAGGTTGTTAGCACTATTTAAAAATTAAGGAGTTTTAGTTACTACGTAAACGTATGATATTTCCACATGTTCAAGTCCAGCGATTGAATATATAGATCTACAAGCCAGCTATGTTTACTTGTTTGGAAAACTAGCGAGCTAACCGAAACTAACTCAGTTAAATTGGCTGTGGAGGGTCAGCTTAAATCTGAACCGAAATGTACCTACTGAATAGATAGATCACTATGGGTCCAATACATTCCAGTACTCGCTTATATTATTGCAAATGTATCTTAGCTCTGAATTTCGATCATTGGATTCGAATACTATTATAAACGGATTTTTAACAAATACCAGTGATCGTGTCATATAACAGAAGTACTTTTAGATGCACCTTCTTTGCTTTTTCGTGGCTACAAAAAGGGGTAAATTATTTTATGTTTGAATCAAGAGCAAGATCTCTTGATCTATTTGAGAGCTCTTGATCTATTTGAAAAATACAGCTGTCGAAAGCCAGTGTCAAAATTTGGGAACCATCTTGTTCGAACAAAGCGCTTCTATGGTAACATATCTCTGATCAGAACATAATTTATTGAAAACAAAAGTCCTCGAGTTTCCGAATTCGAATAAAACAAATATGAATTTGTTAATCCCCCGATGACAGTTCACAATCCAACTGAACTTTATTTATTATTTATTTATTTCGGTCTGAGACCGATATGGCCAATTTGGAATAGCCAGGGTCAAGTTTTAGAATATTTCAAGTTTCTTCAATTTAATTTTGGCGTCGTATATCTTGTACATCTTGCCAGTATCAAGTATTTTGCATGAAATTAGCCCGATCGGGCCTATAGTTCAAGTCAGGGGCTATGGTAAAGCGGTGGCAACTTTACTATAACCTTCAAGGATCTTCGGCGCGAACGACGGACAGTTCATGTTTAACACTCAATTTTGTTTTCACTACACTTGTGCACATTCACGGAACTAAATTGAATAAGATTCCACTAAAATTACACAATTTAACCGAGTTTACAACATAGTATAACGAAAATAAAATTGAAGCACGACATGTTGTCTCCGCTTTCCCGCCGAAAGTCAAAAAACTGAACTTTGGACACTAGATTACTAACTTTATCTAGACCTAAAGCCTAGTTCACATTAAGCTAGTATTTTAGTCTAGTAGCAAGTAATTTATTAGCTAAAACACTTGCTACTCCCCAAAATACGCACTTTGCTCCAGCAGCAGCAGCAGCAGCTACTTTAATTCTACGAACGTAGGTACGAACGAAAAAAAGAAAATCTGTCATCCGTCCTTTAAAATGATGACAGATTTTCTTCTGAAATTATCGTTCGTAGAATTAAAGTAGAGGCCCAGTACAGTTTACATGTGAGTGATAATGATAAAATAATATGTTTCTTCGATTTTTGGCAAACAATATTTTGGTGGCAACAAATAAACACTATTTCGACAGGTTCGGACTTCTTTAGCCGATGAAACCAGTAGGTTCAGAGGCGTGGTAGAGGGTAAAACTCGCCCAAAACTAAACTTATTAAACTAATCGATAAATTTTTAGTGCTCAGACACGTTTAGCTCCTAAAATACTCTCTACTATACTCTTTTTCAGAAACTTAGATCAAAAATATGAACAATAAACTGTCAATTTTGGTCTGAAGACACGGGATAGGTATTCAGTGTTTTCTATGTATCATATGTATGTATTTACAAAAAAAATGTATAATATGTAGTATATCCGTTGTCTAGTACCCATAGTACAAGCCTAGTGCTTAGTTTGGGGCTAGATTGCGCTGTGTGTAACGTCGTGCATTTTTTATTTATTTATTATTTATTTAATTTTAAAGGTAAAAGTAAATAAAGAGCTGTTTTTGATCTAAGTTTCTGAAATATTATAATACTAACTTAATGCGAACTAGGCCTAAACTAAGCGCTACAAATTAACTATACTTACCTTTGCCAAAATATCATAACTATAACAAACTAGCTTTTGTCCTAAGGAAACAAGGTTCAAAATCGATTGTAACTCTTGACAGTTGAGTTGAGAGCGGCTGTCAGTTTGACAATCGGAATGTTTCAGTTTTGATTGCTACAGTCCGTAAACACGTTTACCTAGACCGAGTTCGAGTGGAACTTTGTCAATTACATACCATGTTAGTTAATATCTATCAGTCAAGTTGTGTGTTCAATGTCTGAGTTGAGTCGATGCATAGTTTAGTAAAGTGGGGAAAATTAAATATAGACTAGAGAACGGGTATAATACATATTTCAAAATATTACATATTTAATTATTTTTAAGCTATTGCATAGCTTTTATCGCGGGCTTTGAGCGCGGCCACCGAATCATGAAATTCCGTAACGAAAATAAAACCTAACACCCCCCCACTCCGCCTACCATGGCAACATGAAACAAAAAAAATAGTTATAATTACATAAGTTGATAAAAAATGCTATGCAATAGCTTTACCGCGGCAGTCCCCGAGTGCCACACGTTTTTTTTTCCTTTTTGATTATGTTACAAGAATATTAGAATTATTGTTATTGTGAATTTAGTTTTTATCATTGTAATTTTTATCATGTGAAGTTACCTATTAAATATCAATAAATATTTTAAAATAGGTATACCTATATATATTATTACCTACCTTTATATTTATACAGAATCCTAAAAAATAGAAAACTTAACGACACCGTTTTTCTTGTATTTAGTCTTGACTTCCATAGATTTTCCGCAACATGGCAAGATTTCTTTCCCTGATCGTGATTAATAGTATTCCGTGCATATTGGTAGGCATACACAGCAAATAAAATACAGTAGAACAACTCGATGTTATTTACCGTAATGTCTAGTCAACACCCGCGGAAGGAGTGACATACAAATTGACAAAGCACACGAATACACGTGCATGATAACTAGCAGTTAGATAAAATATAAATCAAATGCTATTGCGCTGTGGTTGTTTTTAGTTTAATGAAACTCTAGCTCTGTTGAATTTAATTTGGATTTTTTTTGTTGATTTTTTGTTATTATGACACTATGCAATACTACGCCCTGGCTTCGTTTATTGTCAAGTTGTGGTTATCGGTGTTTTTTTGGTAATTAATGTTACCATCTTTTTGATTAGATTTTTTGATTAAAGGCTGGAGCAAACTGGATGCGTATACGTAGACGTAAGCGTAGACGTGCACGTACCGCTGAGTTGTAATGTAAGAAACTGTATAAGACAGGACACACTGTTTGCGTAATGTAGACGTGGCAAGCAGTCTGTCCTGTCTTATACATTTAATAATAATAATAAATAAATATTGCACGACGTTACACACAGCGCAATCTAGCCCCAAACTAAGCACTTAGGCTTGTACTATGGGTACTAGACAACGGATATACTACATATTATACTTTTTTTTTTTGTAAATACATACATATGATACATAGAAAACACTGAATATCCCATGTCTTCGGACCGTGGTGAGTCCTAGGAGATGTTGGTTTCCTCACGATGTTTTTCCTTCACCGTAAGAGCGATGTTATTAGCGCACATAACTTTTTCTTAAAGAAAAAGACATTGGTGCGCGGTCGGTCTGGATTCGAACCCACGACTCTCAGAATGAAAGCCGGGGTATCTACCACTAGACCAACACCGCTCATTACGTCTACGCATCCGGTCTGCTCCAGCCTATAAAGTTAAATATTTCGTTTTTGGACTCTTTATACAGGGTGGAAGAGGAATATGAATCCCCGACCTTTGGAATGAAAGTTCTATCTATTATAAGACTGACACCGGTCTGAATCTATGGGTAGATTGCAAGATATCGAACATTCCCGAACTTGAAAAAATATGGTTGATCCACACTCTATATTCGGAAAGCGCAGCGTTGGACGTCCACCAACGAGATGGACGGACGACTTAGTTAAGGCCGCGGGTTCACGGTGGATGCAGGCCACTTATGACCGAAGCATCTGGAAATCTATGAGGGAGGCTTATGTCCAGCAGTGGACTTCTTACAGCTGAAATGATGACACTCTATATTCCAGTTACTAATTTTGGCCATTTAAAAACCTTATTGACGCAGTTCAGTAGAAAGGGAAACTCAACAATGCAGTAGAAATTTTCGTACCTACCTATTACTACACCTACCTATTCATAGTTGTTCCAGTTGGGTACAACGTGTGATAGTTCCACTTAAACGACCACAATAAATGCAAAGATTCTCAGTGCACCACCGTCGCTGTCATACTCATAGCAAAATCTTTTTCTACAAAACGAAATGAAATTCAATAATTGTTCGATCCGTAGTCCAGTCACAATCGACTTCTGATCGGAACAGGAGCATCTAACGTTTTCATTTATACAAAAAGAACGTTAAAATGTCGTTCGAAATTCAAAGAGCGCAGCCAATCAGAGCACTTTGATGCGTCATCCACAGAGCAAACAACGTCCGTAGGTAAAGTCGCCGGGTGGAATTGGGATCGGTATGCGTTGTATTCGAAGCATGTTTGCTGCGGGAGGCCGAGAAGGGGGAAAGTCGGGGGTCTTGCTTACAGTAAATGGGCCAGAGATGCACTTGTACACTCTACTCGAGTGCGAGATGCATAGATAGATTTTATCTCGGTCGACCAATGGAATTTAGCTGCAGTTTGATTACCTTGGATGGATCAGTGTTGGCGTTTCAAATATTTGCTATTTGATATAGGGTGAAATTGAATTTGGTGTGTCAGAAATTGAGAAAATATTTATGATATTTGAGAGCAACACTATTTTTCGTAGATTTTACTTCTGTTTTCGCGATGTTGGATTGAAAATAACTCACTTTTCGGTTTTAATCGCGTGGTGTTTTTTAAATTCAGCATTGTTTCAACGCTCAATGTTTTGAGTTTACCTTTACAAGTCTCTTCTTCACTATTCCTTCTGTATAGGAATACGTATGTTCTACCTACCTAATATTTTTATTACTTCGATAACTCGTTGACTAAGGTATTCACCAAGATTGGATTGTGCAGCCACATCGAACTAACCAGTTTGGAATGGGTAAAACGAAAAGGTCAAAATAAAATGTCGGACCATTCATGAAGTACGACATTTATCGGTAGTACCTACTATATTAAAAAAATAACGGACTTTATGTAAATACGTCATAAAAAAGATGCTGCATAAAAATAGAAAATCTTTTTTCAAATTAAGTACCGACAAGAATTACGAACTTTATGTTGATTTTTTGATGCAAAAATGTCGTTTTGTCAATTGCTATTCCATTTTAGTTAAATCGTTTTAGCTAGTTTAATGTAGCTGTGCAAAATTAACTACTACTCTAGCTAAATTAAAGTTACAAAAATTAATTTAAAGAAAACAAAGCAGATCTGAAAAACAAAGCACTAAAGGATCTTGTAATAATTCATCCTGAAACCTCAGCAGAAACTAGTATCAAATACCAAGGGTGCGCATTAAGAAAACTCGACGATATAAAACATAATATTTTCGCGAATTGGAAACGAGTAAGTATTAGCTAATTCGTTTTTACGATCCCCCACTTGGCAAACAGACAGATTTATGTGAAGATAGTTTTGTTTTACTGCGTTGCGTACACTGTGAGATGGTGGAATAGATAAATAACGCGATTGTGAATTGATTTTGTTGTTTGCCACGTTGTGACGGTGTGAACCTGAAGAGGTTTAGGGTCTCTGCTTACGTAATGTTTCCCGTGTCAATTTCTACATACAAAAATCCCGTCGCGGCGACGATGGAGGGGATGGCACGGGATTTTTGTATGTAGAAATTGACACGGGAAACATTACGTAAGCAGAGACCCTAAACCTCTTCAGGTTCACACCGTCACAACGTGGCAAACAACAAAATCAATTCACAATCGCAAAATAGAAATTGACACATCCCGCCCGGGAAACGTTACTTATGCAGAACCCCTTAGATGTCTTTTTTACCCCCGATGGCAAAATAGGGGTAAGGTAAATAAGGTGTCTGTGTCTCCGTGACACCGTATCTGATATCTCCTAAACAGATGAAGCGAATAAGAAAGTGAACAACTCGTCGTTTCATTACTTTTAAAAAAGTTTTTAATTCTCATTTCTACACTAATATTATGAAGAGGTAACGTTAGTAACATTTATGTATATAAGTATGTTAATCTTAGTAACCACTGAACCGATTTCAAAATTCTTTCACCGATAGAAAGGTACACTACTGAGGAGTAACATTGGCTACTTTTGATCCTGATTTTCCTACGGGATCGGGACTTACGCGAGTAAAACCGCGGGACTCTTCTAGTCTTTTATAAGTAAATCAATGACGTCAATGAGTCCTAACTATGTCACGGTACTTATGTGTTGCTGATACCCTTTAATACCCTTTCTTATCGAATGCCTACACCATATACAGATCTCCATATTTTACCTCTCTACTATCAGTGGTTTAGTCTGTGCATTGATCCATAAGCGATTCAGGACAATGCATTGTATAGATATATCTGTTCGAGTGTTAGTCCCGATACTAAATGAGCTGTCGAGAGATTTGTAAAACATTGCACTTCGAGTGATAACTTCAACATGGCTTGGGCAGGGCGCTAAAAATAACAGTTACAAGCATAAGGATTCGTGTTACTGAGGTGTTAAATTATTTATGGGGCCATTTAAGTAGTAGTTTTCTACACTCTAAATTGTTGATGGTGGTAACTCAATAATTATATAGTTATCTAAAAGTGACAGTGATGAAAAAAAATATGTTGAAATGGTTTGAAAAAAAAGTATGTGCACTCAGCGTTTCGCTTTGTCACTTACTTTTACACTTATATTGTATAGGTAAATTCAACTAGCTGCGTCTCGCGGTTTCACCCGCGTAAGTCCCGATCCCGTGGGAATATCGGGATCAAAAGTAGCTTATGTTACTCAGGGTGAATGTAGCTTACTAATGGTGACAAAATTTTTGAAATCGGTTCAGTAGATTTTGAGTTTATTCATAACAAACATACACACAAACACACAAAAATACAAAGCTTTCCTTTTTATAACATTAGTATAGAGTATGGATAGAGATATAGATTATCATATTTTTTAAGTAGGTAAATATGCTTCACCTTAGACCGTAACATCACTAACCATTACAAGTAGAT
Source organism: Idaea biselata (assembly GCA_958496205.1). Classification (NCBI taxonomy): domain Eukaryota; kingdom Metazoa; phylum Arthropoda; class Insecta; order Lepidoptera; family Geometridae; genus Idaea; species Idaea biselata. The sequence goes on from OY292396.1 coordinate 19,667,598, forward strand.
TAGTACTAACTGTCCAAATCTATACTAATACTAGCTGACCCGGCAAACGTTGTTTTGCCTTATAAATTATAGATAGTAGCCGATTCTCAGACCTACTGAATACGTATACAAAATTTCAAAAAAATCGGTCAAGCCGTTTCGGAGGAGTACGGTAACTAACACTGTGACATGGAAATTTTATATATTAGATTATTATAAAGAGGTAACGTTGATAACATTTATATGTGTAGTTTCCGGGTAATCTTCGAAACCTCTGAACCGATTCTAAAAAAATCTTTCACCAATAGAAAGCTACATTATCGTAGATCGTGACTTACGCGGGTGAAACCGCGGGTTTCAGTTTGTCCATTAATAAAGCTGGAAGGATGAATGGTACTTCACAAACCCCTCAACAAAACAATACATACGTAAAAAACCGAAATACACACACCATCATACACAAAAACATTACAATACATACTACTGTCAAAGCAATTTTCATGGACAGGTGCTGGCCTGTGTATACAGAGTCTCAAGACAGAGGGCCAACCTTATAATTTTGAAGTAAACGTTAACAAGCAACCCTAAAAATGATTTTTAAATAGGTACATATTCGACGATACCCCACTCGACATAGTCAGTCAGTTTTAATTTTTACAATATGGCGTCTGGTGGTCGCCATTTTGAATTTTAATTTTATGTCACCTATCTAAGAACCATTGGTCTAATGAGACGAATCTAACGATACCCTAATTAAAGATATCCGTTGAGTAGTTTGGAAGATACGGGGAATAAAGAATAGGTATCACAAACATACAAGATAGGCGCGAAAAACATAACCCTTTCCTTGCAGCCGGGTAAAAAGTTGCAAAGACCTGTAATTTTCAAAATGTTAATTAATCGGAAAGAACACAACCTTTTGCTACACAATCTTAAAGTAAAGTATAATGTAGAAATTCATTCTACTGTATTTTTGTATAGGTATTGATTGTAGCCAATAAAATTATTTAAATTTCAAAACAAATAATTGATTGGTGAGCAATTGACCTAACGTAGGCAGATGGATAGACGATGAAATAGTCAAAAGTTTAGCTTACTACATCGGAAGATAGCGGAGAAACGAATTTCGACCCAGTTTCTGTTACATTTTACAGTAAATAAACGTCGAATTCTAACGTCTTCCTCAGACGTTAAAATTCGCCGTTTACTAACTGTAAAAGCTACACTGTGTTTTGTCTAGCGTCCCTCGAGCCTGCTCTATAGTTTTTAACGAGCGTACGTGGCTACGCATCCCGCGCTCTGAAAGCCATGGAACTAACTATGTTTTATATTTACACACTGGATAACAGAGTGCTAAGCTGTTCGGGGAAGTGAATTTTGAAGTTATGAGGTGGTTTCGGAATGGAAAAAATATACGGTTTCTATAGGATTACACAGATTTTTTGTAAGTAGGTTGTTTTCACACGATCCGAGAAAATGGATGTTAGATTATTGGCTTTCTTTCTTTCTTTTCGTGTAGTGGTGTGGCTCACCTAGGTTTAGAGTTTTCAGGTCGCCCTAAGGCCTCTAAATTGAGCTAACGACTACCAGAGACAACACACGGGATCAAGTGCTTTTAACGTGCCTGCTAAAGCACGGAGGAGCTCGAGAAAAGCATCGGCTATAGGTAGCTTTTAGACTTTTAGATGTTTACGTTTATCGTTCGACTTTAACGAAAATGTTTATTGACAGGGGTCAATAAACTGCCATGCCCATGCCATGCCCGATTATAATAGCTGTCTACATATTACATAGATATATCCGACGGACACAGCGCGTTGGACAGCTTAGTGGTTCCGCATCAATTCGTCTTACGGACAAATTCATGTATAGACTAACTCAAAAACTTCAGTACAAAATAAAGTACAGAGTACTTATCTGTTAGAGACTATAGTCTGTTATTATCTAGAGCGACGCTATTTATCTAGAGCGACGATATAGGTATTCCTACATGTTTTTTATGTATCTTAAATATTTATTTAAAAAAAAAAGTATAATATGTATTAATATCCGTCGACTAGTACCCATAATACAGTGCTTAGTTTGCGGCTAAATTGCGCGGTGTGTCATGATGTCGTACAATATTATTATTTTGTGTTAGGATTACCTACCTATTCTGCTGTGAAACTGTACCTACCAACATATAATTATTATTATATTTAGATAGATACATATACCTACTGGCCTTGAAGCTTTCACATTTACCCACTTACTTTTAAACGATGACTAAGTTTATAGGGTTGCGGGTTCGATTCCCGCCGGGTGCAAGTATTTATGCTTAAAAATAAATATTTGTGTCTGGTCTGGGTGTTCCTCTATGTATAATATGTATGTATTTACAAAAGAAAAATAAATATATGTAGTATATCCGTTGTCTAGTCACCGTAACACAAGCTTAGTCGCTTACCACGGGGCTAGATGGCGCTGTGTGTTGTTCACAGAATTTATTTATTTATTTTATGTAACGTTTGTCTTTTACTGTGACATGAAGTTTCGAAGTTAACAGACAGTGGCATACGTTACATAAACTTAGTCATCGTTTATAAGTAAGGGGGTTAATATTAAGTAGGCCAAAGTTAGCAGCATACCCAATCATTTAGTGTAAAACTAATAAAACAAATCAAGTGATCGATCAAACGCCATAATATTTGCATACCGAGGAAGTCGCCCTCAGCACCGCATTCCGCTTTATGCATAAAGAAGATGGATGCGATAGCTCTACCGATTTTATGAACCACAGGTATGCAATATGCTAAGTAGGGAATCGTTGAAAATTCTCCTTTGTAAAACGAAAGGAAGAAAAGACATTTGAAGTAGGTACACATCATAATAAGAAATAAATAATTAATATAAGGTCGGAAAATGCAAGGAATACAAGAGATCAAAGACAAGAATAACTACCCGGTGAACGAAGTAACAATATTGTCAAGAAGCAATGAGAATTTACTATAATAGAACCTTATTACAATGTTGAATACGAGGCCAAAAATCTGACTGAAAACTTTATATCGAAAAGTGAAAAATGCAGTACCTAGGCAGGCGTTAGAACAGGTGACAATTATTTTATCACTATTTTAAATATTTCTGGTTTGATTCTCGCTTATGGTATGATATTCAAATACCTATTTGTACTTATCCGGTTCTGACAACATAGAAAAGAGGACTGACCTCGTTTCCTCTCGCTACCAAGACCATTGTAACATGGTTAAAACGTCAAGGTAAAACAATAAATAAAAATACGCATGCAGACTCTATAACAGATATTTGTTTAGTCTTATATCATCGTCTCTAGTCTACATTAAATTCGTAACACTTCTAATACGCCACGAAATACGGAAAACTTCCAGTTAACTTACATTCTCTTTTCCTATAAGCAGTAAGCCTCAATCAACGGGTCGGAAGCAAGCTCACCTAGCCATGAACAGGTAAAGCACCTAATTACCCACTTACCCATGTTTACTGGTGAACTTCCTTCAGCTGATCAAAAGGGGACTGCCAAACCTCGAAACTCCGCAATACTCCGGATTGGCGAAAACTTTTCCGAACCAACTTTACGACATTTCGCCTTGTTGTTTTACTAAAAGCAGTTTCGCCGCACACATAATGAATATGAAATTAATTTCGGTTTTAGTGCGGCGTCGTTGTCATCATAAGTTTGTGGATTGGATGTCATATGACATTAGGTACTACGGGAACTTGAAGAGTTGGGGGTGATATAACCATTTCTGATAGAAATATTATGTACCTACTAGTACTAGAGGTAATGCCTCAAACATATTCCATGTTCCTTTTACGCTAAATAAATAAAAATTCCGCTGCAGTGCTGACAATGTTAAAAGTATGAGTATAAAAACAATATAAGTGTTGGGCGCTAAGTTGTAGTCGATAAATGACGATTAAAACGTCAAAACATCATTAAATTTGTGATAGCGTTACCTGGCTGTCACATAGCTGTTTACAGCTTCCTTTTAGGGTTCCGTAGCCAAATGGCAAAAAACGGAACCCTTATAGATTCGTCATGTCTGTCTGTCCGTCTGTCCGTCTGTCTTTGGATACTATAGGTACATCTATCTTTACATATAAAATTCAATTTCCTGACTGACCTATATATCAACGCAGAGCCCAACCGCTGGTCCTAGTGACATTAAATTTAGAAAGTGTGTTCTTTGGGATGTGTAAGGATCCACTAAGAAAGCGTTTTTGGAAAATTCCGCTGGATCGGGACTTACGGGGGTGATACCGCGGGACTCTGTTAGTTTTATACAAAGTAACTCAAGACTCTGTTAATAGATTCACTCTTCGATAAAGAAAACTTGTTCCATCGTCATAATTTCTTATCAAAATGAACCCATTTTCATAACTTGATAAAACACGAAACCAATAAACCCATATTATACGCAATAGCTTGTAAAACACTGCTATAGCATCGTTTCGACTGGAATAACGCTGACGTTCTCAACCACCATTTTAATATCACAATTAAAGTTATCGTTCTACTGTTATAAGGTAGCCATATTTTTTTAAACGTCCATTCTAATAAAACCGCGGTTCTAGCTGTAAACTCGGTCTCGTTAAGGTAACTGTAGTTAAAACGTAGGTAAACCGTTTTGCAAGTTGACCGAAATAAAAAATGTTACAAAATCGCAAAAACGGGACACAGGTTTCGAGTGGTTCTTATCGGTAGTCCGAACGCGCCTCACTTTATGCACTCGTAAACATTGCTCCGGCAATCATAAAAATAACTGGGTCTGTGTGGGTGTCTGGGTGGCGCTATGAAAAGAATGGGGTTTCAAGGTTGGACCAATTAACGGCGAGTGGTAGCTTCTGATTTCGCCCCGCAAGGGTTGCACGGCCGTAGCCTCGCAGGGTCGCTGTAATTAAAAACTTCGGCTGTTTTCGAATGGAACGTGTCGTACTTTGTTGATCGAGATGTTAATTTGTAATGGGGTAGAAAAACCGGAGTTTTTATGTAATTAATTCGAAACAAACAACATTTAATATTAAAAGTGCGAAGGCTTTTCGTTTGGGATTGCTTTTGGAAGGTGTATTTATGAATTTGTTTAACATTCAAAAGTTTACACGTGATTATTGGACAAAATGGCGAGTTCAAAAAAAATATTTTTGTCCAAGCTTTTCTAAAGTACGTGGTTATGGCTTCTATTAATAAATTAATCTCGTTAAACTCATGAAATTAACAACTTTTGAAGCAAAACTTTTTGGTTTCAGTTTGGAAATAGGGAGGTTTATTTTCAGCACAGAAAAGTATAACATGAATGTATGTACCTATGTTTGGGGAAATCTCCGAAACCACTGGACAATTTTTTTTGTTTTTAATTTGGATATATACATTGTATCTTTGGGAGTAACAAATCACAAAAAAATATTAGTAAATAACCCTCTTTTTGCCGTAGTTGGGTAAACAATGGATTATCAATATTAATAAAGGAGAGTACCTACTTTTAAAGATTTCAACTTATATACCTACTTATTTCACTTGCAGCCAGAGTTTTTTTTTAATTCAACACACAATTTCAATGGGACCCAAAATTACTGGACTGACTGGTCTGGCATTTGAAACTCTATTTTTTTACATTTCTTCATTTATAAACATAGCAACCTACCTATTAATCAATTTAAATTCTAAATACACCCTAGTTCTACAAAATAAAGACTTCGTCATCGCAACAAGCTTAATGAAAATCTGAAAAGCTATCACCCACCGTGCATGTAATTAGTTAGAGTAATGGAGTATCTAATTTTGTCCCCGAGCGTCCTTTCGCTACGCAATCTTTGCGTCACTAATCCCTTTGTCTAAACAAGTCTCGATAAAGGAATCTACATTTGATATTAGATTACACAAGCTCATTTGTAAACCTATGCGATAGGTATCGAGTAAGGAAAACATCGTTCCTTTTAATTAATGGGTAAATATTTTTATTCCATACATAAAAAATTCAGAGTCCTGACAGATTAATTAGCTTAATTATTTAATGATTGAACTATAAATATAGTTAACTATAACTTTGAAATTAGAGACATTTTTTGGTTTTAATCGCGTGGTGTTTCTTTTAACATTGTTTCAACACTCACCACGCGATTAAACCCGAAAAATGTATTTAATTTCAATACAACATCGCGAAAACTGAAGAAAAATCTAACAATAACTTTACCATGAATCATGTATTTACCAGAAAAAAACTTATATTAATTAGTAAATCCGTTGTTTAGTATCCAAAGTACAAGCGTAGTGCTTTGCGCTGTGTGCAACATCGTGTAATATTTATTGATTTCATATATCAACGCAGAGCCCAAACCGCTGGTCCTATAGAGATATGAAATTGGGAGAGTGTGTTCTCGGTGGTGTGTAGGTTTGCACTAAGAAGCAATTCTTAGCGGGTCTCTTCTGGTTAGGTATATCCCAGAATGCCAATTTGTCAGTGGAATTGAAGTCTTTCATCCATCATTTATCAATTTCGTTAAAATTCGTCTCTCGCGCAATGTCTTCGCCTTCGCGTCGGGCTCATGTTAAACATTTACGTATTACATTGCCTAATCGAATTGTCGTTTTCGGTTCTATAAAAATGAGAAACGAAAATAGGTTCTGGCAATAAGCAATTGTTCTGAATTCGCTATTACGTAACACAATCGTCTTTGATTTGAAATAACAATCAACAGTTTTATATCTCGTTGTTCTAGTAAGCATTGTACACATATCCTAATCCGATAGTATCGTTGCGGTGACGTAATCGGCCCGGACACGGCCCTCCGATTTGCCAATTAGCCGTTTGTCACGAGATTATCCCTGGATTTAGCCGGGTCACTGTTTCTTTATCATATTAAATCGTCTAACCTTTGCTACGGGCATTAGAATCGGACCTTTTAAGACAGCTTAGGGAAATTAAGACAGGAGAAACATGTATAAAGATTCGTGGGATGTACAAACTACTGGATTGGAGGTAGATGTCCCAGCGGTGATTCTTAGTCGTTTTCGAACCAAGGGCGGTACAGTATCATGAATAAGGTAGTGGTCTCGCTCGCTATGCTACTTTCTACAGCGCGTTTCATCAAGAGGAATGTTTCAAGGAGGTTTTTCTATACGTTTAGGTGGATGTCAGACATCTTTTGATCACTTTTTTGAAGAGTGTAATAGTATGTTTAATGGCAAATATCAAATGGCAAGGGCGATGAAGTATTATTTTTCTACTCGTAGATGAAAGAAGAAAAGAGTACCTACACAGATTTAGACATTAGTCAATTAATAAAATCGTACTAAGTCTGGATCATGTTTAGTCCCATGACAAGAACTTTCAAAGTTTTCAGACAGAAATAATTAAGCTAGTGCAACTTTATTACATGTGTGCATGGGTCTATCCAATGCACACATAATGCCCATACCATTTAAGTAATTACTTAAATGAAAGTAGGTATAACAATGATTCGTCACGTTCTACGAAAACCGGCTAGTTACGTGGGAAACAAATGTCTTGCTATGGCGCCTCCGCTCAGATTGGGAAGACCCAAAAAGTGTTGGCTTGACGTCGTAAGATCGGATATGCGTGCAAATGGCCTCACTACGCGGGATGCCGAAGATCGTGCGAAGTGGACACGTAAAAGTAGGAAAGCGGACCCCGGGCTCTCGAGAGGGATGCAACCGGGAACATCCCTCGGATGATGCTGAGGGATGACAATGATTAGTATTGATTAGAACAAAAACCACAGCACAAATGAAAATAAAAACAATTTCGAGAATTTGATTAATTTAAGCTAATAAAAGATTTTCTATTCTTTCTATAATTTCATCGCTCTATTTGCTTTCCCATAAAGTAAGAGACTTCATAACTCATAGGCAAACCACACACAACACGACAAAAGAGTGTATTCTCAATTTACACAGTGTAGGGGTGATTAAGTTAAGTAATACGGTAGTTTATTTGCGGCGCGAAGTCGCGTGCCGATGTCGCATGGGCAGCTAGCGAGGTGTCATCAATCTTGCTCGAGACATGCAACGAACGCGACTAACGTGACACATCTCTACAGGTTAAACGCTCAATGTTTCTTATAGGTTAGGAGATCATTGCATTTAAATACCTATATAATTTTTGTCGTCGTTTAGAAGCGCCGACAACTTCTAAACGACGACAAAAATTACATAAACGTCTTGTCGAGGCGTCTGGTGGTTTCTTGTGCATTAGCTCGCATTAGCCGAGCTATCCAGCGCGGAACCGCTGCCAGCGTTTCGAACACCATGGCGCGGGAGGGCGGTGCCGACAACTTCTTGTTACTTTAGGTTTAAAGTTTTATTTCTATTTGTGTTCTATTTGCCTACATCGCATAAAGAACACACTCTAAAAGTTTCAACCCTCTGCTATCAGCGGTTTAGGCTGTGCGATGATCAGTCAGTCAGTCAGAATAAAGCCTTTATAGATATAGAAAATAATAATGTTTAAAATGCAAATTCGTTGACACGATTATAAAACTTAATAAAACTCACTAGCTTTATTTAAATTATGCATTACACTAATTAAACGACGGAACTTATATTCTATACTGGCTGACCCGACAGACGTTGTCCTGTCGTTTAGTATAAAAAAATAAAATTCATCGAAATCGGTTTAGCATTTTTTCTTTCATAAGAACCTTCTCCTGACAATAGCAAATACAACAAAAAAAGAATTATCGAAATCGGTCCAGCCGTTCACGCGTGATGTCGTGACAACGGAAAACGTTTCATTTTTAGGGTTCCGTACCTTAAGGTAAAAACGGGACCCTATTACTGAGACTTCGCTGTCTGTCTGTCTGTCTGTCTGTCTGTCTGTCTGTCTGTCTGTCTGTCTGTCTGTCTGTCCGTCCGTCCGTCCGTCCGTCCGTCTGTCACCAGGCTATATCTCATGAACCGTAATAGCTAGAAGGTTGAAATTTTCACAGAAGATGTATTTCGGTTGCCGCTACAACAACAAATACTAAAAACAAAATAAAACAATTATTTAAAAGGGGCTCCCATACAACAAACGTGTTTCAAAAATAACAAGTAGTTCAATGTGAGGTCGCTTCTGATTGGTCAGGACAAATCGAGTTGGTCATGGAATTCAAAATGGCTGCCCTATCTGTCAAATATACCAGTCTGCCTTACTTACCAAAGAGTTTCTTATAAGTTTCAGATTTTCTTTGTGCCAAGGTTTTTTTTTTATTGAGTGATTCGGTCGTTTGATGGGAGTAGAATCGAAGATAAATATTTCATATTTTCCTATAAAATTTAAAAATTGGTTGTTGTAAACCATTTTAGGGTTCCGTATCCAATTGTGATAGTGGTACGGAACCCTTTGTGCGCGAGTGTCGCACTTGCCCCGTTTTTATATATATAGAAGAAGAAGATATATAAAATTCAAAGTCCTGACTGATCTATAAATCAACGCCACTGGTACAAGAGACATGAAATTTAGAGAGTGAGTTCTTTGTAATGTGTAAGGGCCGGCGCAGACCTGACGGAGCGCAGCGCAGAGCATGCCCGCGTAGCCGAATTTCTTACCGGAAAATACGCGCGGATGCGCGAGTATGCGCGCGGATTTATTTGTTGTGTTAACTGATTTTGAATATTACTTTAATGAGAACAATGTCGATAATATTATGACAATCAAAAATTCTCTGCGCTGCGCTCCGTCAGGTCTGCGCCGGACCTAAGCATCCACTAACAAACGGTTTATGGAAAATCCCGCGGGATCGGGACTTAGGCGGGTGAAACCGCGGGCTACTGCTAGTAATATATAAAACATTTTCTAATACTTATAATATGTTATAACATCATAAAAACTGTAAAATTTGAAAGCGCACGCTAAATTTGCTCATGTAAGGTAACACGCAAAAAACTCATCCAGGGGTAAATGATTAGTTGGGGTTCACACCTCGACTGCCAACTCAGGTTAATGGGGTTGTTAGCAGATTATTTCTTTGAAACAAAAAAGCCTTCTTGTTTGACCTAGTTTACAAAATTTTACGCTAAAAGAAATCTTATTTTTATAATTTATTGATGGGTGTGTTTGACCGCTATTTTACCTGGTAGTGAGTGAAGATTTGGTCTAAGATATAGCACGTTGTCATTATATTAAGAAAACATATAGCAGGACGTTACACACAGATCAATATAGCCCCAAACTTAGCACTAAGCTTGTGCTAAGCACTAAGCTAAATAATAAACACCACGCGATTAAAACCGAAAAATGTCTTTAATTTCCATAGAACATCGCAAAAACAGAAGAAAAATCTCTGACTGTCAACTTTGAAACTTCATGTCACAGTTAAAGACAAACGATACATTGTATATGCAGCTGTTAATCATCGTTTTTAAGTAAAAGGGTTAATGTTTAGCCCAGTACGTTGTGAAAAGGTTATTTTGGCACACAGCGCCTGCGTAGCTAGTGATAAATGACATTATTATTTTAATGCTGGTATTCGTATATTAGAAGGTTAGTTACCCCAATTATGGTACACATTAAGAGCTACAAGGAAATATAAAGATATCTCCCTTTCCTTAACTGCGTGTTGTTTTATCTTTATTAGCCCACATTAACGAAACTAATGTTATTACTGGCTACACCTTTTTGCTGTAACCGCTTGAACTAAACAGAATACAACGAACTCTAGAAATGAGGTAAAGTGAGGTTAGCTATTTTAGGAGCTATCGTTATTTTCGGTAGATATAAGGTACCTAGGTAATGATAAAAAAAACCCCATGAGTTTCTTGTGGTTTCTTCTCTTTGGAGGGCGCGTTCCGAAACCACAGTAAAGTCTCGACATTTCAAAACGTACGTAAGTAATCTATACATCTTTCTTAATGAATAAATAGATTTGCATCTTTGAATCTTTGAACTCCATCCCGTTCAGTTCCAGCCGTTACAAAAATATTGATGATCCCTTCCAAAGATAAAAGAACCAGTAAATCTGCGAACAGTAGACCTCGCAAGCACTTAACCCCTTTAGTACCAATAAAAAATCCATCCAGCGAAAAATTTGTATGCATTCTAAGTACGTACCTACCAAGTTTCGTGATGATCGGTTAAGAAATACGACCAGCGGCTCGATTCTCGTAAATAATTACATACCAGTTCGATGACAGATGCAGTACAGACGCAATGCAGACGCAGTGCAGACGCAGTGCAGACGCAGTGGAGACGCAGTGCAGACGCAACGCAGACACAACACAATTACAAAGAAAACTCAAAATATCCTCTTAACTACCATACGAATACAATGACAGTATATTTTGAGTTTTCTTTGTAATCGAGCCGCTGTACAGGAGAAACAACATAACATACTAACAGACGAAAGAACATTTTACCAGGCTTGAAGCAGAGATGCTCGCTCGCTCCATTCGCTCGGTCAATAAATAAGTTTAGTAGTGAACCCACGGAGACATTGCATTCTCTATTGAAAATCCCAACACTGGTAGAGTTAATATCAAATAGGTTAAGAGATTTCCGATACCGAAAGTAGCCACGGGGATTTACGTAATAAAACGTAGGCCAATTTATTGAACTAAGCTGCCCGCTGCTAAACCTGAATCAGTAGATATGAGCCTCGGTTTAAATCCTAAACTTAGACCCCTAAATCACAGCTAACCGTTTATGTTAAGTCCATACATTGATATCACCATTAAGACAATACAGCCGAGCAATGACCTCGCATATTAGGTTGACAGGGTTCTCCATTTATGGCAGCAATTAATAAGGAATCCGACGCACTTGGCGACCGACGTTGGTTGTGACCAATACGATATTAATCAATATTATAATTCTATTGTAGGTGGGGACTCTATTTATTTGTAACTTGTATTTATTGTTTTCGTGAGAATACCGTATATAATGTAGAGATAACTTACAGCTAATTATAATAAAGGTACAATGGGCGGCCATATCGCTAAAAGCGATCTCATCCAGGCAACCTTTGGATGGACAAGAATTGTAGGAGGGGAAATGGGTGGGGGGGGGGGAGAATCGTAAGACGGTGGGGTTCAAGAAACCCACGGAACGAGAAGAAACCCACTTCCTAATTAAATATCGACATTTTGTTTTTGGCATGTCAATCATTCACGATTGACGACACGACACTTTGACACCACATTCTTGCGACCATGAATCCGTACATTGCACACGCTGACCCAAATATTTGACGTTTCTCTACGTTGCCAATAGACTACTAAGTAGGTGCCTGCCGTTACTGGTCCCCCTTCTACATAGATCTATGAATTTGGTGCTCTGATGGTCTATAGCATACTTTTTGACTCAAAATTGCGTTACATTTATATAATTCTAATAAAAACTAGACTTGGTTGGTGTAAGTAGGGCTAAGAAGTAAGCAAGCATTTTTTCTTTTATAATAAATAACTGAATTAACAACCACAATAGTACTGCTAAAACTATTGTAAAAAAGCAATAAACAGACAGACACGTCAAACTTATAACACCCCTCTTTTTCCGTCGGGGGTTAAAAACTACTTATCTTCGACCGCACAATTTTTATCCCGAGAAAAATAACTCTCTTAGAAACACTCCACAAACAGAAACCGCTTACATTACGGAGCCACTTTCGAAAAAAAAAAGGGTCCATGCCACTGAACAACATAAATATGCCCGAAAACATTAACCGCAACGAGTGTGGCTATGTCTCTGAAGCTTGTGGAGGCACTCGGCCGGCGGCGTGCCTCTTGAATCGCAAGCAGGAGACCTACGCCATAAATCCACCGATGGAAACCATAGCACCCGTTCGCGGCTGATCCCACGCAATCCTACCGCGCATTTATCAAATAGTAAATTTGAAGCGTGCTCCGGTCCTAATGGAGAACATACATATAACCTACCACACTCGCTTCTTTATACATACGACACATCCGCCTTCATTGGTACCTACTTCTTTACGAAAACGTCACAGTATGAACGACTAAAGAAGATTAATAACAAAGAAAGACGAGCAATTTTGCGTTTCTGAATATTGTACTAGCTAGGCGTAATCGTAATAAAAGTGCCTTGGTGTCGTTAGAGCTTACTTAGATCCGATGACGATTATAAAGCGCTACAGTAGATGTATGCACCATTTTTGGCATTTCGGTTATTACTGATATAGTCCCAGTTGTAGCAACTATAGCGCGTTTAACCCAACTGCAATTGCACGACATTTCACACAACCCAATCCAGTCCCAAACTAATCACTAGGCTTGTACTGTGGGTACTAGACAACTAGTACAGAGGTCGTCTAAAATTGAAAGAATGTTTTAAATCCAAGTACTTAGGTCCAACATCTAAAGTGCTCTATCACTTTAGATGTTTATTGAGAAAATACCTACTCTGGAATGTACCCATAATAGCCTCCACTATAATCAGTAGTAATCAGATTAACGAACTTTGCGAAAAAACCTTTTTCTGTTACCGCTTTGACTATCTCCAGGTAAGTAGTATACGAGGAAAGATAAACAAAATAAATAATGCAAAAGTTAATTTAACAAAAAGCGTCGTCCCTGATACCGTAACCTGTAATGTGAGTTTGGAGTCCTTGTGATTTCATTTAATAAAATATTATCATAAAAGGGACATTTACATAATGTTTGGATATAGGTATTCGTCGGTCGAGACCGTAAACCTAAGTCCGAAAGAAATTAAATAGGGAGAAATCTCGGAAAACCTTTTGCCTGTTTTACACTGATGTTATTTAGCCTAGCCCTTATCTAGGTTAGATGTTAAAATTCAAATTCAAACTTTCGTACAACGTCCTGGTAAAATGTAACACCTATGTTTACCGCTATCTGTCTGACACACGCTCGACGCTCCTCGAAAACGTTTTACGTAGAAAATTGATATTTTGTACACCTACAGTAGTAGGGAAATGGCAACGACTTGAAGTTACATTTTACGAGAAGGTTACGATGGCAAAAACGGGGAAAATGTTGGAAAATTTTGTTGATGATTCCGCTTTTAGACTTGAAATGGTGGGGCTTTGATGTCATCAGCTTAACCAGTCGAAATTTAAATTGGATCCTGGACTAAATGTGATATAGGTAATATCACATTTAGTCCAGGATCTCTAGTACATTTTTGCAAATTGATTACTATCAAGCTAGTTTTCCGTGAACTTCATTTTGATGAAACGCCCAACTATTTCCTAGACGAAACTCTCGATTGTGGTTCTAATATATAAAATTTCCATGTTACAGTGTTAGTTACCGTACTCCTCCGAAACGGCTTGACCGATTTTTATGAAATTTTATTTTCGTATTCAGTAGGTCTGAGAATCGGCTACTATCTATAATTTATAAGGCAAAACAACGTTTGCCGGGTCAGCTAGTTTAAATATAACATCGCGAGAACAGAATAAAAATCTATTATTAATGATTTTAATAGTAGTTTATGCACCGAGGTACTAAAGCCCTGTCTTATGTATGACTAGCTGCGTCTTGCGGTTTCACCCGCGTAAGTCCGATCCCGTGGGAATATCGAGATCAAAAGTACATTCACCCTGAGTAACAAGTCTATGTTACTCAGGGTGAATGTAGCTTTCTAATGGTAAAATAATTTTTGAAATCGGTCCAGTAGTTTTGGAGTTTATTCTTTACAGGCACACATACAGATACACACATCAAAAATACAAATCTATCCACTTTATAATATTAGTGTAGATAGAGGGCGTCATATTGAATCCAGAACCATATTGAATACACTCGCAAACACACAACACATTAGAAGACAAAAATAAGACAGGATAACGAATAGCATAAAAAGCATGAAAGCTGCAATACAAGAAGCCGTGTGTTGCTAATCCGCAGCCGTGTTGTTCCGCCTCAGCATATGTTGCGGATACGTAGTGCAACCGCAATGCTTGTCTATTAGTATTGCCATTCGATAAACATACGTAAATTACTTAACCATGCTGCTTTAGATCTGAGACGGTAACTTGCTGGAACAGCATTGTCAAGTCAATAATCTATTAACTAGCGATTCCGTCAACTATGTCAATAGCGATGAAGTAACTGAACAGTCTCGTGAGTTCGCCTCGCGTAGCAACTTCGCTCAAAAGGCATATTGCATGAGGCAATAATGCTGGTTTATACATGTTATTTATCGCTTAGATTATAGTATTTGCCTCGTGAAGCTGCTTAATGAAGCTATGACGAATGGAATTACTCATTTAATTAATTTAGCAATCATTTGTTGGTTTTGGAGGTAACCCTAAAACTAGGTTCTCACCGCGACTGAACAGTCTCGTGAGTTCGTCTCGCGTAGCAACTTCGCTCAAAAGGCATATTGGAGTAGGCAATAATGCTCGTGTATACTGTTATTTATCGCTTACATTATAGTATTTGCCTTGCGAGGCAGCCTCGCGAAGCTGCTTGGTCAAGCTATGACGAATAGAATGACTTATTTAATGCATTTAACAATAATTTGTTGGTTTTTGGGGGGTAGCCTTAAAGCTAGATTTTCACCTGTGCTAAGCCGTGCTGTGCTGTGTATAAGGCTTAGAACGCACTGCGATTAAACGCAAACGGTTTACGAATAGCTGAAAACGCATAAACAAGCAAAATCAGTCACAGAACAAAACGGTAATGCGTTGGCTTGTCTAAAAATTTATGTGTTGCATTATTTTTTGCTTGGTTTCAGACCTACGAGTAAACGCAGTTAATCGCAGTGCGTACACGTTTTTACATCCCAACGATCATTTTCATAGACATAGGGCTCTTTATTCGCGCTATAAAAACGATTATTGAATTCTATACTGACACACGACTCCACTCAGCTCACATTGGGAACGCAGCTGAAGTGAAGTTAGGAATGAGCATTTTTATTTTCGCTCTCCAGCCAGAACCTAATATTTAAACAACGAATTCTTTAAAAATCGTTCAGAGTAAGAACTTCGCATAAAAGATAAACTTTCCACGATAACAACAAATGTCGAAATTAAAGCAAACTTACATTGTAGAGTGAACAGAACAAACAATGCATTCCTGAAAGAAAATTATACCTAAACGCTTCCGTGGTAATAAAGCGGTGGGCGGGTTTCGCCGACAGCGTTGCAACCGCTCGCGCCGCTCTACATTACCGGCTCGTTTCGCCTACAAAGTGCAGCGGCCGAACTCAAATGGCGATGGTTTATTTACAACGCGCTTTGTTACACTGCTCCGTGCTCAAATGCACTTGTAAAGACTGTTTTGTGGCATCCGATTGGAGATTTACAATTTGTGAAGTGGGAATTATGTAGAATTAAATGTTGTTCCGGTTTCTGCTCGTTTATTAATGATCTAAAGTACGAAATAATATTTTTTTATGAACGATTGATGAGCGTTTGACCACTATCGCAACTGATGGTAATTTATGCTTTGGTCTAAGATGTAGCACGTTCATCTAGAAAAATGGCTTAGGCCGGTGTGTGAAAACAAGCCACAGCCGTAGCTATATTATTTTAGACCCGGGTAAGTATTTGTGTTCGGTCTGGGTGTTTTATATCTATACTAATATTATAAAAAGGTAACGTTGGTAACATGTATGTATGTATGTATGTATATTGGGGGTAATCTCCGAAACTACTGGACCGATTTCAAAATTTCTTTCACCATTAGAAAGCTAGGTACATTCACCCTGAATAATGTATAATATGTATGTAAAAAAAAGGATAATTTGTAGTATATCCGTTGTATATCAGTACCCATAGTAAGTCTAGTGCTTAGTTTGGGGCTAGATTTTGCTGTGTAACGTCGTGCATTTTTTTTTAATGTACCTATAGATTTAGAAAGGGCTTCGACCAGTAGTGTGAATAAAATCTATCCTATCTATATAAAAGAAAGTCGTGCTAGTTACACTGCACTAGTTACACACGGCTGAACTGATTTGGCTAAAAATTGATGGAAAGGTAGCCAACAAAAGGACATAGGATACTGTTTTTGCCTCCAAGGCAGAACAAAGTCCGCCGGGTCAGCTTGTACCTACTAGAAATTACTGCAAAAACTTAAACTAAAGTTCACGACAATCAATACATAAAATTATATAGGTTACATCAAATGTTTATATGTATTTATTCGTTCCACGGCACAGTGAGCTGCAGAGATATACCAGCTTGGAATTCCGCCAGAACGCACAATAAAATGTACCAACAGCTTTACTCAAATAAAAGTCGTTGGTGAAGTTTTAAATGGGTACCAAAAGCTTGTTTATATGGTTCTGTCCCGCTGCGGTCCAATGGAATACACATGCAGATATTTATCGTTGTACTTTAATAAAAACGAGGGGTGTGAAAATGAGAATGAACTTTTGCGGTTACGTAAGTAACCCACTGGAAATATTTTAATCACCCGCGTAAGTCCCGATCCCGTTGGAATATCGGGATCAATATAACTTCTTGATAACTTGCTTGGAGCTTTCCATTGGTAAAAGTATTTTTAAAATTGGTCCAGTAGTTTTGGAGATTACCCTCAATATTCAAACATACATGTGACCAACGTTACCTCTTTAAAATATTGTATAGTACATAAAGTGTAGGCAGAGATATGCATTATCAATAATTCTCCCATTCGAACCTGTGCCCTTCGCTTTCCGGGCGAGTGTGCTACTACTGCACCATACGGGAACCCACGTGACATGGTGAATTAACGATTATGCTTATGTTTTGTTTACCGACTTTAAACGCCATCTACCAGAACAGTTTTACAACTATTGACTGGCTCGGCTGGTTAAGGGGACGCTCTACCTATCCTCCATCCAAACTTTACAGACGTAGTCGACTGTTTCCTCCCTGGATAAAGATATTAGAGCAAAAATGTTTTACATTTTTCTGTAATTTATTTCTATTCTAATTAGAAAATGAAAAAAACCAAAACGTAGGGGCATAGTCATGGCAGATATAGGTTTTATGGCTTAAACAAATTTGCTCTGATGTCTTTATTCAGGGAGGAAACAGTCGACAACGTTTTTACGGAGAAAGAGTAGGTAGACTGTTCTCTTAACTTTACAGTTAACGCCTCCGACATGTTACATAAGTAGGTTATATTGTGTGTATAAGTCCAGTATCACAAGGCTGTGGAGACCCGTACTTTTGGTAGACGTGTGAATCCCTCACACGTCTACCAAAAGTAAGGTAAGCCAACACGAAGAGCCCCTTTACAATAACAAGTTAAATCGCAAAGAATAATATGAGTAGATGAATAAAACAACGGCGATTATCCTTGTTATAATCTGTTATTATAATCTAATATGCAGGAAGACTGTAGGCTATTGTAATGGGATGATAAAGGATTGGATACTGTGGAACTATGGCGTCTGTCCCAACATGCCTTACAAATAAGTAAAAGTTGCAGACGAAGGCTATCCAAAAGAATTATTATGCCAAGCCAATTAGTTGAGCAGATTACACAAGGTAATAATGGAAACCACATTGTTAAATACGATGCTTATATACCTAATACACGTGGAAAAAAAAACATTCGCCAATTTACGTATGATGAAATAACCCTACAATATTCTTTTTCCATTTATTTGTACGAGTTTGTCAACGTGTTGATCATGATGGAGGTATACTTACGTGACATAACAGGTTCTTAATACCTACTAAGCATCTCTGAACTAAGTCGTAAGTCGAACTAACTGTAAGGGCTCCTATCTGACTAAAAAATCCTAAAAACAGCATCTACCTACCTACTTATCTACTTTTAACAGAATAAAAAAATCTAGTTCAACAAATTGTCATATAACTCAAGTAATGCAAGTTTCCGTCGTGTAAATTGACTTACTGCGTTGCAATTCCGAGGAAAATTGTATTTATTTGGAAGCCGAAGTCCCGCGCTTGTTACTGAATCCTTTTATTAAATGTTTGTGATTTTGTACAGTCAGCTCTCCGACTAACGAACCTGCTATTGTGAATATAAATTGTGATTTATGTAGATAGAAAAAATCTCAATAAAGGTAGATATCAATTTGTAGGCAATGATGATGTGTTGTCGCAAAGCCGCACCGTATCGCCATGTCGCATGACGACAGAAACAGAAACAAAAGACGTTCGAAAAAGATACGTTACGAATTAGGTTCGTAGGCTGTTACTTTTTTTGTCGTTCGTCTTCTATATTTTTGCACACGAAATGGTTTGTGACCCCGACTACAAGCATTCAAATCTTATTAGACTGTCCAGTTGCGTCTATCAGGATCTGTCGGGAAGGGCATCTGACAAGATGAGTTTCTGTCACAATGCGTGTCTGACTACTTGCATTTCGCACGACATGTGACTTGCATTTTTTCTTATGCCATATTTTGGACGAGACACAGGTCCAAGACCTTTAGTTTCCCATCGTCGCAAAACCAACAAAAACTTACTTAATTCTCGCCATTTTCACGCGCTATTCACGTCAACCAACAAATTCATAAATAGCGAAATTAATTATACAATTCTAAGCAGCTCAAAAAGCGTTTAAGCGTTTATTTATTGAAATAATGTTAAATGCTTACAAATGTACAGTTGTCACGAACAATGCATATTTAACACACCTATACCTGCCTCTACTTGAAATTAGGTAGATACTTAAACCGTTTTATGGAGACAAATCTCTTTGTTACGTTGTCGTAACATGAAGGTTGAGGTAAAAGAACGTAAAATATACTGAAACTAATTTGAAATTGAGATTATAACCTCATTTTGTACAGTGACACTGAAAAATCGAGACGCATTCGTTGAGTTTTTAACACTACTCAATCGTACTTTTTTCTTCGGTTTTTGCGATATGAAATAAAACTTATTTTGTCGGTTTTAATAGCGTTGCTTTTAATATGTTGTGCATTTTCAACGCCCGATATTTCCAGGTCTTTCCAGAGGAGTCTGGACAAGAGGTTCTAGTGAATGAGAGGTCTGGAAAGATCTAGAAAGTCGGTAGGGAAATTAAAAAATGCCTAATTAAAGCAACACGATTAAAACAAAAAAAAATAGTTTACATTTTAAATTTATTTTTCTTATGTTGATTCTTCTTAGGTACCTACACACACACTTTAATATGGCAATTTATAGACTGTGATTAACTTTACTGTGCTAGATTCTGCAGGGTACCTATACCTACCTACTGTTGCATTTTCACAGAATATGCTAAGCCAGATGATACAGAGCTCACCTGTGTTTATTTACGTATCTGTGTTTGAAACACAGCTGTTTCAAGTCGGGTAAAATACACGTATTTTTTTAATTAGTACAAAAATGTAGAATAAAGCTCAAAATACACGATGACACTTACACTTTACCTAAAACAGACCACACCTACAGCACACATAAACGAATTTCTTTATACGTGTGAGCGTCTGTTCATCAGAATTGATAATATGTAAAGATCTCGAAACGTTGAACGTTGAAGCAATGCTAAAAGTATGTTTATTACCATGCTGTTAAAACCGAAAAATGAATTTAATTGTAAAATAAATCGTTTATTATTATTAAAAAAAACTAATTATAACTGATAAAATAAATGCCGGTGAAATTGTAGAGCAAACTTACAAGCAAAACTAATCAACTGTCGTAACAAACTTTCGTTTAATTTTATACTGGTTTTATATTTAATTATTCATTATTCATTAAATATAAAAGCAGTATAAAATGTAAATGAAGGCATGCGGTCGAGGCATAAAGGCACAGTCTGATGTACGCCATACGCAGTAACATTAATAAGAGATAACAAAAATGAGACCGTGAGTCCGTAGCACATATACCTAAAGCTGAACGTCCACCGCCGACTAAACTTAGTGTAGTACCCACTGGCTACATCTCGTATAACCAACTTACCTACCTGCCTACACATTCCATATACCTACCACCCGGCGGGAATCGAACCCGCAACCTCCTGCATTGCATTCGCGCTTTCGCACGACGCGCCACAGAGGTCGTCTGCAATAACTCTGCATAGTCGAGCCAGTTTTTCGTACATGTACGTATTGTACGTCTACCGCAAACTAAGCTAGCTTTGCTTACTTGTTTGAAAAACTGACGGGCTAAGATTAGCTTAGTGTAGTAGGCGATGGCAGGTCGGCGATCAGGCACAATGTTGCTTTGGCAAATAAAAGAGAGAAACAAATCAAAAAGTTTTATAGATATTATAATTATTTTACAAAAAAAATTTATTAAAAAATGTAATTAGCGTAGCGTTAGACCACTCTGCGACGAATGGCGCTACGTGAGACCGTGCTGCGTTGCTTCGTAGCGCATTTCGTAGCGCGCCAATATGGCGAATCTCACACTATCGACATAGGCATTCTGCGCCGATCGATCCCACGTTATTGCAAATTGTGCTAGTAGTTTGACAACGTAAGTCGAGTTGTTACGAGCTCACAATTTAAAAGTAAGTAGTTAAATTGTTTATTAAAATGAAGTCACTGCATGGTCAATGCATTAGCTGCTGACATGCAAGTTGCCATGGCCAGGAGCTATTGACGTTTTTGCTGATGGCAACTTTTTGGTTAATTAAATCTGAATTTCTATTCGCTGTCTGATTACAAAGACTGATAGTTTGTACGTTTCTAACATGGTTAGACTTTATAGGATTGTATAGTTAACTAGCTATATCCCTTGGTTTCACCCGCATAAATCGCGACCCAGTGGCAGTTTTCAAAATTCCTTTCTTATCGGATGCTAACATCGTATAAAGAACATACTCTCCAAATTTCAGCTCTCTATTATCAGTGGTTTAGACTGTACGTTTATAGATCAATCAGTCAGTCACTCAGGACAAAGCATTAAATATATATACCGACTCGTAGATTATTCGTTATGTTTAACTTTAGATTTTCCCCGAATTGGTCGGAGTGTGTAATTGTAGAAGACGATACTCACAATGCTCACTGTGTTCGTAATGAGGATCAGCGATTTGCAATGTTATCTAGATTTAGTTTTAACATGTGTCTGGTCGGAGGGTGGGCGCTCTGGCTTGCCCTCTGTCAGAGGAAGCTTTGGCGCTTTACCAACTTGTTTTTTTTGGGGTTGCGTAGACGCTGAGGTGCGGTGATGGCCTAACAGACCGACATTATAGTCCTTTTGGTAAAGCTCTAATAATTGATTTAAAAAAACTCTAGATTTATTATATTTAGATCGATTTGATTAGATTTTCGATTTATTGGTTAGGCAACGCATGGCGCGGTCATTATTTGGATGGCCGTCCGATAATGTGTGTGGAAGCTTCTCCGTGCTTCGAAAGGCACGTTAAGCAGGTAATCCCGATTGTCGTCTCTGATAGCAGTTGTTAGGTCAAACTAGAGGCCTTAAGGCGACTCTAAAAATAGGTTAGCCACACCACTACCCGTCCTACCATTAGGTCTTAGTTTTTCAATAAATATCGTAGTGTGTTTTTAAACAACCCAGAAATATTTTCTGTTACAATTATCGTTGCTAACCTTTATTAAGTTGTCACAATATTTGTACCGTTATGTATGGTACAAACTCTTATTCTTTAATTCTATATTTAATACTAGCAGCGTCCTTCGGTTTCACTCGCGTAAGTCACGATCCCGTGGGAATATCGGGATCAAAAGTAGCCTTTGTTACTTCGGGTGAATGTAGCTTTCTAATGGTGAAAGAAATCGGTCTAGTAGTTTTTGAGTTTATTCATAACAAACACACAGACGCGCACACCCTAAAAAAATTTTTTTTCCTCTTTATAATATTAGTATAGATCGTAGGTATAGATTATTTTGTCACTTTTTAATTAAAATATAAGTCATGTTATCTTAATGAAATGAAAAAATAAAAGCTAAAAGTAACAAATAACGGTCTTATTAAATTCAACACTGGTCAATTCTCTTAAATAGAACTAAAACTGTTCGGGTTCTTTAAAATGAAATGAAATTAGACCACAAAATATTAAAAAGGTTCTCTTTCTCTCTATTACCTTAATTATCTCTATTAAGTAGCAACCCAAAGCTCAGTAACGAACTGAAATGAATATTATCATGAGATACGAGAAAATTATAATAAAAATCTCTTAAATATTTAGTATTTCTAGTGTTGCCGAACTATCGATATCGAAGTTTCATAATAATATTTTCCCGCGTCTTAACCGCATGATTTTTACTTTTAAATTCTCTTACCTTGACGTTGGCCAGTCCTTTCGCGACCAAGACCATTGTATCATGGTCGAAACGTCGAAGTAAGAAAATTAAAAAGTTAAAATCACGCGATTAAGACCCGGAATATAAAATTAACTATAAAATTATGAGTTAGTGTTAGTTTAAAAAGTTTATCGATAGTTTGACTATCGATCGATAGTCCTTTAAAAACGTCTATATTATCGATAAGCGGACCCCGGGCTCTCGAGAGGGATGCAACCGGGAACATCGCTCGGATGATGATGATAACATCGATAGGACTATCGATAGCTCGGTTTGGTAAAAAAGTATCCATGTGCATGCCGGTGTAATGTCATTTTGTATGGTATACCAATTCTAGCTTATTTGTAGGTACTTACATAGCCTTATTAATAAACGTGAAGTAATTGTCATGAGATACGACAAAATTATAATCTACAATATTTACTGTTTCTAGTGTTGTCGGAATATCGATAATTTGACTATCGATAGTCCTTTAAAATGATCTATACTATCGATAAGACTATCGATAGCTCGGTTTAGTAAAATCGTTTTTTTTTTTTTTCATCAACACACACGTTTATTAATAAAGCTAATAGACTTCAATGGTTGGTTAGGCTTAATGCGAATGGTGCGAATTAAAATACCTATTGAAGCATTATATTATAAAAAATACATTACGTCCACTTTACAAGCTTTTAGTCTTTAGCAATACTGTCAGAAGTCATCGTATAATATTCAAATTAGGCTTCCGTTTACTTCATTGCCATAATTGAATTGCGACGTATTATTAATATCTAGGCATACTAACGTCTACTGTGTTATAGCTGTAATCATTTAATGTGTTAAACTTTCGAAAAACCTATGGTTATTTAACTGTTGTTATTTGTTTGTTAGTAATGTTATTTATTAGTTCCATTCAGCTCATAGATAATGATCATCAAATTAAGACAAATAACGTATTTTGACCGCGGCAGATTGGGAAGACCCAAGAAGTGCTGGCTTGACGTCCTGAATAAGCCGTAAGATCGGATATGCGTGCAAATGGCCTCACTACGCGGGATACCGAAGATCGTGCGAAGTGGAGACGTAAAAGTAGGAAAGCGGACCACGGCTCTCGAGAGGGATGCAACCGGAAACATCGCTCTGATGATGATGATGAACATATTTTGGCAAGAAACTTCCAAGCTTAGCTTGGTTTTCTGAAGGTTTTCGAGGGTAGTAATCTAACGTGGACACAGCCTTACTACAACAAAAGCAAGATGGTAACAATTAACCCATACAAGTTCATAAACCGAAGACACAATAGTGAATAGAGCATAGGCGAATTTGTCCCACTGATTGTTACTATGGCGCCTTCCGCATAATACTCAGACTTAATTAGTGAAACTTTACGCCTTTAATAGGCTCTGCCCCCAGCCGTTATTATGCTAATACCTCGAATGAATCCCCACTTTAACTACTGATTGTTTAATTTCCAAAGCATTGAGAATGATGCGTCTTTACAGCTTACACCTAACTTCTACTTTATGGGATGCAGTAAATTTGAATAACGGCCAGTATAGGAGTTAGTATTTTAGTACAGTTATAATTCCATTTTATAGTAGTGAATAATAAAAATGTGGAATGCTATCAATTACACTGAGGTTATGAAGGACTGGTTAAATAAACAATTTGTTACGTTTTTAATGTGGCTCGGGGAATAAAGTCGGGTTTTATTTTGATGTTGTCTACCTACCGCACAGGGTCGTAAATAGTGGGAAGTAATGGATTATGTGCCGTATTTCAGAATAGATATTTAGGATAAGAGTTGGTTGGTAGGTATATAAGTAATACGAAGTAGGTGAAGGTTTTTCGAATAAAAGTGGAAAGAGTATTTGGAAGACTTTTTGGAGCCCTGAATATGTCTGGTACCTATATATTTAAGTAAGCTTATTTATAATTAGATTTTTTATGAGAAAACTTTTTCAAACCGAGATAAACTCTCTTTGAAAAAATGCTTCTAACAATACGATCCAAAACATTTTAATGAAACAATTTTTTTTACGACCTTTGTGTCGCGTTTTGCAAATATGTCACTGCAATGCAGATGGTTGCGGCTTCGATTCCTGCTGGGAACGAGTATTAATGGTTAAAAATAAATGTTTGTTTCTGGTTTGGATGTCTCTCAAAATCCTTTAATTTATTTTTCTAAATAAAAGAAAAATAAATATAAGTATTATATTTGTTGTCTAGGAACCATACCACAAGCTGAGTAGCTACTAAGCCATAGGGCCTGCACTAGGCCATCCTGATGGCGCTGTGTGATGTCCTTAAAATTTATATTATTTTCATTTAATGTCTATTTCCTAAATGTGGGTAAACACTTTTAGAAACTAGGTAAAACGGAATAATTTTATAGAATTACTTTTTTTTAGGATTTTTTTCAATCTGAGTAAGTACGTATACGGCAGTTTTCACATTTTGGACGCTAAAAGCTACGACGAAGTCTACGATATAGCATGTTTGCTATACCTACCTATTGAATATATATTTCGTTTTATTGAAGTGAAAACTTCTTTTAGCGCGAACCGCATATTTTTAGATAAGATAAAATCTCTGGACTCGCGGCACCGTTATCGAGACGCGTACATGCATATATGTATGCACACACTATAGTTGCGTTTTCACTTCTGTCGGGACTCCCGGAGTGCATTTTTTTTTTAATTACAGACTACTATCTGAAGTTTTGGTTATTTGTATTTAACCTTTTATTTTCAGCAAGATGTATCAAATAATAGGCCACAATTAAAAAACTAAGTATACGCTTAAAAACTCCAAGTTCTATAACTCTTAATCTAAACCTAAATCCAAAATCGTGAAGCAAAAACTATGTAACTTAATTACAAAGGCATTGCAGGTGTTTCGGCTGCTATTTTTCAATTTCCAGCCTTCCACGCCGCGCCGTAACGAAATGCTGTAGTTCTCGTAGATAAATTAGTGCCGCTTGACTCGACTGAATAATAAATTGGACCTGAAAGCAAAATGGAATTACTTCCAGTATGTAACGTGAGCAAAAACTGTAGAAAGTTACGATAACTTAGCGCGCTGAACACTTTTCATCGCGCCTTGGGCTGGATTAAATTTAAAGTGTAAGAGGTTAGAGATTCAGCGTTCTTCATTTTATAGTACCTAGAAGTCTTCCGGCTATTTTATGGTACACTATTTCATATGAGATTCTCTTTTTGTTTGGATGTTTTTAAAAGGCTTTTTGTTTGTGGATGTTGAGTTAGAGGGATATACTTTAATAGCCTTATTAATAAACGTGGAGTGAGATCGGAGTAGTGAAAACATGCTTTGTCTTTTTCCCACAAGAACCACTAACCACTATCCTCGGAATTAAATTCGAGGTATCACTGCTCTTTAAAGAATAGGCCAATGAATATAGGTATTCTAGGTACACTTGACAGATTATTATCTCAAAAACGTATACCTATCATCGTAGAATCAAAACCCCTGCAGTACTACCGACTACAGCTACCAATCTTCAAACGTTGCCAAAACTCCTAAATTAGATGTAATCGGCAAGACGGGCCGAAGGCTGGGCTTTCCGCCATAATCGACTCTACATTATCATAACCAACGATCGACGATCATAACACTACGTCTGAATCGCTGGAAAATGAGTTAAGGGACAGTTTTTTCTCTGTTATTTCTTTGAGAATTGAATGGGACGTGTTTTAGACAAACGATGTCATTTACATAGTTATAGATATGTATGTGTGGTTAACATTGATCAGAAAGAGTATTTGTTTGTCGTTTATATTGCTTTTTCCTGCAAACTTTGTAGGCTTACGGCCGAAACTGAAACGTTACCAAAAATTTGAAGGCTACGCAACACAGCTTCTAATTTCAAATATGGGTATTTTACGTGATTTTTAAATATAACTTCTGGTGCCACCTAGTGGCGCCTAAGGTTGACAAGGATTTTAGTATAGATAATGGTGCGGAACACTTCGTGCGCGAGTCCCAAAGTATCATAGAATTGGAGGTAACAGTAGATGTTCCCGTATATTTTGTTTATCTAATCATCCTACGACACGATATATCGTACCTATATCCTAACGATAAAGCGTATATCCTATCCTTTATCAGAATGCTTAAGGACGAGGCGACTCTTACCATTTCCATACAAACTTAATACCAAAATAAATTATGAAAAATTTAGTTTTCTACCTTAATATCGATATTATTCGCATTAAGATTTTAGTTTTAAAGGGTCCCCACCGCAAGGTTTTCCAAAATATTCATTCGAAATGAAATAAAACGGAGGAAATTTTTTTTCATTGAAAATTATTTTTTGAAATTATCACCGTTTTATTTGAATGTGAATGAATAATTTGGAAAACCTTGCGGTGGGGACCCTTTAAAACTAAAATCTTAATGCGAATAATATCGATATTAAGGTAGAAAACTAAATTTTTCATAATTTATTAAGTTTGTATGGAAATGGTAACAGTCGCCACGTTCTTAAAGCAAGTAAATACCTTCTCCGCTTTGTCAACTAATTGAATATGTTACGCCGTGTAAGTGTATGTATAGTGCACACAGTGATCCTTGGAGCCGGAAACTCACGGTAGGTATACTGCAACTTACACCCACAGAGCTCACAGTCGAACGTCCACCGCCGACTAAATTAAGTTAATTTAATATTCTATTTGTTTTTAAGCGGCGATTATTTTATGTTCATATTAATACAAGGCAAGATAAGAAAATCAGTCCTCGTTTTTTAGGCAAGTGCTCTACCAAGTACGCCACACGACCCACGAGACACGGTAAATTGACGACTATACATATTCTTCTATTAGGTTTTTTTAATAAAGTTTGGTTTAAACCAGAATAGACAACTAAAAAATGCCAAATAAAAATGTGTATGATGCTTTGAGCAATAAAATTAAAAATATTTTTAAAGCCATAGTTTAAAAAGCTTAAAATGAAAAAGTTTAGATTGTGAATGTAAATTACCCGTGGTTAAATAATATCAACAATGGGGGTGATATTTTTTTAATTACAGGTAGGTAATTGTTTTTCACACGTTAACTCTAGCTGTGAGTTAACTGAATAAAAATGACTGTTATACAAGCCGCCATGTTCTAGTTAAGTTTCAAGTTAATTTTTATGCAAATATGGTTTTTTTGTACTTAAAATAAATATACCCATGCAATTCCCTCGTGCAATTATCTCTAAACATCGGGTCCCCGATTACATAACTCTATTGCGCTAACTAATCTCGATTGAAATAATTAACATTGTTGATTTTTGCGTTTACGGATGGGGGATACGCAATAAACTTGGCGTGTTTTGAAATGAACACTATCGAAAATATTTTGTGTCGGCCTGTGACCATAGACCCTTGTCTATGGTCATCAATGCTGCCAACACTCAAAAATTAATATTGATCAAAAACTTGAAATATTTAAAGTGTCAGTTTCAAAACACGTCCGTTTCATTAGGGATTCCCCCTATACAATTTGACAATAGTTACAGTCGCCAGTTTTAATTGCAATAGCAATTTGTTAGCGACTGAATGACATGAAAAACGACGTTTTATCAAAATTTCAATTGTTTCAATCAAGATTTGTTAGCAACAAAGTTACATAACCAGGCCCCAGATATCCAAGCCTAGTTCCATCGTTTAGTGATGCGGGTAGTTCAGCTGCTGCATCGCTGCCTCCCAATCACAGCGCTTTCGACCCTCGGTGACAAAGCGCTGCGTCACTCACTGTCGATGTTGTACAGTGTACACAAATACAAGTAGGTACGTATAAACTGGTACAAGTTTGCTGTTGACTGTATCAATCTACCAGACTGTTTATTTCGAACTGTTCTATCAAAGAGGTTCTGGTGAAATTGACTGTCGTTTTCTTGTTACAAATTGTAAACATGTTTCTTTATTTCGAAAGGTAATATACAGTGGTATCTTGACAGACAAACAAGCTTTCAATCTTCACATTTTTTACTGCGAGTGGGATCATGGACTTCTTTTTAACCCCCGACCGAATAAAAAGAGGGGTGTTATAAGTTTGACGTGTCTGTCTGTCTGTCTGTCTGTGTGTGTATCTGTCTGTGGCATCGTAACTCACGAACGGAAGAACCGATTTCAATGTAGTTTTTTTGATTGATAGATGACTTTTGCGCGAGTGTTCTTAGCTATGTTTGATCAAAATCGGTTCAGCCGTTCGTAATATATTATGTTGGTTAAAGCTCGGAAATAAAAACCGAATGTTTTGAAATATGCCCGAGTGGGGTATCAAATAAAAGAGCATGACTTTTGTGACAAGAATATGCATGTTTAATCAAAATCGGTTTAGCCGTTCAAAGTATATGTAGGGTCAATACCACATACCTATTCAAAGACATAAAATTTGTTTTCGGATTATTATTGTTGCCTTATTAAAGTTTAGTTTTGTTTTAACTTGGAAGATTTTTTAAGTCGGGGGTTTTTTAAATTTTTATTGTTTACGAGACAAGGGAAAGTGGTCACCTTTCGTACACTTTTTAGATTTTATTGTTTAAATTTCATGATTAATTGTCGCATTTTTCTAGTTAATGTATCTAAGTTTCGAACTTTTTTGTAACAAACTACAATATATTTGTTAATATTGTAGTTTGTTACAAAAAAGTTCTAAACTATAATGTAAAAAGGTTCAAGAGCTATGGCTATTTTTCTACGATAAGATATTTGTACGAATGTACCCCACGTACGGGGTACATTCGTACAGTAGTTTTTAGTACCTGTTTTTTTTTTACTAAAATCCTTTGGAAATTTAGAAATACTTACCCAAAAATAAAGTAAGCTTAAAAATAAAGTAAAGTATTGTATCTAAGATCGTCATTTCACATAGGCCGCGCCTTTTTAAAGAAGTGATATTGGTGGGCAGTCGGCCAGGATTGGAACCCACGACGCTCGAACTAAAACTCTTGGTATCTACCACTAGACCAACACCGTTATTAATCTTACCATTACCACCATTAAATAGAGCCTAAATTCGTCTAATTTTAACCATAAAACGACACGGATCAGCTACAGTGTAACACATTTAAAACCGGCGCCAGTAACCACGCTTCTTGGAATTAACTTTAACATCATGTTTTATTCGCTACGTAATTCACGTACAAACATTGACCCCTATTTTACAACCATCAGCTAAGTAATAAAACTGAAACAATTCAAACAATTACACGTGTGAGTAGCTTTTGTGATCCGAATTAATAATTCAAGAAGCCTTCTCGGCCATTTTAAGGCGCTTTCAGTATTTTTTCAGTGTGTTTAAATAATTTTCCAGTGTGTAATGCATTCTGGAATATAGCCTCCTTACTTTTAAACGATGATTAATATATGACTCAGTTATGTAACGTTTGTTCTTTACTATGACATGGAGTATCAAAGTCGACAGACAGAAACAAACGTTACATTATTAGTAAAGGGTTAAGTAAATCAACCTACTAAACAACAAGGCTTAAATGGGTACGAATAGACTATTCTTTTTTTTCGAGTAGTTGTGTGGCTCACCTAATGTTAGAGTTTTCAGGTAACCCTTAGGCCTCTAACTTGACCTAACGACTACTATTAGAGATAACAACCGGGGAAACGCTGCTTAATGCGCCTTCCGAAGCACGGAGGAGCTCGAGATAGTGATTTTTAGAATTGACTACAAGTACATCTAAGCTTTCTGTGTATTTGTCATACATATGTATGTTGTTTTGTATATTGTTTGTTGTGCAAATAAAGCGTAAATCTATCTATCTATCTATCTACATTTTACCTACAATATGCGGCCAAAGCATTAACCAGCACAGCACAGACCCAGTTATCTCAATATTTTTAATGCCTCAAGTTTCGAGTTAGCTTGGGACTTGGGATATCAAGCAAGCAGATCATCTTTTCCCTATATTGTGTTCACTTGTTTTCCATCTAGGTGGAAAATGACGGCCAAAGACTACCGCAACTGAAACAAAAGACGATCGACACCAAAATAAAAAAAACGAAGGCTTCAAAGGCTCGTTAAAACAAAACTAGATATGGGTTTTCATTACGGATGTTAAATAATCTGCTAATGGCCTCTAATCACGACGTGATAGGGTACACAATATGTATGTATGTACCTACCTAACTACGTGAAACTTGTAAATCCGGTCGTGTAGATATATTGCTAGGGTCTCAAAGGTTGCGGTATTACGTAGGGATCTCTGATATCCACCACAAAAGGGGATGAAAGAGGGTGAAGATGTTTTGATGAACTTGACGCAGCGATTTTGTGTTTTACATACCATAATTTATCAAAAACATTAGCTTTTACACGCGCTTTTGCTTTAAATAAAAAATAAATTAAGTTATCCAATTTTCAATGGACGTTTTGGCTGGAAAACCAACTTTCTAAATGAATATGTAGATACAGTTTCTATCTATTTAAACTTGATAAACAAAATGATTGGAATACAAACTAATTTTTCGGTTTTAATAGCGCTGGTTTGAAATAATTTAGCATTTTTCAACTATTAATTACTGGTAAATAGTATCTACCCGTACCTTCACCAGTATGTTTAATAGCCCAAGACAATAAAGCACTGGTACTTCACCAGTATTCTAGTACCAAAGCATTACTAGAGGTACTATAAACTCTTCGAAACGTCGGCCGTAGGAAAATTCTAAAAATAGTAAAAGCAACGCAACGTTTTTTATAATCGTCAAATATAAAGAAAGCAACGCAACGTTCTTTATATTTGACGATCTTTCTTTAAGAAAATGTGTCCAAAAGTGGCCTACAATTAAAAAATGAAGTAGGTATACATTGAAATATCACAATAAGAGACGACAAGTCCAATCAAAGCTCAGGTGTGATAACGCATCAAATATACAGTAGGTAAGTCTTCAATTTCCCGAGTGGTTTTCACCAATCGGTCGACTACAAGAATCTATTTCGTATTTTTTTCTATTATCGCAAAAGCTTTGTGGAAAACCGACCTGTATAATATGTAAAGGGTATCAGACTAGCTCGGAACCTTGAGATCAACACTCGAAACTATGTTTTAGAAATAAATTGTAAGATGAAGCGGGTAAATTGTGGAAAAGATTTATTACATTTTTTGGGCGACAGCACTTTCGTGACTGTAGAGGATAAAAGATACGAGAGAGGCAATTGCGTCCGCTCAACTGAACTGGTCAATGTGAAAGTAAAAATGAACAATAATTTATTACTGATCTACAAATTTAATTCGTATTTTTAAATAACGGGTAACGAGTAACGACAATTGGCAATAACATAATAGCTGCTTAGTTTGGGGCTAAATGGCGGTGTGTGATAGATACGTCCTGCAATATTTATTTAAGGGCTGATTTCTCAGATCTATAGATAATTGATATTTGTTAAATAAACACTTATCAAACTAAATAAAAACAAACATACATAAATAGACTGATAAACACCATAACCTTTGTTTGAGTCGCTCTGTCGGGTAAAAACAACACCATTAGTAACAAAGGAAAATTTACAAGGCTTGCAATTAGACCAGTGTCTGTT
This sequence comes from Idaea biselata, assembly GCA_958496205.1. Classification (NCBI taxonomy): domain Eukaryota; kingdom Metazoa; phylum Arthropoda; class Insecta; order Lepidoptera; family Geometridae; genus Idaea; species Idaea biselata. The sequence goes on from OY292396.1 coordinate 19,700,248, forward strand.
TGACAAATATCTTTTGTCTGCAGACTGAGAACATTTTAAAATATAAAAATGGAAATCGTAAATATTGGTTACCTACAACTCAAGTTTTACACTTATTTAGGCACCTTATTGGCAAACTTTCTGTACCTAACCTAATCCAATATAAAGTAAAGCAATTACTTTGTTATCGATAAAAAATACTATAGACCGTGTTTTGCTGAATAATTTTATTTACACATACCTAAGTGTGGTTATTTATTATACTAGCTTAGACGTACTCTGTGGCGCGTCGGGGGAAGGCCCGACAGCAGTGCAGAAGGTTGCGGATTCGAATCCTGTCCTGGGTGCAAGTACTTATGCTTTTATAAGCATAAGTACTTGCAAACAAATATATGTTTTTGATCTGGGTGTTTTCTATGTATTATATTTATGTATTTCCAAAAAAAGATATAATACGAGTAAAATATGTAGTAAATCCGTTGTCTAGTACCCATAGTACAAGCCTAGTGCTTAGTTTGGGTGCAACGTCGTGCAATATTATTATTTATATTTGTACTGAAAAATCAGCGACTTTTAAGCTTATCACTTGCACCATACCCTAGATCTACCCACCAAAACATGTCGAGTTTTAACACACGCATTTACATAAAGGGCTGCGCTAGGGCGGGCGAGATAGCGCCTTTTGTGTCGCACTATTTATATCGCCCGTTCTGCGTCTAGATACTAGTAGATACGTACCTACCTGTACACGTGTACAGTCTGATTACAAATGTGGATATCCATCGTAGTTTCAAAATTACTATTCAATCAAAATGTAGGTACTTAGGTACTTCCAGACGGGAAATGTCGCCAGTGTCTTGTTCATGAGACCCAAACCAGTTAAAAATAATGGCCAAATATCGAGTTCTGAAAAAATATATACGAGTATGTTGAAATATGGTAAATATTCCCAAAACAACCATGTTACTTATTCAAATTTAGTTTTTTTTATTTAGAGTCGCAATATTACTTACACCTTGTCCTTTAATTATCTTCTTCTAGCTGTATTTTGCTTTAAGTTGTGCATATAAAGCGTCCATCTATCTATCTATTTGCATTCCTTATATTATAAATGCGAAAGTAACTGTGTCTCTATGTTAGACTACAAAATCGATGTTAATGAATTTGATATAAAGATAGGTGGAACCTTGGAGTAAGACATAGGCTACTTTTGATCCCGCTATTCCCGCGGGATCGGGACTTGTAAGAGGGAAACCACGGAATAATATTATATCCCGACTGACCGTAGACAGTCCATACAAGAACTCATATAGAATTTAAAAGTGTTTTATAGCAATTATTCTACGGTTGATATCCAATCTTGAGTTCTTACTGTACACGATGCTTATATTTTTTTGTGTCACAATATTTTATTACTTTTTGTAACGATCTTTACAACTTGTGATATATCGTAGGTATACCTACATAACCGTTCCATAACGATGGTTAAAACGATTACCTACCTATCTAATAGGTACCTAATTATCAAGTAATTTAACACACGGGATTACCAGCATGTCATCAGAAACGCAAATGGTCAGATCACACGGATGGGATGGGATCCAATGGGATAAAAAACTACAAAAAAAAAACTAAAAACTACACCAAAATGTAGGAAACAATGTCACCTACAATCCATACACAAAGAAAAGTTCTACGACATTCCGTCATGAAATAATCAACAATTTTCAATGAGCCCGACAGGGATTTTGAGTTTAGCGGGTATAGGGCTCTTAAATATATAGATTTAACTGTTCGGTATAGAGACGTTGACAGCTCGAAAAAATACCGATTTATATTTAATTTGAACTAAAGTACTTAGTCTATTTGACGCAATGACTACACCCGTATCATTTTTGTTGGGATATTTAAAATCATTGACAACAACGAAACAAATTGCATTTGTGCTTTAGTGGCTTTAGTTTAAGTTTTATCTACTACTTTTGTTGCTTGCCTGGTAGAGATAGCCCTTAGGCGATAAGGCCGCCCATTGTACCACACTAGTTTTAAGTTTTTGTCTGTGTAATATTTGTTTAATTTAAGTTTTTAGGACAATCAAGCATTAATTTATTCATTCACTCAATTTGTAAATAATTTTGATTATTATCTAAAAAAAATGATAATAATCAAAATTATTTACGTTGATAATTATATGACGGTCTAATTAATAATTACAGTAATCTGTCGCTAATCTACTTACAGCTCAGTTGTATTTACATAACGAACCAACGTTAAACTATCACTGATTCAGTTTCCAGTGTAATTGGTTAAGTAGATGATTGGGGAGCCGTTAATAATTCTCTTTGGATCATTTTCATCCATAATACGCACTAGTAGGTAAATATGATAATATCATATGGCGCGCCCGCGTTACTTATATTATATTATATGTTAGCGTTTATAAGACTTGCGATCCTGGAGCTTTCCCCGCAAGGCGCAGTGGTGGGCAAACTGCTTGGTTCCAAGAACAAGAAAAAATATTATCCAATCTATATGCAATAGGTGTAGGTGTGTAATATTTTTACGGCTGCATGATACCAACCCTCCTTGTGACTGAATAAAACCCGCGCTGCGCGGGGTTAACTCCAGATACCTTTTTCGCCTTTTGTTTGAGACAGATGGGTGCATTACAGAGAGTTTTAGGTGAGCCGAACAGTGATGTGGCAATTTTACTTTATAAATAATAATAAATAAATAAATATTGCATGACGTTACACACAGCGCAATCTAGCCCCAAACTAAGCACTAGGCTTGTACTATGGGTACTAGACAACGGATATCCTACATATTATACTTTTTTTTTGTAAATACATACATATGATACATAGAAAACACTGAATATCCCATGTCTTCGGACCGTGGTGAGTCCTAGGTCATGTTGGTTTCCTCACGATGTTTTTCCTTCACCGTAAGAGCGAAAATAAATTGTTATAAATTATTGTTTTATTTGTTAATAGTAGTTTAGTTAGTAGTGAGTAGATTTTATTATTTTATTATAAGTAGTTTATTTGTTTGAAATAATGGAACCGACATGGTCAACTTATGACAAAGGTCCCTATAATTTTTTTTTTAAATTGATAATAAAAAAAAAAAAAAACGACACCCACGGGAAGAAATGGGATATATAAGTAGCCCTATTCTACGCCAGGACTACACATAATACTGAAAACTAGAATTCAAATACTACAGTAGGTACTTTTAAATTGTGTACGCCAGAAAGTCTCAAGCAACGTTACATATTTTAAAATTCAATGCCCCAGTACCGATAATAAAACTAAAATACAGTCCAATCCAGCATTCTTTTCAAATATTTAATCGTACCAGCTCGCGAGGGAATCACCGCGCGCTCAACCCACTGCTTCCTGAAGTCTCGTGAATACTGAAACATGGCTGGCTAATCAGCATTGTATGTTATTTAGGCACTACTCGTCGTGTGTCGTTCTATGTAAACAGCGACCTAGAAGTTTTCATTACCTACCTATTTACATAAGGTCCTACGTAACTCAAAAGTAATCGATATATAAAGGAAATTGATAAATTAAAATAATAATGTTTTGATATCATAGATGTTGTTGCCCGGGCAATCAGCAACCGAAGGTTTTATGTTCCTAAGGCGGGTGTCCGACTGGCGAGCGAGTGTGTGAGTAGGTAGTTGAGTATTCGCTGGCTATTTTCACGCCCAAGAAGCTTACCAATATACATACAGTACTATTCTTCAGAAACTACTAAAATGTTAGGGTTATTGATCTATGCACCCGGATAACGGTGATTTTTGCACTCAGAGAATTGCAAATATTTTTGTTTTTATTTTCGAATTTTCAAAAGTCGTAGAATAAAAGCTGTTCCTTGGGATATCAGAAGGTAGCCCTGACGCGCTTTCAAAATTCGTTCCAATAACCCTGTATATTCCATGTAAACAAAAGAAATGCACATCGTGTGAATAGGTACATTTTGCCGCCGGTAACAATGTACCCGCACGCCGTGTTCTATATTTAAAAGATTCCATAGTAATCTTTTGAATTTTATGGCCCGGCGACTATCACTCGCTTATCGCTGCTCGCCAATAAGTTGTTAGCTCTACTCGCCGCTCGCTCGCGGTGGCCACTCGCCTAATTGTAGGTATAGAATGTTAAGGATCTTTCAATTTCTAAACCTATGATAATTAAACTTAAACTACAAATCAAACAGACACCAACAAATTACAAAATAAAACTACAAGCTAAATACTACATTTAAAACTAACTTACTTCTCTATTATTTTTCCTATTCCAACTACAACAAGTGAGTAGGTAGGGGTTTTTTTTCTTACTATCATTTCTACATTTTATTTTTTTCCCCGTTTTTAATAATATACCTATCTATTTTAATAAGTTTTTTTTATTTTCTTAACATTTTTTTTATAGATTTTTTTTATATAAGTATTATTTTTAATTTCGTTTTTTTTATTTTTTTTTATTATTATTATTTTCTACCATAAATTGATTTATTTCTAAACTTAAACCTTCTCTTAACTAAAGATTATTATTTTCAGAATGTAAGTTTTTCATTAAGAGAAATTAAAAGAGAAAACACGGTGTTTATAGAAATAAGACATTTTTTTAGCACGAGATATTTAATAATTTTTGATTAAAATATACCTATTTACTTTTGTTTTTGCCTTTGATCTTGTCAGTAAGCAATGATAATATCATTATATTGTTTAAAACAGAGCGAGATTAATTTTCTAACCTTTTGGGCACCGAACCCTAAAAATTGAGACACGTGGTTCTTTTTCCTCTTTTCGGGTAGTGATGTGGCTAACCTAGTTTTAGAGTTTTCAGATCGCCCTAAGGCCTCTAACTTGACCTAACGACTGCTATCAGAGATAACAACCGGCACCAACTGCTTAAAACGTGCCTTTCGAAGCACGGAGGAGCTCGAGAAAATTAATTTCTGCCACACAAATTATCGGTCAGCCATCCAAGTAATGAGCGCGATAAGCGTTGCTTAACCTGCGCGACACGTGGTGAAAACTTTTACCCTAGTGATAACAGACGGGTTTCGTATTAGGTAGTAGTCGAGCTGCCACGTAAGCCACAAGCAGCCTTCCCCAGCTCTACGTAAATAAGTCGCTCGCATTTCAGCTTAAACGTACGAGTTAGCTACGGGCGACATAAGGCGGCAGCGGACGACGCGACGTGTCGCGGCGACACTACTGGAGGGTTACTTCGGTTCGTTTCGATACGACAACGATACTGTCATAACGATGGTTCTACTGTTACCCTACTATCAGAATGTGACAGTAGAATCATCGTATTTCTATGAAATTCCCTACGCTCGCTCGACGACGCTTCGCTAGCTTCGTGTCGCTGACTACACAGGGAGTTTCATAGAAATACATAGATTGTAGTGTCGCGTCACGTCGTCCGCTGCCGTCAGATGTCGCCCGTTGCCAACTCGTACCTACCTTAAGCCATTCGAAATATACCCCTAAAGTTTTGTTTCTCCGTAACAGTTTTAAACTGAACTGAAACTGATTTATTTCGTCATGATTTTTGAGTTTCAGGAGTTTGTATTGCATTGTTTTTGTTTAAAGTTGTTCCCTTTCGTAACTCTTGTTTTGTTTATTACAGGTAAGCCAAATTGCGGAATTTCAATTTTAAGTCTCAAGTTACAAAGAATTGTGTAACGAAACTTAGCGGTAAGTAATTTTGGAAGAATATTCTTTTGAAATTTGGGAACCATTACATGCGTGAGTAATTTCCGTGTTGCGTGGTTGACTTGATCACAAAAGAGGCAACACGAAATTATTGTTGTGACGACAAAAAGAGTAATCGTGTAATGATGTAACCTTACCCAAACGAAATTAATAATACAAAGTCTTTTAACAACATTTCACTCTAATCGTAGCGAAGATAAATCCTACTAATATTATAAACTAGCTAGTCACCGCGTAAGTTCCGATCCCGCGGGAAAATCGGAATAAAAAGTAGCCCATGTGTTATTCTAGGTCTCCAGCTATCTATGTACCAAGTTCATCGCAATCGGTTCATCGGTTTTTACCTGATTGAGTAACAAACACACACACATGCATACATACTCACAAACTTTCAGCTTTATGATATTAGTAGGATGTGAAAGTTGATGTGTAATGTCTTGGCCACACTGCCGGAAATGCTGTTAATTATCGCGTTGATGGTCGTTGAACATTAGTGTAGCCACTCCATTAACAAGTTAAAATCATTGCAACAATTATTGCAATCATTATCGCGATGATAGGCATTGAAGGTTTCCGTTACTGTGCCCATAGCATAAGTATGAAAGTTTCTAAATAAGTAAAAGAGTATGTTTGTACTTTTTTACGATTGCGATGAAACTTGGTATGCAGATAGCAGAACAAATAAGCGCGATAAATCTGTTAAAATCGTTTTATTGTGAACGGAATACAGTTGAAAATTTCAAAATACTAAAGAAAGATAAAGTAGGTTTTAATAAAACAGTCAGAACCTACTTGTAACCTAGATTCGTTGAACCTGAATTCGTTTACAATCTCAACTCCCACACAACAATGCCACTCGGCATTACAATTGAAAAACAATTTGATTTCGAACGAGGATTTTGTTTGGATAGTACTATACACAAATAAATCAGTTCGATATCTATTTATGTTATTTTGCTGTTGGATTTTCTAGTCATTTAGACGTTTTTAGTAAAGAGGTAGGTGATCTTATGTTCTTGATGAAAGAATATTTAGATACTTTTTTGAAGTAACGTAACAATTACATATCGCTTACAGTCGCGTAGGCTAAGCATCGGGTTTTACAATTTTTTTTTGTTCAATAATTAGTAATAATATCTAACATGCGTACGTAATCAAAACAATTTAGGGTCTCTGCATACGTAACGTTTTCCGGACGGGACGTGCCAATTTCTATATAGGTACAAAAATCCCGTGCCATCCCCCCATCATCGCCCCGACGGGATTATTGTATGTAGAAATTGGCACGTCCCGTCCTGAAAACGTTACGTATGCAGAGACCCTTAATGTTTTATAGTGTTCAAATTCAAAAAGTTTTATTGCCAGAAAAAGTAATTAAAGTACCATGGGAACCCATGTTCCTTAGAAGGGTATATACGAATGTTGTTGTTTTTGTTTGTGTGTGGCTTGTAGGTGTAAGTTCCTACATTTATTACAGTAAATGTAGGATCCTACACCAGACAGTAGTAATGTTCAAGAGTGTTGAAGTCTATCTACATTTTGGTCAAAAACAGTCATCATTTTTTGTCTAAAATGTGGCTTTGAGCTTTGAAACATTATAAGGTTTTTTCTTAAAACTACACCAAAATGTAAGAAACAATGTCACCTACAGTCCATACACAAACATATTCAACATATTTTGTTATGAAATAATCACTAATTTTCGATGAATCCGACATGGATTTTAAGTTTCTCTTATGATATTCCTCTTAATTTCACCAATCGGTGATTCGCGTTCGTTGCTTTTTTTGGTAGGGGGAATCCGCAATGAAACGGACGTGTTGTGAAATGGACACTATCTAAAATATTTTATGTTTTATTGGGTATTGGCACAATTGATGACCATAAACCTGTGGGCCTATGACCAGGGTGGAGCGATGTTGTATGGGAAATATTTTTTTTTATGTAATCGACACTGAATACCAAAAATATGTTGCAAATAGAATAGTTATTTAAGAATATATATTTTTTATTTTTATAGGACATATTTTTTAGCCCTCTACTTCAGTTCAAAGTTTAGAAATTTTTGCCTTATTGCTGTGGCTGTTAAAGTTGAATGAAGCCTTAATATTTGAATATATTTATTTCAAAAAATACAAATTTTATGAAATTAGATATTTATTTTTATTTTTTTAAAGATACTTTATAATTATTTATACTATTTGGTTATTTTTTTGTATACTTTATTTTAAATTTTACAAGACAATAATCAATCCATCCCTGGCCTTCTGCCGAGCGATCAGAATATGGCGTATCGATCACAAATTACCTAGTTTCTATTACCTAATGGTTCTGGAACAAAGTGTGATGGTTTTGAGGTACTTGGTTGGCCTACAGTTGGCACAGAAGTGGAGGTAAACCTTTTGAGAGTCTTCACTTTGGTGTTGGAGTTGAATTTGGATGGTTTTCGTTGCTTTGAACCTTATGGGTCAAGTTTTCTGGCCTTAAAAAGTTCTGCTTATTTTTTTTTGTCTCTACGAGATCTAAACTACCAATTGCCTTCTCTTTTTTAGTTCCTTAATCGATACGAAACATCCTATCTAGAACAGGAACCTTTTTATCGCGAGGGCTATTACAGTTATTGAAATCACTGCATTTGGAACTACAAATTCTGACTTCTTGCAGTTTTACTCTGTAATTTTTAGTTTTAACAAAATGTAACTACTTATCGTAATTGCATTTCAACTGGTGTCTGACTCGTTGAAGAGCAACAACAGGCAACAATGCTGTATCCCAAATGTCCACGATATCACGTCCCATACTGTGTCTAATATTTCGGAAATAGCAGGTTGTTTCCCATGTTTCCTGCTTTTAACCGATTCCTATATCCTAACTGAAAAGGAGCTATGTTTTAAAAACAGATATCGTTGGTAGAATTAATTTATTAACCAAACTAGGTGGATCGAAAAAAGGAAAATCGGTGTTAATTCGAGTCACTCTTTTAGCCATTATTTTAGGCTTAAAACTAACATATTAATTTCGCCACAATACAAATAAGTGAAAAATAATCTCATGTCATTATCACAACAAAAAAAAACAATTATTGTCAATCACTAAATTAGCGAAACAAATGAAATTACGGAGCTTAATAACTACGCCGTTTTTCGTTAAGTATCTGTATTTTTCTAGGACGTTTTGTTTATAGATATACTAAATTTGGACAAAATTCGTTGAAATATTTAAACTATAATATTTTAGAAACAAGATGAGTAACTAAAAGACAAATTTCAAGCTAAAGTCAGTTAATTTGTGACTTCTTATAGTACACCACATTGTGCGATTTTTTGAAATCTTTAAATGGCAGTAGAGGGCTAAAAATAAAATCTTTTTAAAACTTTTTTGATTTAATTGTATTACTAACACCCAAATGCAGCCTTTTGTAACTATTCCGTATTCAATTATTGAAAAATAAAATATCGCTCCACTCTAATGACCATGGTAAGGTCATCAAAGGTACCAACACCCAAAAAACCTAAAATTATTTCGATCAAAAACTTGAGATATCGATAGTGTCCGTTTCATTGCAGATTACCCCCACCTAGTTTATTTAACAATTAAAAATGAGGTCACCATTCTTCCAATTCTCCATTTATAATTGAACCAAGTCACCATATTTATTACCTAGACTTCTGAGAGAGATCGCCCGCAGCCCCTGTCAAGTGACGCGCTATTCAAGCCTAGCCTATTGTATGAACATCATGGCCTCTGCTTACTGCGTCGATAGCCTGAATATGGGCCTCGATTATTGACGCTTCACATGCAAATGACAATATTCTTAGGTGAATATGTCGCTTCTATTAAATAGCTTACGGTCCTAGCTACAGAATTTGCCTTAATCACGTCGGTTGCCAAGCTAGCTTTTACATAAATCTTACAGAATAATAGACCTATTATAGTACAAATAATGTCCTGGGCACTACACCGTCAGAAATATCATGGGTTATAAGTTGCTTACGTTGTATAAAATCACCTTAAGGCCAGATACTATTAGGCCACACCACCATACCATTAAATGAAATGGCCTATTATTATAGCGTAAACGAGGTAGAAATATAATTACATAGAATCTGTGTGGGTGTTTTCTATGTGTCATATCATACATACATATTTGTACATACACATTAATGTAACATATTAGGTAGTTAAAGAAAACAAGACAAAAAGTCTGCACTTGAATACAAATGAAAAATTTATCTTGCAAGATTCCACCCGGACAAATATACACTGCAAGTTAAATAAAGATTTTAACAACAATGAGTCTAGGTCACTAAGGATAAGCAGTAAAACAAGAATTTAAAGTTTTCAAAATTATATCTGTCTTTCTGTCTATCACTATCCTATCTCCTATTATCATACTTCATCCTACTAATATTATAAATGTGAAAGTTTGTATGGATGTTTGTTACTCTTTCACGCAAAAACTACTGAACCGATTGCGATGAAATTTGGAATATACACCAATAGTAGTATAGTAGCTGGACACCTAGAATAACACATAGGCTACTTTTTATCCCGTAATTCCCGCGGGATCGGGACTTACGCGGGTGAAACCGCGGGGCGCAGCTAGTACTTTATATCGAAATCAAACAAGTAGAAGCCGAGTAATCAACGTAAGACTCAACCAGCCACTTGCCCGTAAAAACTTCTAAACTTTCCGCTGGGTCAAGATTAACGCCAGTAAAACCGCAGGGCGAAGCTATTATTTAGTAAATTGCTTGTAGGTAAGCAAAATAATATATCCGAACTCAGCTTAGAAATAAATCAGCAAGCGGAAACGGATACCGTCGACTACTGACAGACAGACACTCGCCTACATTATACATTTTCTCTTTAAATTTTTCCGTAGGGGAGCAGAGTCGCAATCGTCGTGACACTCAATTATTTGCAACCCAGACCACATTCCGCGTTACTCATAAATTTCTTTCACTGTTTGTTTTGTGGAATGTCCCTCTTTATAATTTTAGTGTTACGTGTATTATGTACAAGTAAAAATATTTGGGAGTAACCTGGAAGATGTTGTTGAAGACGAAATTGAACTTTAAATGCTTTAGAATAGGGTTGAATAAGTAATGTAGTCTGGAAAGGAATATCGGGGTTAAAATTATTCTGTGTGTGTTATTCCAAATTTCTAGCTATCTATATACCGAGGTACTTCGCAATCGGTTAAGCGATTTTTGCGTAAAAGAACAATAAAATACACAATCACAAACTTTCACCTATCAGTACGATAGTATTGGATAAACAGGGCACACAATACAGTATGTTTATTTATTCAATACACCTTATGTATTTAAATACACAGAACATTAGGCTTCGCGCAAACGGAATAAAATAGAATAGAATCATTTATTGTTCCACCGACGGACCACCGACCACAGCCACTGATGGCTAGCGATAGCGACGTACCTATACTTTTTACCCGACTGCGCGACGCAAAGAAGGGTTATGTGTTTATTCACTACCTACTGTAGCGAGTGGCCGCCACCGACTACCCCTTAACGCCCTTAACCCTTTACGTTTTGATCGTCCGTCGCGTCGTTCTGGCTGGTTCTGGGGTGTCGGATCGAAAGACTATGTGTTAGAGGTATTGAAGGGTTATACGTCGTTCAGGGGTTTTAAAAGATCCCCCGAGCGTCGTCGTCGCGTCGCGAATTCATTTGACATAACCATTTTTTGAACGAACGGTTTTGACTATCAATGAATTAAATTAATTGTTAAAGTACCTACCTAGTATTATTTATGAATTGATTTGTATTTTTTTCTATGTTTTTTTTTGTAATATTGTGTGGTGATTATGTTCTCAAAATAAACTTTTATTCATTCATTCATCAATTTGACTTTAATTTAATATTTTATTATATTTGACATTTAAAATAGGTATGTACATCTCTGTGACCCATGATAATGAAATAAATGAATAATGAATGAATTTATTATTATGGATAACCGCAACATAGACGATAGTCACGAAGGATGGATATTAAATGTAGAATTAGATAGGTAATTAAATTTTGGTAAGTTTTGATAAGCGAAATTACTCATCTGGAGATAAAAAATAATGCCTTTATAATCAAAAAAATATATTCTTAAATGTTAAATATCACAAAATGTTGAATTTCCAATAACGGGATAAATAGCAAGCACAAATAAATCGGTAATACTTTGTGTCAAACTACCGAGTTTCATCAGCATGAACGGAAAAAGCTATGTATTCAATTTCACGAAGCAACAATTATATCTAGTAGCAATACATGTAAAATGTTTCAATAAACACGTTTCGATAAAATCAAATAACAATTTCGCGGAAAAATATTATTTTAAACCCGAAGGCAGGGAAATGAGTGATCGTCTGATTGATTGCAATTGTTCGTTTACTTTTTGTATTTGTATTTTTTGTACAGTTGGGGGTTTAATGTACTTCTCTATCACATAACAAAATAAAGGATTTTAAGGCTTGGTGCAAACGGGCCACCGATCACAGCCACTGGTGGGCAGCGCCAGCGACCTAACATACTTTTTTCATACATTTTGCACTAGTGCGCTCTGCGGTTTCACCCGCGTTAGTCCCGATCCCGCGGGATTTACGGAATCAAAAGTAGCCTATGTCCTTCTCCAAAGTTTTATCTATCTCTATACCAAAATTCATCAATATCGGTTCAGCGGTTTGGGCGTGAAAGCTTAACAGACAGACAGATAGATAGACAGTAATGTTAAAAGAAAGAAGTAAGATAAGATAGACGCGCCGCACACGTGTAGTCGGTGGCGGCCACTCGCCTTTACAAACGTAGTCGACTGTTTCCTCCCTGGATAAAGATATTACGAAAAAAAAGTTTATGCCATAAGTCCTATATCAGCTATGACCATGCTCCTACGTTTTGATTTTATTCAGTTTCTAATTTTATTTCTATTCTAATTAGAAAATGTAAAAAACCAAAACGTAGGGGCAAAGTCATGGCAGATACAGGTTTTATGGCATAAACATATTTGCTCTAATCCCTTCATCCAGGGAGGAAACAGTCGACTACGTTTGTATGGAGAAAGAGTAGGTAGACTGTCCTCTTAAACAAAAGACGATCGGAAGCCGGGCGCAGCATAGAATGACACGGACAAATCCTCCTACTATGTTAAATACAAATAAAAGTAAAAAATGAAAGTCAAACAAAACCATACAATTTATAAATTATTTGTCTTATCGTTCAATAGATGGATACCTCAAAGAATTTGCGACGCGACGACGACGCTCCTCCACCACACCTTATTCGTGAGCGTATTACGTTTAAAACCCCTAAACCCACGTATAACCCTTCAACACCTCCGAACGACACACAGTCTTTCGATCCGACATCCCAGAACGTCGGACGATCGAAACGTAAACAAAAGACGCTCGGAAGCCGGACACAGCGTAGAACGACACGGACAAATCCTCCCAGGTAGAAGTTAGAAGTTTAAACGCTAGCGGTTGCTGCGTCTCTAGAAAGTTTTAACGAGCATCCGCTGTTGGTGTTTTCATTCCGCTTAATCATAGCTTTGCGTTGCAATGTACGGGTCGCACCGTCCGCGTCACTCGGGTCCTCTACCGCAACGCTCAAAAATAAACTAAGCACAAACTTAGCGAACCAGGTTTACTGTGAAACCAACATCGGTTTATGTTTCGTTTTCTGAATTCTTTAAGAGTATTTATATTCGTCGTATACCTACCTACCAACAACAAGTCTTCATTTTTTTCTGTTATTTAGTTTATGAAACAAAATGTCAACCTGCTACTAACCCCGCTTTGGTTGCTTCATTTGGCAATCATTTTCCCAATTTTAAATTATTAGTTCCACTATTTAATTGGTAAAATATATTGCTAATTCTGGCTTTAAAGCGTCTTACCGATTAGAAGTTGTGTAGAGACGCTTAGTCATAGATAAATAGATAGATAGATTATAACTTTATTTGTACAACATAAGACAAGAAACAAGACACTAATGCATAGAGTAAAGACAAAGCTTAAAATGTAAGTTGCGCAAATCCTAAAATAATAATAGGTACTCATAGATCATTTTATAATCAGACTGGAGTAAACAACCTAAGAAACGCACAACATTTAGGTCTCTGACCTGAAGAATAAAATTATTTACACCTACCTTCCCTCTATTTGCCTTCAATTTTATTTTACTAAACAAATAGTTGAAGACGGCAAACAATAAAATTCTTCAACTGACAGAAAATAAATAAATTTTATAATCCAACTCAAGTTATTGCCAGGCTTTAAAGCGGTTTTCCTGAAACAACCATTCATACTGCCATATCAGTCTTTACGCTGATGTATATGGTATCCCTGACTTGTGTTCACTTCAAAAGATCGATTTCGTGTCGCCTTTGCACTTGTGTTTGTTACACATCGGTGTCGGAGACAAAACGAAGTGCTTACGTGCCGTCGAAAGACGAGGCTGTTTGTTTTCTTTACCAATAATACCCCAGATCGATGGCAATGCGTAAGCTGGTAATAAATGACCACTCATAGGACCGAGCTCCCCGTAGTCACCGAGAGTCTCTCGCGCCGTCCTTCCAAAAACTTCCCAATAATGCTAATGGAGTCTAAGACAGAAAACTTTTTTATAACTTTCGGTAAATGATTGAAAGATTCCAGTTTTTGTTGGATGGAGTTACTTAAAATTTGGTTTTAAGCGGTTTTCTTTGTATTTACTGAGAAAATTATTTTTAGGTGCCTAAATTACTTAACAATTACTTTTAAGTAATGCATTTGTGAAGAATCGCTGCGTCTGTTGGCCATGACCAAAATGGGGATCTTCAAGTTGCGAGGGAATAGGTACATTCTAGTCTAGATAAACTTATATGTTAATATGGGTAATGTCGCAGCTCAAGCAGCAAGCGATTTTTTATTGCATTTCACCTGTTTATAGTCTAAGAGCCCGTGAAGATCGACCTTCACCCATCTGATAACCAGATGAGACATAATTTTTATCAAATATTATACATTAACGAACATGCCTATGATAGCTTGCCTATCGAAAAGTGTTCATGGCTATTTTTAATTAAATTAATTTTAATCAATTTTTTTTCATCACCTTCACTCTTTTGATAACCGAATGAATTGTATCTCAACTGATAGTTTTTAACATACAGAATATGCCTAGATAGGCTTGCCTACTAATTTCTGTTCATGGCTACCTGGCAAGCAGGTGTGAACATGTAAGTCAATACCTATAGGTAACTACGCCGATATGATAACCAATTCAAATTTATATCATAAGAAAGATAATTTAATTACAAAAGCAATCGTATAAGCTTGCCTGCAAAAAACCGTTCATGGAATACCATTGCCAAGCTATAAACTTTCTCTCTCGCACCTATTAAATGACTCCAATTCTAAAACTTTATAGCTTGGCAATGGTATTCCATGAACGGTTTTTTGCAGGCAAGCTTATACGATTGCTTTTGTAATTAAATTATCTTTCTTATGATATAAATTTGAATTGGTTATCATATCGGCGTAGTTACCTATAGGTATTGACTTACATGTTCACACCTGCTTGCCAGGTAGCCATGAACAGAAATTAGTAGGCAAGCCTATCTAGGCATATTCTGTATGTTAAAAACTATCAGTTGAGATACAATTCATTCGGTTATCAAAAGAGTGAAGGTGATGAAACAAAATAGATTAAAATTAATTTAATTAAAAATAGCCATGAACACTTTTCGATAGGCAAGCTATCATAGGCATGTTCGTTAATGTATAATATTTGATAAAAATTATGTCTCATCTGGTTATCAGATGGGTGAAGGTCGATCTTCACGGGCTCCTCTACTATTATGTACAACTTACAGACACAACATCAATTAAATATTTTGGACCACCATTGTTTCTTTAGTAGCTAAGTCCGGCCCGAACGACCAAAGCTGGCCCAGGACGAACGGCTTGAAAATATGTTAGCGAAGCCTTGGCTCAGCAGTAGGACAGCTTATGCTAACAAAAAAGTCGTATGTTCATATCACATCTCGTCGAAGAATTTTAAAAATGGATCATACTTTTTTTAATTTTTAGGGTTCCGTACCCAAAGGGTAAAACGGGACCCTATTACTGAGACTTCGCTGTCTGTCTGTTTGCATTCACTTACCAAAGAGTTTCTTATAAGTTTCAGATTCTCTTTGTGCCAAAGTTTTTTTTTTTTTGAGAGATGCGGTCGTATGATGGGTGTAAGAATCGAAGCTAAATATTTCACATTTTACTATCAAATTTAAAAATAGGTAAATAGTTGTAAACCATTTTAGGGTTCCGTACCCAAATGTGATAGTGGTACTGAACCCTTCGTGTGCGAATTTCGCACTAGGTCGGTTTTTATTTCTTCTGTTTTCGCCATGTTGTATTGACAATCCTGAAGAGACCTCTAAAGGTCTCGAAACGTTGAGCAAAAGTAATAAATGCTAAAAGTAATAAACACCACACGATTAAAACCGAAAAATGAGGTTAATTTCATACTTATTTTTCTTAAACAATTGTCTCTATGTCCGGTTTAAAGAAGTTAAAAAGTTTAATCTTTTTGGTTTCCATGAATTCTTCCTCTTCAATGGAGAAAGCATTCCTGCCTCTACTGCAAGACGCCGAGTTATTTTCTCCAGTGTTTTGTGAAAATTCTATTTCAGTTGTATTGTTTAGCAAAAATACTGGGACAGAAGCACGCTTTCTGCGATTGTCAATTGTTTATTAGCTAGGAGAGTTAGTAGCAGCCTGGGAATGCTGCATTATGTTTTTACTCAAAGACAGTCTTCTGAGTTACTGCAAATAATACGTTATTATACATTTATTTAAATACGTCGTTTCGATAACCATAATTCGATATTTACCAGACTACTGTCATCATCATCATCATCCAAGCGAGTTTCCCGTTGCATTCCTCTCGAGATCCCGAGGTCCGCTTTCCTACTTTTACGTCTCCACTTCGCACGATCTTCGCATCCCGTGTAGTGAGGCCATTTGCACGCATATCCGCACTTACGACGTCAAGCCAGCACTTCTTGGGTCTCCCCAATCTGCCGCGGCCGGGCGGAGGCGCCATAGCAAGACATTTGTTCCCCACGTAACCGGCTAGTTAGTTACGTAACAAATGACCAGACCAGACGTAATCAGACATAAATGAGAAATGGTTTTTTTTTGCCTGTGTTTCGTTTCACGTAGGTATTGGCTGCTGGAATTATTTTACTAAAAAATTGATTTGTAACCTATGTATAGATTTTTCTTCGGTTTTTGCAAAGTAGATATGAAATTAGGCCCATTTTCTATTATTCTGATCACTGTAATGTAAAGTTCTTGAAACGTCGCGTTGGGTGACGAAAAAAAATGCTAAGAATTATGAAAGCAACCCAACGTAAAGTAAAGGATCAAAATATTTCCGGTTGGTGGCGCTACCGGCGTGAGTCGTAAATAAAAAGAAAAAATATAATTCGCACCTGCTCGGCACGTGGCAGTAAACCCTAGTAGGACTTTGTTAAAACATACGATATGATGATGTTCACGTAGGAAAAACAATAATGGTTCTTCATAACAAAATAATATAGTAAAAACATTGAATTACATTGAAAAGTCATTTCAATTTAATTTTGATAAAAAATAGTACCTACCCTCTAGGACCTAATCAAACAAATTCTCACCGTATTTAACATATTTTTCGTTCATATAAATACGAGAGCCTTTAGGGGTGTGATAATATTATTCAATCATTAGTACTCGAATGTTTAGTTAGGCTTCAGATGTTTGGTCGTTCGAATAATTCGTAGATTAAACTGGAATAATGAATATATTCAGGATATTTTTTCATAATTTCGAAGGTATTTCGTAGTGGAATGGAAGATACATTTAAGACAGAAATAGATAATAATTATCGGTCCTTATCTATCATTTGTGTTTTTTTTTGTTGTACTAGTATAAATTGTCAAAGATCAAGTTTTCACAAAGAACTAAAATGGTATTCTCTAAACAAAAATGTTTTTCATAGATTGCCTATAAACAATAATCGACTAATCTATAAACAAACATAGTGGTAATCTTTCAAATAATCTATAAACATAAAAAATAGGTACTTCCAAATAGAAAACCTTATCCATTTTAGAAACTAGATTAAATACAGATGATTTTTGGTTTATTTTCGGATGTGCCCATTGTCATCGACTTTTATCTTTAGGCAGACAAAGACTAATTGACTGCAAGAAAAACTAAGTTTATTTGTAGACTAACGCCACTGTTACCTGCAAAGATTACTTGGCGGTAGTGTACTGACGTAGAACTTACAGTAGGTACCTACATACATAGTTTATTAATCTCTCAATTATTCATACTGAGACCTTTCGCACACTAGACACTGTTTGCCTCCAGAAGTTGCACGACCGATTATACTCGAACTTGGGTACTTTGGTACGTACTGACCGCTTTTTAGGGTTCCTGAAGGGTAAAAACGGTAACTTACTAAGTGTCCGTTCACACAGACCGGCTCGGAGAGGAGAGCAGAGTATGTGTGTGTGTGTGTCCGTCTCTCTATGTGTCTGTCACGAAGGTGTATCTCATGAACCGTGATAGCTAGTTGAAATTTTCACAGATGATGATTTTCATAGGGCCTCATGATTTTTTTGTGACAATCGTTTGAAAACATAAGTGCTCGACTCCGACCCGTGGTTTTTTCGAGGCGGTTTTTCGTGAATGTTTGACAATGAAATTATACCTGACTAGCAGAGTCCCGCAGTTCACGGGATTTTCCAAAAACCCGTTGTTAGTGGATCCCTACACATCACTAAGAACACACTCTACAAACTTCATGTCTTTAGGACTAGCGGTGTGGGTTCTGCGTTAATATATAGATCAGTCAGGACTTTGAATTTTATTTATATACATAGATATTGTAAAAAAAACTGTCAGTCGATAGAAAATTTTTAGTCTGTCTTGAGATACCCTAAATATCTAGTTTCCTTCAGCCAAATCTATTATTTTCGGAGAACTTTCTATATTTTCGTTTGTCTGAGAACCAATCCTATTAACGAAGTTGGTCACAAGATTATAAAGGTTTTATGAAACCGGCCAAATCAATCAAATTTTATTTCATTTCATTCCATAACCGAGAAGAACAAAACTTTGAAATTAATTTCTCTAATGCTTTAAGGCAACGGAATAAAATCGATATGAAAGTGAAATTGGAGAGACAATTTTGTACTTTGGCCTAGTCCTAAGATAAAAGTCTTTGCTTTGGGCTCTTTATTTATGTCTTTGTGACAAATTAAACTAATTTTTCGGTTTTAATCGCGTGGTGTTTATTACTTTAAGCATTGTTTACAATAAGTTGATGCTATAAAATCTATATCTGTGACTACGGCCTTCTACGTTTTGTTTTTTTTCTTCATTTTCTAATTAGAATAGAAATAAAATTTATAAAAAATAGAATATGAAGAAAATCAAAACGTAGGGGCATGGTCATGAATGACTGATATAGATTTTATGGCATAAACATATTTTCTCTAATGCCTTCATCCGGAGAGAGAACAGCCGACTATATTTGTAAAGTTTGTATGGTGATTTCTGTAATATAATTGTTCAAAACTGGTCATGGCTGAAATAGGTTTTATGGCATAAACATATTTTTTCTAATGTCTTTATCCAGAAAGGAACAGTCAACTACGTTTGTAAAGTCTGTATGGAGAAAAGAGTAGGTATTCTTTCCCTTTAACAATGAACTGAGCATGCTGGGGTTCAAAACTTAATTTCAACATTACTGCAATTACAAACAATACACTCAAAATGAAACTATAACATGCAACCGGACTGCAATCGAGATTTAATTGACTCAAAAATGTATAAAACGTTATTTCCAAATAAAATGTCGTCGAAAAATGTAAAGTGGTATTTGACAAAGGTCAATTTAACGTGTGACAACAAAAGCATTGAAATGTTGTTGATGTTGAAATAATATATTACCTATCGCTGTGCAATTTCCACACTTAAAAAGACTTTGATATGGTTCTCTTCTGCTCAGCATTGTTCTCCGTCCGTTTAAGTGTGGATTTTTGCACAGCGATAGATAGGTGTCAGAACAACGCTTACAAAGTCGTGAGCACAGCTAGTGTAAAAAGTAACTGAATATTTCTTATTGTTTTTATTGCTTACTGCTTTATTAATTTATAACCTACTAAAAATATTCAAAAAAAATACCGAGCCTTAGTCGGTAAACAAAAGAAGTGAAATCATTAATACACCATGTCACGTGGGTTCCCGTGTGGCGCAGTAGTAGCGCACTCACCTGGCAAGCGTGAGACACAGGTTCGAATTCTGTCATGAGAGAAGTTTGATGATGTATTTCTCCTTAAAAAACAATATCTTGTAAAAGGTTACAGTAAGTATAAGCATTTTTGATTGTGTACTTACCTAAGCAAGAAGATTTGTAAATTAGACGACTTATTTATCAGATCCACGCTACGGGTCGTAACACTGTATCGCTCGACATGCAAGAGTGCAGCGCAATTTGCTTCGCGACAACACTCGACTGCGCGACTAATGACCCCGTCACATTCCATCGACGACTCAATCCTTCCTCTTGAGTTCCCATTTTCCAAGTGCTTTGTTTACCCCCACATTGTAGAGTAACCGTTCAGTGCTCGACTTGCTTTGTTTTTGTTATTGGCGATGCTGTTCTGACCGCAGTTGAACTTCTACCACTATAAGTTTTGTTATTGCAGCTGTAAAAGTTTTACAGTTCGCAGTTTTAGTACACAATTTGTGTATTTTATTGATCGATTGTTCGACGATATGTTTTTGTAGTTGCTTGAGAGTACGATGAGGATTTCGTTTTAAATATTCACGAGGGTGCCTTTACTACATAAAATATAGAAAGAATAGTATTTTAATGCAGGTAAAGGTTTTTCATAGTTGTGTTTTACATTACAATTGCAAATAACACTCTCAAAATGAAACTATACAAGTTAACAGACTTGCAATCGAAACTTTATTGACTCAAAAGTGTATCAAAAGAAAACTGTATGTTATTTGACAAACGACAAATTTAAAATTAAACCGTTGGTGCCAAAATATTGAAACTTAAAATGTTGAAGCTGTATTTTTGAACCACTGGAATTGAATTCGTATGTGAAAGTTAGAATTCTGCATTCTTGCTCTCGCTCGTTGTGTATGTGCGTGAGCGAGACCGCGCATCTATTTATTAGGCTTTCGCATACGAATGGGTTTTCTGACGGTTCAAAATTACCACTCCTGATCTACTGCAATGATTTTCGACGATTTGAATAAGCGAATTGCCTGCCTGTTCTTTAGCTGCGTTCCCATTGCATGCGGAGTTCCAGGTTAAACATATAACAATCATTTTTATAACGATACAGAGACGAAAAAAATCGAATACCCATTTCTATGACAACGATCGATGGATTTTAATCTAACACAAAATTATAACTTCCCTCCACTCCTAAGATTGTATTTTTCAAAGTGATAATTAAATTCAAACTGGAATTTTACTGCTCGAAAGATACTTTTCTTAAATTTAACGTACATCGTGGGATTTAAACTAAACACATCCGTATCATTATTGTAAAATGAGTTACAGGATCCACACGTTTTGTCCCAACGAGGTCACAGAAGCAATATATGTTTACGTTTGGAGCAAAAACCCTGTGACCTGTTATCCTAGATGAACGACAAACGCGACGCTCCTATTGTTTGTGATTGTAGCCTACGTTGTCACGTGAATCTGCCTGCCAATATGTCAATCCTAGTCCCAAGTCTGCACTCACAATCGTAACTAAATAGAGTGTCGATAGGTCGTCATCACACGACGGTACAAATAGCGATCGCGAGCTACCTCCATCCAACGACTCCCCGCGACCGCTACTGTCATCGGTTCACCGAGTAGGTGGTCTTCCATCAATCTATCTATTGAGACACGATTGCGACAGCAGACTTGGGACCCTGATGTATGGTCGCATCGGGCTTCATCACGTTCGCTACATATCGCGTCAACGGTTTACAATCTGACAAACATCTGTACGAGTCACAAACAAAAGTGGTACCTAAAAAGCCTCAAACTAAAACCGAAAGTCACCTAAATATAATCCTCTAAATTCGATTAGTTGATAGCTTCCCGATCCTTCTCTTGGCGTCGAAAAGAAGATGCCCCTAAACGATTCAGCCGTATTTGTTCCTTGATCCCCACGGGCCGCATTATGTATGAGGATAAAGTAAATCGATGCAAGTGGTGAGATTGACAAGGGCGGGCAATAACTGCCGAAATCCATGAAGGGTCTACTTTGACCTCGTTACACTCGCCTGATAGGATATCTACATGTTATCTGTAAACGATACTCGTGGTTCGATGGCTTAGTTCACTTTAAAGATTTGAAATAAAACTTATTTTTTCCTGACTACCGAAGGAGGGTTGTGTTTTTCGAGGGTATGTATGTGGGAATGTATGTAATATGTATGTATTATCCAAAAAAAATATCGGTTTTCATTATTAAGCATTTTTCAAAACCTCTATAAATAAGACTATATTCGGAATTGAGCAACCTACGCTACTATCGTAAATCTAGTTATTAGTCGTCAATTTAAAATTAAACGAGCCTATGATACCTTTGAAAGCCTATATTTAATATAAACTAGAATCATTAAAAAAACACATAAACTAAAAACATTTTAAAAAAAACAATCAATAAACTAGTCTAAAGTTCCGATAATAATAGCTCGTAGGGTAAGTAATGATAGGACGACCACCCCCGGACTTCTCTCCACCAACCCCGATAATTACACCCTCATGTCCAAGTCTCTCAAATTCACTAAAAACAATTATTTACCCAAAGTTTTGGATTAGTAAAAGTTTATGCTTGTTCAGCTCAAGTTGCCAACTGAATTTATGAACCGTAGATATACGCGGTATGATTAATAGTTGTAGAAAGGTGCTTCGAGTTACCTCACGTCTCGCGTCTGGATGACTGTCTTACCTCTACACTCTAGCTTACAAGGGGCTTAGCTGATACAACCAGTGATATGTAATAAACACAAGCTTAAGAAACCCTTTTAAGATTTTTATAAAGAAAAATCGGGACAAGTGGCATACAAATTGCTTTGATTTTGAAGTAAGAGTGAGATGTACTTATGTAATTTAAAGCGAGATCGAAAGATTTGTCGAACTTCATTGGATACAACACAAAACATTCAATATAAATTGATTCATTGAAAACGAAAGTCAAGGAAAAAGAATAATCTCCATACATTAGGCAGGTCTCGCTCGATGGCCTTGTAATGGTGTCTGCAATTAATATAAAAAACCCTTCGCCCTTTCTAATGTGGAACGAATTGCCTCCCCTTTAGCAACATACAAGGCCTTTATTTCCATCACCGAAACCGTATTTCGATTACATAGAGCCTATATTGGCATAATCGTCCGTTAGAAAAGCCTACTATTCGGTACTTCGAATTTTCACTCCATTTCACAAACGTTTTTATTATTGCGATTGGAATGCCAGTTTTCCGCTAGTCAGATTCGTGAAAGACGTACCTTACCTAGCTTAAATTTTATCTATTAAGCGATACCTATTTTTTTTAAACCAGGTAGGAGATATTGTACATTTACTTTGTATGTAGGTTCACACGTGGTCCACACACTATGCCGGTGGTAGTGTTTTGGACAACGCATTCTCGAATCGCCCTTCGTCAACCCAAACATACGCCGTAGATTTCTCTTGTCGACAGTATATATGCCTACTAAGCTGTGCCGCCAGCATATTGTGTAGAAGCCTTTACTCTAGCTGCTGGTATATTTCCTGTGATATTCATGGGTGCTTGAAGACAGGAAGCAGTATTAGCGCTCGCATTCGCTTTGATTGCTGATTGCATAATCAGAATCATAGTCGAGGCTGTTCGTATTCGTTCTGTGGGTCCGTGTGACTGAATCACCTCGTTACGGAACCTCATCGGGAACGCCGTCTCGAACTACATTTACATTTATATAGCGACTCTGTTGATAATATGTATAACATTTTGTATTGCATTCATCTTCCTGCTTCTAATAGTTTGGTATTAGTAAAATCCTCTGGCCAAAAATATTCCTTTAATATATAAGCGAGTAATGGTCACGTTTAGTTTTATTCAGTCCCTTTGAAAATTTTCTTGAGGAGTAAAAATCATTCTGCCATCGCTGTCTTTGTTAGTCGCGTGGTCCCTATGGAGAAGCATTCGGTTGATATTTTAGCCCAGCGCTCAATATACAGACGATAATAGTTTTAGATCGCGATCAATAGAAGGAATTTGTTGAGAAGTCCGTTTTGAAGCGAAAGTAAATACGCTCATAATGAAGTAGTTGACTGTACCTAATTCTGGGTTAGATTATATTATACGCCAACCGAGCTCTTATATCAAGGATTTAAGGCCGGTTACAGTGCTTGACCGACCGTCCGTCCGCCGCGCCGCGCCGGTTGCGTACGATCCGTCATGACGATACGGACGCGTTCGACGGTGCAGTGTGGAAAAAACAATATCCGCGTGCGCACGGTCAGTCGATTGTAACGATTTATGAATCTATACTAATATTATAAAGAGGTAACGTTGGTAACTTTGATGTATGTATTTTCTGGGTAATCTCTGAAACCACTAAACTGATATCAAAAATTCTTCTACCAATAGAAAGCTACATTATCGAGGAGTGACATAGATTACTTTTAGTCCCGATATTCCCACGGTATCCAGAGTTACCCGGGTGATACCGCGGGAATCTGCTAGTTTTCATATAAACGACGAGCGCGACTGACGTACGCGCCGACCGTCGTCGAGCACTGTAACCGGCCTTAGAGCTTGGTTGGTGCGAAAAAGAACAAGAAACCACATTTCGCTGGTCCCAAAACTTTTGATAATATCAGGATTGAAGAGTGCAGAGTAAGAAATATCATTTTAAATAAAGTTTGTAAGATTTAATTTAAAAAAAATGCTTGTTTTGAGTCTCATGAAGATATTATTCAAAAGCTAAAGCACTACAATTTGGTACTGTTAACTCAATTATTATTTCCATTCCAGTGGACAAAACTATATTTCAAAAAAGAAACATACATATTGGTATTATCATCATATTTTATAAATGGTTTATCCCATAATTCGCAAATCGCTTAGACAAACACATAATAATATCGTTATTGTTGGTGTGTTTGTACATTTACATCGTAAACCAAGTTTCCACATCATTTATCCAATGCCTGACTCGATAACACTCCCTAACTGTAATTTAAAGAGAATTCGTTTTTATTTTTACTTGTTTTACCAGCATTTTACTGTTATTTTGTTAGTGAAAATGGTTTGTAACATGTTAATTAGGTTATTGACTGTCTAGTTGGAACAAAACTAATGTGAGCTCGTAAACGAAATTGGAAATCGAAGTTAATGTTTTCTTTTAAGTTTGTGAGGGAAAAAATTAAATACACTAACAACGTCTCAGTGGGTACCTATATCCCACCGTTCATCTATGGACTCAAGAGCAACTTACTTTTACTGTGTGTTTCCGCAACTAGCCCTATAACTGGGCCTTTTTGCGTGACTTTAAAAGCCATGGGTTTCCTCACGATATTTCCCTTCACCGTAAGAGCGAGAAAACCTTACTTAATTAAAAAAAGTATGAAGCAAATAAAATGTTAACATATCAGTCTAGTCTCACGTGAATCAGCTACGCCTAGCCTAATCAGATATTATATTCCAAATACCTACAATACCACTGTACCTAAGTAAGGAGATAATATAAAAGATACAGTGAGAAAATACTAATCCCGCAACGCTAAAAGCTTTCGACTGTCTATTCAGTTTATATCGTTGAAAAAATATGAAAAGAATTAGATGTATTTCCCTTGGGATCAACGTAGGATAAAAAGTAGCCTCAGTGTTAATCCGGGTCATCTATCTGGGAGTGCAGTTTAGGGGTTCCCTTAGGGGCTACTTGTTACTCTGTATGATAGGTTACGTATTTGTTGTGGATATATAGGGTAAGTTCGGGAATTGGTACGGGTAGTTCGAAGTAAATTGGAATTTTATGCTGAAACTGGAGGATAATATTGCTCGTAATTGAGTTTTGTAGTTGTTTTATATCAGTTTTTCAGGTGAGATAAACTTTTTTTTTTCGAATATAATCTTTGGTTTTCAATATGATATGAAACAACGAGCATTTAAAGATTGCTAATGATAATAAAAGCGTCGCGTCGCGATTAAAACCAAAAAATGAGTGTAATTTATTTGCTAACATTTTTTGAAAACTACCTATTTCTACCTATTTACTTTTATTTGACCTGTGTAAGACGCACGTTGCTTTCCCAGATAGATAGTTACGTGGTAATAAAAATCACGGAAAATCATGATTTTCACAAATATGAATGACTAGCTGTGCCCGCGACTTCGTCAGCGTTTTTCGGACTACCTACCCATCGCTGAGCAAAAGTCTACACTTGAACGGGCGACCAGGGAAGTCTGTTGCTGAACAGAAGAGAATCATAGCAGAGTCTATTTAAGTGTAGATTTTGCACAGCGCAGCGGTAGGTAACGTGTTGCATGCTTATACGCATTACTTATATATAATAAGAAGTAGCCTTTATCGAAAATTAAAAAAAAACAAAACCCGACTTCGAATTAAGGACAAAACAATAAAAATAAGCTCTCCAACATACAGTGCAACTGACTTTCTGTTATGTAAGCTGAAGTTGGGTAGCTTAACTAAATGATATCTTTTTTTTACGTGGGTACTGCACCTTATGCACTGTCAGGCCACTCTCGTTGGGCTCCCTACCATAGGTTTACCCGACAACGGCGGCCTTTCCAAGCCTCATCTCTGCCTCTGCCCGATAGACAATCCCTCTCGTTTCCCCTCCCTCAGCACGGTCACGCCACCGTCTCGAGGTCCCCAAAGCCGGTGATAAAGCCCCCCCTCCCTCACCGAGTTCACCACCAGAGGCTGAGGTGATTTTTTATAGTGGTTATCTTCCATGCGGCCCCTTTCTTGCGGAAAGGACCCCCGAGCCCGCTGACGCGGGATTACGGATTAGAAGCCTGGCAAGCCCGGTTTCCCACCTTGTGCGCCTCTTAGCTTTCAGCTACTGAGTCCCCTCACAACGGCAAGGTGGACGACCATCTGGAGGGTAAAACGTAACGTCGTGTCCGGGACTCGTGACTCGAACGCGCAGCCGTCGAATCGGAAGCTATCACTCGGCTCGGTAGGCCACCGTTCCTTAAAAAGGGAATGCGCCGCACAGACCGGCGCATTCCCTTTTTAAGGAACGGTGGCCTATTCGAACGCGGAACCCTCGAATCGGAATCCACAGCTGCCATCGTGCCACGTAAACTACATGCAATCAGCATCTACTCAGTAATACTGCCCCATTACAGCTATATTTTTTAAATCCTTTTTATTGAATTTTCGACTGCCACTAAAAATAATCAAAATTGTAACCGTAACTTTAATCTCTGAAGAATTTTTGAGAAGGTGGTTTCAGGTGGTCCATCAATTTGTACCTTGTTCTTAATAAGCCGATTCTATTGATGGAAGTCCAAAAATTAGTAATTTACAGCATTGCGGGATGCTATTCTGCTCATCATTCCGAAGGTTCTCATCAGATCTTTACCAACAATTTATGGAACCAACTCGGGACTCTCACTTTCCAAATAAAAAAAGAATGATCGAAATCGGACTTTATATGCCGGAGTACGGTTTGAACATATTCATATTCAAACAATATGCGGGTAGAATTGAGCAGATCCTCTTTTTTTTAAAGTCGGTTAAAAACAACCATTATAAAGAATTTCCGTATGTCCGAAGGATCCGGATATATGGAGAGACAAAGGTATACGGTATTTTAGGAATTTCCTGAAAAAAAAACGATATCCGGTTTTTTTTTATTTTCGACCGGATATCCGGTTAGTCATGTATTGATTCCACACAACATACTTCTTCAATACAACATTCA
The DNA here is from genome assembly GCA_958496205.1 of Idaea biselata. Taxonomy (NCBI): domain Eukaryota; kingdom Metazoa; phylum Arthropoda; class Insecta; order Lepidoptera; family Geometridae; genus Idaea; species Idaea biselata. The sequence goes on from OY292396.1 coordinate 19,727,978, forward strand.
AACTAACTAAGTAAAAGCAGAAAAATCACTTTATCCGGATAACCGGACAAAATATCCGGACAAAAAATAGCCTATATGTTAATCGGGATCTAAAGCTATCTGCATACCAAATTTGGTTAAAATCGGATAAGCCGTTTCTGAGATTAGCGGGCACAAAGGCACACACAAACAGACAAACAGACAAACAGACAACCAGAAAAATAGAAAAATAGGTTCTACTGCGTTAATAGATACCCCTACAATTTATCTTTTTTTTATATCTTCCAAAAACAGACACCGCTAAGTTACGATTTTATTATATGTATAGATTATGAATAATTCATGGAATTTTTGTTAACATTTAGATCTAAGATTCTGAAATACAGATAGACTCATGGCAATCGGTTTTAAGTAGAATTTGACGACCTCTGTGGTGCATGGGCGAACGCCCGACTGCAACGCAGAAAGTTGCGGGTTCGAATCCTGTCAGGGGCAAGTATTTATGCTGAGTATAATTGCTTGTTTCTGGTTCTGGGTGTATTTAATATCATGTCAGATGTATGTATTTATAAAAGAAAAGTATTGTATAAAGTATATCCGTTGTCTAATACCCATAGTACAAGCCTATTCGCTTAATTTGGGACTAGATGGCGCTGTGTGCAACGTCTTGCAATATTTATGTATATCGTTTAAAAGTTAAAATTGGTTGAATTCGTCTTTCCTACCCGAAGATTCTCAACTCGAACCAGGAGGGTTACTGCGGTTCGTTTCGATACGACATCGATACGATAATACGAAGATTCTACTGTCACATTCTGATAGTAGGGTGACAGTAGAACCATCGTATTATCGTATCGTTGTCGTATCGAAACGAACCGAAGTAACCCTCCTGGTATAGGTTACCATGAGTTGATACGTAAATACGTACCTACACTGTAACGTCAACAGTTTCCCCTTGTGCACAGCGCGTCCGCTCCGTTTGTTCACTGCTGCACCGGTCACGACCATCGGCCGTGCGAGCCAATATTTTGCGTTATGGACATACCCAAATTGTTAACATGACCGTGTACGTATTTACGTATCGACTCATGGTAGGGGTACTGTTTAAGGAATTCTATCGTTTCTAAATACAACAGTTTATAAGCAAAACAGATAAGTATTTGGACGTAAACTTTCACTTGAAAAAACATAACACTTTATCCACGCCGTTATTAACATACAATCTTCAAATAATATTCACGTTAAGAGCACATCTTAGGTCGATTGCGTAAAGCTAAGCTTATTACACAAATTTACATAGGTCCTTATAGGAAATGTTTGAAGCACAAAATAGGTAAATAACAGTTCGCCTACTGTAATACTAATATACTGTGGTTTACGTACTATCAACAACAAAAGTGGCTACCCAGTTAGCCGAAAGATTGTGTGTATAAGGATGGCGGGTGTAGGTCTTAAAATCGTAAAGTTATATACCTGAGAGGAATGTACTAGCAATGTACTGAATGTACCTAAAATTTGGAGCAATGTACTATTTCAGGGCCAAAGTTATTGAAGAAACAAGGTACACCCGCCAACCTGACGTCAGCTTGGCGGGTGTACTTTTATTTTGAGCCAACTAGACACTTCTGGAAGTGGAATAAACTGCCAAAGAAATGTACTAGCAATGTACTCTCAAGTATTAAAAACCCAACCCAATATAACGAAAGGTTACAGAGATATCATCAAAAGAAAATAAATACCTAGAGGCGCGGAAGTGGCAGTGACGTGGCGGTGGTTAACGTGTTAAAAAAGATATTAACCACCGCCACGTCACTGCCACTTCCGCGCCAAGGAATTCCATCGTTTCTAAATACAACAGCTTATAAGCAAACAGATAAGTACGTGAACGTAAACTTTCACTTGAAACAACATAACACTTTATCCACCCCGTTATTAACATACAATCTTCAAATCATATTCACGTTAAGGGCACATCTTAGGTCGATTGCGTAAAGCTAAGCCGGGAAGAGCTTATTACACAAATTTACATAGGTCCTTATAGGAAATATTTGCAGCACAAAATAGGTAAATAACAGTTCGCCTACTGTAATACCAATGTACTGTGGTTTACGTACGTAATCTCCAAGTCACAGTGCAGCGTAAGGAGCACGGTAAGTGATTTAAAATAGAGGCAAAATATAGGTAGATAGATAGATAGAAAAATATAAAATCTACAAAAATCACAAAGAAAGTATGGCACAATGGGCGACCTTATCGCCTAAGGGCGATCTCTTCCAGGCAACTAATAAATGGACCTACTTATAAAGAATATTCATCTGGAGCATAGCTACAATAGATAGTTCGCCTACTGGAGCACCAATTCTGTGGTAAATGCAGTGGAAGTAGCAACAGTAGGTAAGTGACTTATAGCACAGATACAATATTTATCTCGAGCTTAGAATAGATAATAATAGTTCGGCTACTGTAGTCCCAATGCACTATAGTTAACGTATGTTATGTACGTAATCTTAACGTCACAGTGCTTTGTAAGCAGTGCAGGATATCTATCTTAGGCCTAAAATACAACATAACAGTTCGCCTACTGTAATACCAATTTACTGTGGTTTACGACCATAATCTCCAAGTCACAGTGCAGCGTAAGGAGCGCAGTAGCTACGTGTTTATATTAGGTTCAGGTAAAATATCTATCTTAGACCTAAAATACAACATAACAGTTTGCCTACTGTAACACCGATGTACTGTGGTTTACGACCATAATCTCCAAGTCACAGTGCAGCGTAAGGAGCACAGTAAGTGATTTATAGTACAAGTACAATATTTATCTAGTAAGATGGCAGGTAAATGACGGTAACATGAGTCGCCGTTTCAAAACTGATTAATAGACATAAATCAGAGAGACTTATTAAGCCGCAACCAGACATCGCGAGGCAAACGTTGCGAATGGTTCGCCTCGCATGCCTCGGACTGTGAGGACGTGTATGCTCACAGTGAGCATTCGTGCGAACGCCGCCTCAGTGCGAGCCGTGCGCTCCGTGTGGACGGACGGGTGTTTTTCTATTGTTCTACTGACGATCCCTGTGCGTGGTAGTTTACGTGCTTAGCTTGAGTATGTGTCGTGTGGAACGAATGTATAAATGTAATCATATGCCTCAGGTTGAGGCATAAGTGACGAACCATTCGCAACGCTTTCCTCGCGATGTCTGGTTGGGGCTTTAGATACCTACAATGTTGATCCAAGAACGTAGTGCCAACGTGGTACCTTTTCTCCTATCCAAACACCTACCTTTCATCTTTCTTCACTGTAGGACCATCCAAAGGTTGCCCGGAAGAGACCGCTTTAAACGATAAAGGTCAAAGCCCAATTACACGACTCTGCTCCCAACCGGCAAAAATAATATAATTCAAATATGGGCTTTAAATATTGCTCTTAAGATGTATTTTACATTGGCATTATAAATTAGCAGACAACTCGCTTTCAGCGAGCTTACCGCCGTTCGCCCTGTTGGATGGGAGCCGTGTTGGAGCAGAGTCGTTTTAGTGTACTACGAATGTGTGATACGATTGAATAAGTACAAGCATTTGGCAAGCCATATGCGAAGACATGTAAATGGTGTTTAATTAAGTTGTATATTTTGTCAATGTTTCTGTTTGTCTTCCAAAAATAAATAAAATAAAATATTTTTTTTGGTGTGTTACATTAAATAATTAATTCTCATATGAGCGTTGTAGGTTACATCCCTTTGGGAGCGGGGTTCGCTTAAACCCCCAGATTATTTGGGGTTGTCACAGTAGGTAAGTCATCATTGACCATACCTACTGCGAACAGATTTGGCAATATTTTTAAGGCCGCCCGCTTGCCTGACACCAACCCTCCTAGGGACCAAGCAGTTTACCCGCCACTGCGCGGGGAGAACTCAATGTTTGCTAGTCTACCTGAGATTCCTTAGTCGCCATTTACGACACCCACGGCAAGAAATGAGGTAACTTATTCTTTCCTTCGGTTTAAGAAAGATCTAGATTTAAAGAATCTATCTATCTATCTCAAGTATTGTGGAGTAGGTATCCATAAACTTATACGAGGCATGCCTTTTAAGTTCTGTCGTTTGAAGAAAAAAAAAACTATATAACCTTATAGTACCTTTTATTGTTTTTCAAAGTATTCACCACGAAGTTTAATACACTTTTCCATTCGCTCGAACCAGTTATTATAACATTTATTCCAGTCCAAAGTGGGGGTGTTCAAAATAGCTGACTTGAAAGCGTCGACCGCTTCTTCACTGCACTGGAACCTTTGACCACGAAGAGTTTTCTTAATTTTAGGAAATGTAAAGAAATCGTTAAGGCTTAGGTCAGGACTGTATGGAGGATGGTCAAGAATTTCTACGTTTTCCTGCTTCAAATACTCAATCGTTTGACGAGCGGTGTGTGAGCTTGCGTTGTCATGGTGCAGGATGATGCGTCGCTTTGGGCTAGATTTCCGAAGTTCGGCGATGACTTGTGGTAAACAAACTGTGGTATACCACTCCGCATTAACCGTTCTACGATCTTCAAGTGCAATCGTCGCAACATGACCGGTTTTCGCCACGAACGTAGCCACCATCTTCTTTGAAGTGCTTCGAGAGCGAACAACTTTAGTCGGCTTTGGCTCGTTTTGGAAAACCCAGACTGTAGATTGTTGTTTGGAATCAGGATCGTAGGCATAGATCCAAGATTCGTCACCACTGATGATGTCGTAGACGTGATTTGACTCTCCTCGGTTGAACCTCTGAAGAGTTTTCTTACACCATCTGACGCGGGCCGCCTTATGATCGTCGGAAAGCAAATGCGGGATCCAACGGCAAACTAGTTTTCTCACACCAAGCGCCTCGTGCAATATCTTTTGAACGGTTGTCCCTGAGATGCCTAATAACGCCTCTATCTCTCGATATGTCACATGACGATCTTCGACGATTAGTTGTCTCACAGCAACGATGTTATCTTCAGTGAAGGCGGATTTTGGACGTCCTTCACGAGATTTGTCACTAAGTGTGGTATGTCCACGCTCAAATTCCAAATACCAGCGTTCGATGGTCCGCAGACATGGGACTTCATCATGGAATACAGATGTTAACTCTTCGAAACACTAAAGTCGCGTGAGGCCTCTTCGAAAGTTATAGAAAATTATTGCACGAACATTTTCCTTAGTAAGATTCATTTTCGTACGTGACCTGACAGATTCAAACCAACGCTGTGACTAAACAATTGCATTAATCCTAATGCTTTTAATTATTTTGATATTCGTAATTCTAACAAATTTGAATTTTGAAAAGTTTTAATTTTAAAATTGGCGGCAAATATTCAAGCGACAGAACTTAAAAGGCATGCCTAGTAAAGACCCAAAAACACGAGTGAATTTTTGAATTTGTATTTTTCCTTGAAAATACTCCTCATTTTAAACATGTTTCCGATATTGTTTTTGTGCGGGTAAATAGGTACTTTTACAAATAATGTTTAGTTGTTCAGGTACTCATTATTTAAATTTACTTAACTAAATTGTTAATTTAGTAAGCTAAACTAATTATTAGTTCCTAAAGTTAAATTATAAACATACTTTCGCAAACTTCTTGAATAGCCAGCAAAAGTTGAACAAAATTGTAATATTTTCAGGAACAACAAACTAACGAAGTTAATTTAAAAGTTAATTGGTTTGCGACCTACGCCACGGGGCACGACGGGTAATGCAAGCAAACCAGGGAGTTACTACTTAGGGTGAGCGCACATTTATTAGCACCGTACGCGCCGCACGCGCCGTACTCGCTGCATTTTAGAATTCATTGTATGTAATGATGTCAAACCTCGCATGTTTCACCCGCACCGTACGCGCCGCCTTTCGTAAACAATGAATTCTAAAATGCGGCGATACGGCGCGTGCGGGGCGTTCGGTGCTGATAAATAGGACGTGTTTTCAAACGGACACTATCGATATCTCAGTTTTTAATCAAAAATATATTAGGTTTTTTAGGGGTTGCACCATTTGATGACCATAGACAAAGGTCTATTCTATGTCTTGTCTATAAAAGTTAATTGGTTTGCGACCTACGCCACGGGGCACGACGGGTAATGCAAGCAAACAAGGGAGTTACTACTTAGGGGGAATCCGCAATTAAACGGACGTGTTTGAAACGGACACTATCGATATTTGACGGCCTCTGTGGCGCCGAGGCGGACAAAGCACTTAATTCTACACTAATATAAAGAGGAAATATTTGTATTTTTGTGCATGTGTAATGAATAAACTCAAAAACAAATTCTTACACCAAAATAAAGCTACTTTATCGAGAAGAACGCTACTTTTTGATCTTGATATTTCTACGGAACCGGGACTAACGTGGGACGCAGCTAGTCTAGAATATAATTGGCGCTTTTGGATCTTTCATACCGTACCATTTTTCAAGCCACTCCACTAAGCCAAACCACTAAGGCACTAACTATAAATTATTTTTTGCCAGTAAAATCGCAACTAGGATATTTTAATAACGCAACTAACCACACACTTCGATCCCTAATTAACATTAATTGTGAAACGCACATCGAAAGCGTACCAACTATCTAACGTCTAACCGTCCATCACGTGTCGGGTCGCGCTGACGTCGACTCCGACGTGACGTCACGCGTTGTAACGTCGACGTCGGTGTTGTCCCACGTCAACGCGTCGGTCGAGAGCGTGACCAAACGTTCGAAAAACGTCACCGATCGACAGGGCACCTGTTTAGAACGATTTACGAGTTGACACGCTGTCAACGGGTTTTGATATCACTTCGTAGCATCGAATGGTAATGATTTTTGGGATGTTTTTTTTTTGTAAACGACCAGCTGCGCCCCGCGGTATCGCTCGCTTTAGTCCAGTGGCCCTTGATCCAGTGACAAACTTCATCTTTTTTTTGGATTACTTTTTTTTTTGTAGCTCACCTAGTGTAAGTGCACTTTTCGCTATCTCTTATGCTATGGCTACATAGAGTCACGAAGATAAGTGTTGCGTTATCGCGATAAAAACTTCGTATTCGAATTACAACGAAGCGCTTGAATCTTAAACATCGCAGTAGGATAGTTATTCGCAATAGGTTAGTTAGTTAGGATAGTTATAGGATAGTTATTCTTTGTATAATTAGTATTAAGTATGTGTTTTTGGTGCAATAAAGTGTTTATCTATCTATCTATCTATCTATCTAGGATGAATTCTTTGGCCACACGTGTCGCGACAACGTAAATCTTCGCTTTATCGCGATAATGTAGACACAGGGTTATAGTTTAAGAAATCCCCTCAAGGCCTACCCTGTATAACTACCTAGGTAACCTAACCTAACCTATCCAAAGTAAAGGTAAGCCATCAATGAGATAACGTCTCATGGGACGGTATGACGTCGCTACATCTTTCAACCCATCAAGACGTATTACAACGCTACAGCGATCAATTTGTCGAACGTCAAAAGGGTTAAGTAAGGCAATTCAAGTAGGTACGTAACAAAAAGGTTATGAGAAAATATTTTTACAAGGAGAAATACATCATCAAAAATCCTCCCATGGCAGGATTCGAACCTGTGCCCCTCGCTTGCCGGACGAGTGCGCTACCGCTGCGCTACACGGGAACCCACGTGTCATGGTGAATTTTTGATTATGATTTCTCACTGTTTACCGACTAAGGCTCGGTTTGAACGCCATCTACCAGTTTAGTTTTGCAACTATTGACTAGCTCAGAGGTTAACTTTACAGTTAACGCTTCCGACGAATATTTTCTAGTAAAAATGCCTTGAGCAATAAAAACATAAGAAATATTAAAAAGGTTATGGTAAATACTTGTCCCAGTATGAACTGAGCTCTTGTTTATTAGTATTATTTTAATATCATATTTTGTAAATACTAGCAGAATCCCGTTGTTTCACCCACGTAAATCCTGATCCCGCGGAATTGTCCAAAGCCCATTTGTAGTGGATAACGCCAAAAGAACACACTCTTATAAATTTCGTGTTTCCTTAACCAGCGGTCTGCGTTGATATATAAATCAGTCAGGACCTTGAATTTTATACAGATTTTAATAAATGTATACATTATCTCTGATAGTAGCCGTTAAGTCTAGTTAGCCTTAGGGTAACCTGAAAACTCTAACACTAGATAAGCCACACTACTAAAAAAAGAGAAAAAATGTACTAGAAATATTATCAAAGATAAAATGTATCATAAACAATCCTCCTCTTGCTTGCCCGGGCCAGTGATCTAACCACTAACTAAGCCACTAAGCCAAGCCAAGCCACACATATTTTAGTGATGCATTTTTTCTTGAAAATATTTCAAGTCTTGAGAATGCCTTGAGTAATAAAAATAAGAAATATATTAATTTGAGTATTTTGTTATACGAAACTACAAATTAAGTACTCATCTGAAATTCGGTTCGAAATAAGTACCTAACTAGTATTTTCTTACAAAATTCTCTAACCGTAACCGTACTTTTATTTCTCTCTATTTATTAACATTATGTAGGTACTCACTAGAGAATAAGAACCTATGCTACTAATATTATAAACTAGCTGCGCCCCACGGTTTAGGTCCCGATCCCGCGGGATTTACGAGATCAAAGTATTCTATGTCCTATAACTAATATTATAAAGAGGAAAGATTTGTTTTTGTGTGTGTGTGTGTCTGTTTGTAATGAATAAACTCAAAACAAATGTGTCGATTTTAAAAATTCTTTCACCATAAGAAAGCTACATTCACCCTAAATACTTTTAAATCCCATATTCTCAAAAACCTGGTACGTACTGCTAGTAGGTAATAAAATAAACGTAGGTAACTCAAGCTTTCAGTAGTCGAAGCAAGCTTAGTAATAACATTCAAGGATCAAGTTATTGTGTACGATTCGATACGAGCTGTTCTTTGTTACTTGAGACCCGAACGAATTCGCTTACAAAAGGCCAATACAGCCAGACGTTGACAACCGTCGCTACGACAGAACTTGCACGTCGAATGTCGCACGAAATAATAAATCTTTGCCAAACACAGGCGTTCGGATCGCTTCGACGAATGACCTTAATGCGAGTAGTATAGGTACTAGTACTATAGTTACAGCTTATGTATTGGTGGTCATCATCAGTAGGCTGCCTTCGTGCAAACTGCGCGACTTGATACGCTATGGATCGTGATTGTTCCCGCCAGCTTTTTGAGGTTTCGTATTTTTAATAAATAATATATTTTTTAAATAAAGAGTGGCGTTGGCATAGTGGTAGATACCCCGATTTTCAATCCGACGTTCGTGGTTTCGAATTACCTACAGCTACAGTTTTTAAGAAAAAAAACATGAGCGATGTTAACTTCGCGTACAAATAGTCGTGATTTTAAGACGCGAGACTAATCTCCAATCTGGCTACGGAAAAAGCCCAGCGAAACCTTAATAACCTTTTTTAGACGCGAGTCAGCCTACTATATGTATCTTAGTATACTGGTATAGGTACCTACATATAGCAGCTATACGACCCCGAACGGTCCACATTTATTCAAGACTCACGTTTACTGTTTTATTTTATGTACACATAAAGATTAGACGTAAGAGGTGCGCAACCATTCCGCGAGGCGTCGTAAAACAGCGTTCAATTCGACAAATGAGCAATGAAAGCCGGCCAATGGTGGACGACTTCGACGGTCGTGTTTGATTAAATCGCTTAAATGTTTGATTTGGAACACGTTCACTGTAACAGGGAAGCTACATGGTCGGTTCAACCGCCCGACTTACGTTACCTTTGGTTGATCAAAGATGATCACCCAAAATAGAGACTGCACTGTAAAATTGTTTGTCGCAGAGTTTTGGCTTCAATTTGGGGGAAGGTTCACGTAAAAGACTAACGCTCGTATTTATAGACGAATCTAAATTATTACTTTGGTTAAGCAATGCCCTGTCTCGCTCTTATTAGTGATTTTTAACGTCAACTAAAAGGTGACAGACACATTACTTAGACAAGTAATTACTTAGAATTGACTCTAAATACGAGTATTAGTCACTGGAGACTAGTTTCCGAGACATCTGGCTCCACGGAGTGCACTCGCCAAGTTTTAAATCTAAATAATATATAGTTACATTTTACCGGGTCTTAATTGCGTACTATTTTTAGGGTTCCGTACCCAAAGGGTAAAAACGGGACCCTATTACTGAGACTTCGCTGTCTGTCTGTCTGTCTGTCTGTCTGTCTGTCTGTCTGTCTGTCTGTCTGTCTGTCTGTCCGTCCGTCCGTCCGTCTGTCACCATCACCAGGCTGTATCTCATGAACCGTAATAGCTAGTTTATTTCTTACCTCGACGTTTCAACCATATTGCTCTTGGTCTTGGTCTTGATCGCGAGGGGACTACCAGTCCCACTTCAGTCCTCTCGTGACCAGGACCAATACGCGATTTAGACTCAGTAAAATCTAATATATAAAATTTCCATGTCACAGTGTTAGTTACCGTACTCCTCCGAAACGGCTTGACCGATTTTTATGAGATTTTGTATACGTATTCAGTAGGCCTGAGAATCGGCTACTATCTATAATTTATAAGGCAAAACAACGTTTGCCGGGTCAGCTAGTGTAAGTATAAACTTTATAAATTTACACGATTTGTTAACATAGTTCCATTTTCCTGGATTTATTCGCGTACCTATAATTATTTATTTTCGTGCCTCGACGTAAAAATATAACTATGTTAACAAATCGTGTGTATTTAAAAGGTTTTTTGATAATCTACATATTAATATACACGTAATATCTAAATCTAATCTAAATACAGGTACGTACATCAGAACTTCGGCGTTTGACCGATCTTCTTTTTACACAAACCTGACCAACGTCACTTTGATGTTTAGGTCCAATGTTTGTCCGACCGTTTGGATACCCCTTGATTGTGCGTCAACGTTAACACTCTGCAGTTTACGTATTTTATGTAACCTGATATTACTGGCGCTGTGTTTGTGACATGTGCCTCCATTAATGTTCGTATAAGTTTCGCTTTTGTTTAGTGAAAAACAAATCGAGCGAAATATTCGTGAAGTTAGTTGAGTGCTTAACTTCGTCGCTCAATTTACTTACGATATTTACCAAAAGGAACATTGCTGCTTTTATTTTTATGTACAGTGAGCGTCAGAAGCGGGTACCCAGCGTAAAGTTCTATTTTGTTAATGAAAAATGCTTCGGGTTAAAATGAGGACTTTGAAGGTCTGCTTGAGATGCAGGAATTTAACTTTCAACTCTTTAGAATCTCAATTTTATTTAATTAAAAAAAAACTATTACATTAAATTCAAAGGCATGCCTGATTGACTTAACTAATATAGCCACTGGTTTTCCTAGAAACACGAAATGTGTGGGTGTATCCTTTGTGTTGACTAAGAATGGATTTTTCGAAATTCCCGCGGGATCGGGATTTACCCAGATGAAACCACAGGACACTGCGATGAATTGTAAAAATGCATGTGCGAGGATTCAGCGTGACATCAAGACACTAGACATGATAAGATGGATATAAGTTAACTTGCCTAGCAAAAGAAGAAGTCATGAGTTTTAATCTTATTACGCCTACAATTTCGGAAATTTAGAACTCTACACCGTATCCACTTTTGTTGTCAGTTTGTACCCACCTTCAAAATACGAAAGTTATTTCCTCGCATTGTTTGAAGGGTTGGGAAGCTGTGCCCTTGCCCTTTCAATAAAATTACTTGACCATAAAATTAATGAATAATTATATTGTGCCCGTTGAGCTCGGAGTAAAGTTAATTGGCAAAACAGAGTCGAGTAGTACGGCATTGCGGAACTTTTTCCCTTATTAAATTCGTCACAAGATTCGCCAGACCTTGTTAATCGATGTGAATAATTCACTTTGAGGAGTAAGATAGTGGTGTAGTCTGTAGACCAGTATTAGCTGCCATCCTGGTACGGGTGCTGGCTGTCTTCTAACACTCCATTCTCGGGAATGTAATTTGTGCCTGTTCCCTTAAAGGCATTCCTCAGCAGGCCCTAATATTTTAACAGCAACTTTCGTCCGTTTCTCAATAACCATGCTTCGTTTACTAGTTCAAAAGCGAAAATAATACAATTATACTAACTCTTAAACTGCTCCAATTTAATAATTAATTTCAAATAAAACATTTTACGAGGATTTTAACTGTTTCGACGTAAACGAAACATTTGAAATATTAATTTGTTTTAAAATTGGATTTTATAAAGTAATGCTGAAGGACTATATACTGCGTTTTTATGACTGTATTCTGTATTCGAGAATTGTTCGTGTTCATGTATAATCTACTAACTCTGCCTTTCAGTTTTATCTGCATAAAAGAACACTCTCTATTTCCCCTATTTCATAAATAATCTATATCTAAAAAGGCTTTGTCCTGACTGACTGATCAACGGAAAGCCTAAACCGCTGATAGTAGAGAGATGAAATTTGTAGGGTGTGTTCTTTTTGTGATATAGGCATCGGAAAAAAACGATTTTTGAAAAATTCCACGGGTTCAAAACTTATGCAGGTACAGCCGCGGGATACAGCTAGTCTAACATAAAACGGAACAAACCAACATTTTTTTTTTGGCATTTATAATATTAATAGAGACTTTTGACTTTTATAACAGTTATAGGTATTTTGTAATTGGTTTACAAAATGTTTTGTAAAGATTAACCCTCTTACTTATACACAGCTGCATAAACTATGTACCGTTTGTCTTTTACTGTGACATGAAGTTTCAAAGTTTAAAGACAGAGACAAACGTTACATAAACTTAGTCATTGTTTATAAGTAAAGAAGGTTAGTTATATAAGATTTAGTCCTTTCTTGTAAGCATTATAGGTACCTCAAAATCAAATATATTAATTTATTATTATAAAACTTATTAAGCATTTCCCATATTACATTAGAAATTGGTTCTACACACGCTTGTATAGCAGTAACCGAGATACCAATAAAATAATGTAAATAACATTTGATAGTAATAATTCAAATAGTAAATAATATATTATCTCATAGAATAGACTATCATACACATACATATGGGTAGGTACTTATAACTACATGCAATCATAATATATACATGTCATATACTGAAGCTTTGTGGGCAAGTTAGCGTCGCAAGCAGGTGGCGAACGTATAAACGAGGCACGGAACATAACTTTCCGCAGAACCAATAAGTTGTTTCGAGTTCCGAGGAGTTTTACAAAGCTGCTGACGAAATTGCAATTTGTATCGACTGTACAAATTATAAATCCATCGGAATGACGTATTGACTTAAGTTATTTTGGAAGGTCCCTTGTTGCTTTCGGAAGAAATGAGAATTGTTGAAGTTTTACGTTCGTTTATTAGGCAATGTTTAGGTATTTCGAGTTTTTAATTAATTTTGAGATCTTTATTGTAGGTTTAACTTTTATGTATGTATGTTAGGACTCAAAGACGATACTAAAGGAGACGTTTAGTTCAGGACCAAGTGAGATAAGCTTAGGCGCAACACTCAATGGTAAGCGACCAAAGTCGCAGTGGAGCGAAAGCGAAGCGCTTTGCAACGGTATTTTTGACTTAGCCAATGCATATAGGCAATAATCACGAAGGGATTCGGCTCAGGCGCGACTTATCACTGAGCGGGACACAAGACTTCGTCGGCGGTCCCCAGCAGGATTGGTGTCAGGCAAGCGACGGGCCGTAAAAATATTGCCAAATATATTTGCAGAAGGTATGGCCAATGATGTCATTGATGACTTTCTTTGCCCCATATTATGTAAGGTTTTAGCGGACTCTGAGTTCCCGAGCGGGCAGGATGAAGTTACGTCAGACTTCCTCGAGAAAAGTCACTGTGAACCTTATTAATAAACGTAGAGTAGGTATAGTCGGAGTAGTCTTACCATTTTTTGTTGCTGTCTGTCAACTTTTGAAGTTTTTGTCATGGAACAAGACAAAGCATGTTCTCACTACTTCGACCTTACTCTACGTTTATTATTAAAGGCGCGCCGTGTGTTGTTAATGTTATACCACAGATAAATTTCTTCTGTTACCTGTCAAATACGTAACTAAACCCAAACTTGAACAAAGAAATAAATTCAAATTTTATACCGTCACTAGATCCTTACCTAAACCACGAGACAAATAAAACAATATTATTGAAATCGTCAAACATACATCACGTCTAGAAGAAAACTCAAACTCTATTGCAGTTCACTGACTTCGGGTCGTCTTCTAAAATTGACTTTACCAACTCGATTGTGATTCAAACCGAAATCCCAATCAAACGTTTCGAAAAACTTTAACTCAACAGACCAAGTTTAAACCAAATTATAACCAACCAAAGGTCAAACTGTGATGGATGGACGATTAATTACTTGTTGCCTTGTTACGATTAATTTTTTTTAGGTTTTCGTACCCAAAAAGGAAAAAACGGGACCCTATTACTGTGTGGCTGTCTGTCTGTATGACGATTGTAATTTAACACAAGATCACAAAAAAACCCATGAGTTTTTTTGTGGTTTCTTCTCATCGGAGGGCGCGTTCCGAAACCACAGTAAAATCTCGACATGTCTAAACGTTCATGTAACATATACATCGTTCTTAATGAATAATATGTAATTATTATTAATAACTATATTTGACTTGACTTTGACTTTGACTTTGACTTTGACTTTGACTTTGACTTTGGCTTTGACTTTGACTTTGACTTTGACTTTGACTTTGACTTTGACTTTGACTTTGACTTTGACTTTGACTTTGACTTTGACTTTGACTTTGACTTTGGCTTTGACTTTGACTTTGCCCGTATGTCTGTCTGTCTGTCACCAGGCACAGATATACAAGCAAACTTATTTGTGAATGTATACATTTCTTGAATTTACCTGCCCCCTGTTTTCATATATTAACAAGCAAATACCTATATGCTTCTTTACTCGCTGTCCATTGGAGTTTTAGCCTCTCTTCTGTATTGAAGCATATGATGAAAACATGCAGTTTCTAGCTGGATGTTCTAAAAAGATGTACTTACTTCCTTACCTCATGTCGCTCTTTTCGCCGCACGTGTGCTTTGTATAGTAACACGTGTTCCTATATTACTGTGTATTTGATATTTCGTGACTGCGATTTCAAGTTAAATAGTATAATTAAGCCAGTCCAGCCAGCTAATGCAATTGCCTACGAAGCTGTGAGGTTGGTCGTCTGTCAGTAACAAAAGATCGTCAAGTTCTACACAGAATACATACCTAAATAGTTGGTTCTAGAAACTCCCTTGGTCAGTTCATACGACATTTTTACTGTCTTACCTACTGGATTGTCAGATGTTTTCAATTAGGAGGAACACTAACTTTTTATCCCGGCAGAGGACGCGAGTCGATTAATCTTAGATTTGAATTAAGAACTGTCAAACATGTGTTTTTTACAACTCTCGGCGCCAAATTGGCCATATCGGCCTGAGACCGAAAGAATAAAAAAAAAACTCGGCGTTTCCATTGGTGCAGGACCATCATCGAAAAAAAAAAGATCATCCGATGCCAGCGCCTCTGCAAACAGCTTTGCGCGTGGCACCCCATTAACACCAAAAATAAAACAGTTTTGTTGACAAAATCTTTCTATTCGTAGAAAAACAAATTATTTCTCTTACAACAGTCAATCTTTGTCTACGATCTCGTGTTTATTGAACCAAAACGAAAACAAGAGTAAAGAGTAATTTAATTATTCTAACTACAAGCAGCCAAGTTGCCATTGTGTTTTATTTGTCAAATATTCATCAAAATAATTGCTTAACCGAAATCATCACAGCCTTTATTTCAGTTCAGTAAACAATAACATCTGCTTATAAAAATATTTCAAATGAGTCAGCTAGTTATTTTGGTTTGATTTACTTAGAGAAAATAGAGATCAAAAAGTTAATATTTTTGATTGACGCTTCGACGAGCTTCGATTCTGCCCTTGTATTTGACCCTACGGCTATTTATAACTAAGCAGACTCTATAATACTTACCGAGATGATATTATACATGTTATAGACTGATAGATAGATAGATATTAGAGATGGGCCGACTAGTCGCCGACTAGTAAGGAAAACCGACTAGTCGGTACGACTAGTCGGCAACTAACAATTATGCAATAAAACCAATATTTATTTAATTAGTAGTACAGTTTAGAAGGTGGGTAGTCAGAAAAACGTAAACAAAACACATCATAGCTTACATACATCATCTTAACATCTAAAATGTCATAGGTATGCCTCAGCCCATTTTTTTTTAACTTTTATTTTTATTTCAACCATTTTTTGAAAGTTTCACTATAGCTTTCGAAGTGCAAATTTATCCAAAAAATACCAACATTCTCCGAGTGATCATGATTAACCCAAATATCTCGGAATTATAATGATCTGAATTGTCGACTAGTCGGCAATTATGGAACCGACTAGTCTGCTAGTCGGCAGAACCCCTAGTCGGCAGAACCCCTAGTCGGCCCATATCTAATATATACGTCTCTCAATTAAGATTACAGTAATAACGCTATTATATTACAGTCATTAGGAATGACAATATCATAGGAAACCTCTTACAGAATCACATTTGAAACCTCCTCGACAATTACTCGAGAACAATCGTGCTGACTTCATGTTACAGTCGTTAATAATACGTTAATTTCCTCCCCGGAGTGCTCATCGGAATATGGAGCTCGTGATGTATTTTATGACGATTGGGATCGAAACTGATGATGTCGTCATATCGTCATATAGAGACACTAGCAGCTCCTCGCGGTTTCACCCGCATAAGTCCCGATTCCGTGGGAATATAGGGATCAAAAGTAGCCTATAGCCTTCCTCAATAAATGGACTATCCAAGACCGAATTTTTCAAATCGGACCAGTGGTTCCTGAAATTAGCGCGTTCAAACAAACAAAAAAAACAAACAAACTCTTCCGCTTTACACATTACACATTTAGGCGTCAATTAGACCTTACTTAGGGTGCTTCGGAGTCAAGAGCGGACAGTTTTTAGGGTTCCGTACCCAAAGGGTAAAAACGAGACCTTATTACTGAGACTTCGCTGTCTGTTCGTCTGTCTGTCGTCACCAGGCTGTTGCATCATGTAATAGCTAGACGGTTAATTTTTTTAGACATAATTTTTTTTTTCTCATAGGAACGATGCCGCGGGAGTGTTTTTGTTATTTATAAGTTTAGTTTTACTTAGAACCTTGACCTTATCTTATACGATAAGTTTTGATCGTTTAGTATAAACCTTTCGGTTCACTCGACCAGACCAATCCGTCTGATCAGTCAGACAAAACAAATTATTATGACTGAATAGGTAATTTTACCATGTACCCCTGCTACGTTGTCTTAAATTTATAAGTATCTGCAACTATCGCGCTTTTTAGAGCCATAGTGATCAAACTGTCGGCAAATAGTCAGCACATAGTTTGATCAGGTAAAATCAGTAGTCTGCAGTGGATTGAAAAATTGAAATAAAAGATTTATTACGTTTTACTTTTAACATGTCTTTAATAAATAATGTGACACGAGAAAGACGATACAGAGACAAGAGTACACGATACAAGAGTATTAATTTCATTGCTTTTAATTGTATCAAATTTAATAGATTTTTATACAGCTCTCTCCAGTTGTGATAATTGAAAGCCTAAGAATTGAGTCAGTAATATAAAATAATAATAATAATAACTCCTCTTAACACCAATATTTCAAATCAAACACCAAATTAGATAGATATATTTTCCACATGCTAAATTACTTGGCTTAGGCCAGTAATTAGCATTAACACCGGCTTTTAAGCTGAGAAAAAAAAGAAAGAAAAAGTAAATAATAATAATAAATTCTGTGAACAACACACAGCGCCATCTAGCCCCGTGGTAAGCGACTAAGCTTGTGTTACGGTGACTAGACAACGGATATAATACTTATATATACCACTAGCAGCTCCCCGCAGTTTCACCCGCATAAGTCCTGATTCCGTGGGAATATAGGGATCAAAAGTAGCCTATAGCCTTCCTCAATAAATGGACTATCCAACACCGAAAGAATTTTTCAAATCGGACCAGTGGTTCCTGAGATTAGCGCGTTCAAACAAACAAACAAACAAACTCTTCCGCTTTATAATAGTAAAATAGATAAGCCAATACACATTTAGGTGTCAATTAGACTTTACTTAGGGTGCTTGGGAGTCAAGAGCGGACAGTTTTTAGGGTTCCGTACCCAAAGGGTAAAAACGGGACCTTATTACTGAGACTTCGCTGTCTGTCGTCACCAGGCTGTTGCATCATGTAATAGCTAGACGGTTAATTTTTTTTAGACATCTTGCGGGGTGCCTTGATGTAGCATCGGGACATCATGGGGCTGCCGGCTTCTCTACACCTTTGGTGAGCTTGACAATACAGAGGGGGAATACCACAAGTCTCATAGGAACGATGCCGCGGGAGTGTTTTTGTTATTTATAAGTTAAGTTTTACTTAGAACCTTGACCTTATCTTATACGATTAGTTTTGATCGTTTAGTATAAACCTTTCGGTTCACTCGACCAGACCAATCCGTCTGATCAGTCAGACAAAACAAATTATTATGACTAAATAGGTAATTTTACCACGTACCCCTGCTACGTTGTCTTAAATTTATAAGTATCTGCAACTATCGCGCCTTTTAGAGCCATAGTGATCAAACTATCGGCAAATAGTCAGCACATAGTTTGATCAGGTAAAATCTGTAGTCTGCGGTGGATCGTTATCGCCTAGATTCTAGGCTTCACTTGTTTACAACTTTACTAATAATTAAACAGTCGCAAAAAAATTGACAACAAAAGATTTATTACGTTTTACTTTTAACATGTCTTTAATGAATAATGTGACACGAGAGAGACGATACAGAGACAAGAGTACACGATACAAGAGAATTAATTTCATTGCTTTTAATTGTATCAAATTTAATAGATTTTTATACAGCTCTCTCCAGTTGTGATAATTGAAAGCCTAAACTCAAAACTCAAAATTATTTATTCATTTAGAACGTATATTAAACACACATACGTACGTTTTGAAACGTCGAGATTTTATTTTACCGAGGTTTCGGAACGCGCCCTCCGATGAGAAGAAACCACAAGAAACTCATGGGGTTTTTTTTTCAATTATTTTTTTTTTATCATGTTTTATATTACAATCGTCATAATACAGATATTTGTAATTGAACAGGAGCAGTTAACAATCATGTCCATGGATTCTTTTCATCAAAATATTTAGACGTGCTATAGTACGCCTTATTACACAATTTAAGCTTAATATATTTTTTGAATCTTGTAATGGACATGTCACATACGTCTTCTGGTAGTTTATTATAATAAAGTACACTAGTACTACAGAACGACTTACTTATTTTCTGGAGCCTACTATAGGGCACAGTCAGATCATCCTTATGTCTCAAATTAACCTGACGGACATCACTGTATTTGTGAAATTTACTTGATTTATTCTTATGCACGTATAGCAGATTTTCATATATGTATTGAGAGTACACAGTTAAAATGTTTATCTCTTTAAACTTTTCTTCAAGCGATTCCCTGGGGCCCATTTTGTAGATAGCTCGCACCGCTCTCTTTTGCAAAACAAAAATGGTTTCTATGTCAGCAGCACACCCCCACAGCAGGATACCATATGACATGATGCTGTGAAAGTAACTGAAGTAGACTAGGCGGGCCGTCTCAACATCTGTGTATTCCCGGATTTTCTTAACTGCATAAGCTGCGGAACTAAGCCTTTTGGACAGAGCTTCCACGTGTGGGCCCCATTGAAGCTTAGCGTCTAAAGTTATACCCAGAAAGACAGCTTTATCGACTATTTCGATCTCCTCATTATCAATTTTAACAGTGGTTTTAACTTGTTTTACATTTGGTAGTGTGAATCGAATACATTTAGTTTTAGATCCATTTAGTAGCATATTATTAACATTAAACCAATATACTAATCTAGAGAGAGCATTGTTCACGTCGTCAATATTAGGTTGTCGTCTTTTTACTTTAAATACCAATGAGGTATCATCTGCAAACAATACTATCCCATGATTTTCCTTTACGAGGAAAGGTAAGTCGTTAATATATACCAGAAATAAAAAAGGTCCCAATATGGATCCTTGAGGAACTCCTAAAGTTACAGGTGATCCAGGGGAACGTTTACCGTTAATGTCGACACACTGCATCCTATCACTCAGGTAAGAAGAAAGAAGATCCAATGCGCTGTCCCCGATACCGTAGTGTCGTAGCTTCATGATCAAAGTATCATGTCGAACACAATCGAACGCTTTGGAGAGGTCACAGAATACGCCATATGCTTCATGCGACTCCTCCCAAGCATCAAATATGTTTTCAATTAATGCAATGCCCGCATCAGTAGTCGAGCGACCCTTACTAAAAACGAACTGTTTATTGTGTAAAATATTGTTGTCATCAAAATGCTTTAGTAGCTGGTTCAATATAATTTTTTCAAAAATTTTGCTTAATGTAGGTAGTACTGATATGGGTCTAAAATTAGAGGGGTCCGATGTACTACCGGATTTAAATAATGGAATAACTTTACTAAATTTCATTTGATCAGGAAACACGCCACAATCCATGCACCTATTGAATATAATAACAAGCTCAGGTACAATAACTTCTATCAAGGATTTAACAATAGGAACAGAAATCCCCCATAAGTCTTTAGTTTTCTTTACATTGATTTGTTTAAGAATTACTAAAATATCATGTTTTTTAACATATTTGAATTGAAAAGCTTTACTACATTCAGGTACATTTGCTTCTAAAAGAGATTTAGCAATGGGGGAAGATGAGTTTAGGGCTTTTGTCAGAGTAGTAGGCACATTAGTGAAAAAATTCTCAAACTCATTCGCAACATCTTGGTCAGTGTTTGTCATCCTTCCGCCAATGTCCAACTTAAAATCAATATTTTTGTTTAAGACTTTACCAGTTTCAGCATTTATTATTTTCCAAGTGGCTTTAATTTTATCATTACTATTCTTTATTGTAGATTTAATGTGTAAGGACTTCGCTAGTATACAAACTCTTTTAAATATCTTTGAGTAATTTTTAACGTAAGCCCTAAACTCTTCTGATGTATGAAACTGTCTCTCTGCATACAACTGGTAAAGTTTTCGTCTGCTTCTATGAATGCCGACCGTGGCCCAGTCACTGAACTCACGCTTGCCTGATACCACCATTGATCTGGACGTGAAAATAGATTGAAATTGTTCGTTAAGAACCGAAAAAAAGTTGTTGTATAATATGTTTGCATCCATATCACATGGTAGAAATGGCATGATGTTAGCCAAATTCAATTTAAGTTTCTCTAGTCGAACGGCAGTTACTGGCACATATGTTATTTTTCTTTTGGGTATTGGTTTTTTTACTATTACAAAATTGACTAACTGGCCACTATGATCTGATTGTAATTTGTTTATAACAGATTTGCTAGTAGCAGTAACATCTTCGGATATGAAGACGTTATCTATGCAGGTTGCAGTGGTTTCAGTGGTTCTGGTAGGCTCCAGAAACAAATTAGTTAGTTTGTGTGATTGAGACAAATTTAAAAATATGGTGGAGGAAGAAGATACTTTAAGTAAATCAACATTAAAATCCCCACATACAATCAATTGCTTTTTTGATTTTGTTAGTTTTGCTAACATTGCATCTAATATGTCAATAAATTTATTAAAATTGTATGGCTTTGGTCGTCTGTACACACATGCTATTATTAACTGCTCCAGTTCTACACAAGCTATTTCATTTACACATTCTACAGACATAGATACGATATCTTTTCTTTCTTTATATTTTAGCTGTTTATTCAATAAAATAAGAGAACCTCCTTGCTTCGTATTTACCCTGCAGAATGAGCTGCCAACCTGGTGATTGCTGAAACTGAACATGAGCTCGTGAGCCCGGAGGTGATGCTCAGTTAAGCACACAATATCAATATTTTCAGAGTTCATATACAGTTCCAGTGTTAGTCTTTTGCCCTCTGCAAAGCCACGGATATTCTGATGCACCAGGTTGATATTACTTACATAGTTTATTTTACATTTTTTTATTTGAGGGCAATTATTAAGGTAATTATGATTATTCGACTCATCGGATAGCGCAATTAAAAGTTGACTATTACAGCTAGAGGATACCTCCATTGTCGCAGAATCTATTTTAGACAAACTAACATTTATGTCATTGAGTTTAATGCAAGAGCGTGCCTCTTTTGTCTCAGAAGTTAATTTAAATTAGGTGGATATGAACAATTACCCAATGTCAAATTATTATATTGAAGTCGGTTACAATGCTCAATAGAAGCATTTTTAGCACTAAGAATTGAGTCAGTAATATATAATAATAATAATAAATTCTGTGAACAACACACAGCGCCATCTAGCCCCGTGGTAAGCGACTAAGCTTGTGTTACGGTGACTAGACAACGGATATAATACTTATATATACCACTAGCAGCTCCCCGCGGTTTCACCCGCATATGTCCCGATCCCGTGGGAATATCGGGATAAATAGTAGCCTATAGCCTTCCTCAATAAATGGACTATCCAACCCCGAAAGAATTTTTCAAATCGGACCAGTGGTTCCTGAGATTAGCGCGTTCAAACAAACAAACAAACTCTTCCGCTTTATAATAATAGAAGATAGATAGATAGAAGATAGATACCATACTTAGAAATACCATACATACACCTACCTACCTACCTACCTACCTACCTTATATCATACTTAGAAATTGTATCAAATTAGAAATATTGAAGTTTTATTTTTAAAGGTTCTGGAGTCATAAGTCACCCCGAGTGACACGTCCATTACTGCCTCTGTACTGCGAGAAACGCACCGCATCACTTAAAGTCAACTATTAGTGGGGCAGTTCCACATAAATACTGAAGCAGTTTCACATCGGGGCTTACTACAAGGGAACGACTCTATCAAAATTATAGTAATTCCTTCATGCCATAGACTAGCTGACCCCCGTGGTATCACCCGCAGAAGTCCCGATCCGAGGTCGAGGTAATTAAAATACATATTTATCTTTAACGCGATCTAGACCCGAAGGACTAAAAAATATAATGGACGGAAATTAGTAGGTACCTAAGTTTAAAATGTGTGTCAGTTAATACTTACTTTGTAGGTCGTAATCTTTGATGTTAATATAACGCGCACTCAAGCAACGTGTCTCCACCGTAAACTAGAATCAATCAAACGATATCGAAACGAAATTGTCGCTTCCAGACGTATCGGAAATGGCTTCGTGAATCGACATCCATATTTCAGGATTCGGTCCCGTCCCCGTCTCGCAACTAGGTATTACATTTCTCATACAAAGTGCATTCGGCACGTGACGTTAATGTTTTCGATTTGTGACGAGAGGCAAATCGCAAACTTCGATTCCGATGCAAATCGGATGTGTGGTGTAGCACGCTTCGCCAGCGCGGGATAACAGCGCCGCCGTGGTGTAACTGCTCCGTGGTGAATCTACGCGGTATCATCTCAGAGCACGTGTTTCATTGGCGCGTCACATAGGCCCACGAGTTCGCATCAGCCATGCCGGCGCGTAGTGTACGCGGGAGACCTAGGGCGTCTGCGCGGCCTCTCGCCAATCGATAAGACCGCAGACCTCGGCGAGCGACCTGGTTCCCTGCACACATGCATTCGCCTTGTAACCTATATCCCTTCTATCGGTTTTTCGGAGCTTTGACATCGAATATGTCGAAAAATACCCCTTTGACGAGCCCGGCGCCGGTCACCGTTCACTGCATTTCCGAAGGTTTTTTGTCTCGTAAATCCTTTGTCGATTGCGGATTTCATTCTGTATTTTATGTGTCTAGATTTGTTTATGTCAAGCGCTGGTATAAGTTAACAGGAACAATTCAAAAATGTATCTCAAAGTACTGGACTTGTTTTTCACAATATAATGTTCGATGTACCTGCTCCCAGTTGTTGTATGTTATGAGAACAGCGCGGTTGGAGCGCGCCCTCTGACCCACTTGCGTCCCATTATCGCGCGACATCGCGCCATATCTTCGACGACACAGTTATCGTCCTAAAACAATATTTTCGCGCCCTCGCGGATGTCTTACACTTTATTGCCTCTTTTATTTGGATCAATGTTATGAAGCTTGAGTACGAAAGGCTCCAATATGGGGAATCGAATTCAGCCACTCGATCATTCGAGGCCTATTTGCATAAATATTTTGTGTCGATATTATTTCTTTGCTATTTATTTTCTGCTTTTGTTTCAGGTAATAAATAAAACAAGAGATCAATGAAGGCTTCTGTAGAAAGGTAAAGGAGGTGGGTTCGAAAGGCTTGAAGGGTTCGTTTCATGATACAGTTACAGGCAGTGGCGGAGTAGTGGAGGCGAAGTGAGTTAGGTACATACATAATTCTGAGTACTTACCTAGTTTCTTATTTATAAGATCATAACAAGAAATAAACAAACGATTGTGTGGAGAAATTTTAACCATTAGGTACTTCGTTTGCCTTAAATATTTTTACAAAATATATAAGGTAATCGTTTGATTTCTGTCTCCCTAGATGGTAAGTGACTTCAATCACTGCAAAAAAAAACCCTTATTCTCATTGAGGGTCGCGTTCCGAACACACGCAAAATTCTTAATAGCAAAGGCGATTCGAGCGAACGGTCGTGTGGAAATTTGTTAATGAAAAAAAACTATTTTGTGGTTTTAATGCGACGCTACGACAATGCGCCTCCGGGACTTATCAATGCGCGTATAACCTAAGTCACATCAGCCAAAATATAGCAACACAGACAAGTCCAATGACAAGCTATCTATACCAAATTTGGTAAAAGAGTTCTTATTTTCTTTATTGCGTTGCATGCCAATCAAACGAATCAAACGACCTCCCTTGCGACTGTCTACTGGGAAATAACAGACCGTGGTAAATTTCACCGGTACATAATTAAAACGACAAATATCCGTCCATCAATAGCGGATGAGTGGCCAGAGCACGCACGGTCAGAGATCCTGTGGACTGTGTGGTGTAGACACAGCCTGGTGACACACGGATAGACGGACAAACAGACGGACAGACGGACAGACCGCGAAGTCTCAGTAAAAGGGTCCCGTTTTTACCCTTTGAGTACGGAACCCTAAAAAGGTTGATCCAAATTCGTTCGTCGTTGTTAGTATTTCCACCATCTAGGTAACCTAAGCTTTCCACCTTTAGACTGGGTTGAAAGTTGTGTCTACACAAACCCAGTAGCAAGTTAATGGTGGACTGGGTTACCGTTTTGATGGCCAGTACTATGGGTTATTGACCGCGTTATAGCAGCTTTTATCATGGCCACATCGGCAACATAACACTCTTCAACGAGTATTGTTTCCCATCACAATACGGAAATGTGCCGAGAGAATAACCGAGAATTGCCGATTTTGTATTCCATTTACCAGACCGATTTTCGGAGGTTTATAGGGGTCATTTTTTAAAATAAATGTGCCATCAGTCATCGGTTGCTCGGTCACGTTCATTCATACGGTTCGTAACGGGGATTATAATGCGAATATACCGACCCTTGATTAAAATACGTTTATTTTATTACGTAGATATTTCAAAGTGAAAGTTACACGTAGATATTTAATTTTATTATATTTCCTTCGTGAAAGAGTCGGCAAAACACGAAAAAAACGCCTGACTTTACTTATTTACCCAATTGTTAGTGCGTCTCGGCGTGCTATTACGAACAACAACCGTTGGCGTCGCGTCGGCGACTATGTCATAGACTTGATATCATTTTGATAGATCAATTGATAGGTCCTTTGGTCATCATTTTGATAGATCAAGGCGCTATTTTCGTCAATCACTCATCTATGAAGGATATTAAAACATAGATTTTATCCCTACTGCTTCTTCTCGTTCGACGTTCTCGGCTGTATCTCTCTAGGAAGCCCAGGGTCCTCTAAACCCCAAACTATTTTAGGTCGGCACAGTAGGTAAGTCATCAATGACCATACCTTCCGCAAATCGATTTGCCACTATTTTCACGGTCGTCCGCCAGCCCGACACCAACCCACCTTAGGCCCAAGCAGTTAATCCGCCACCTCGCATGGAGAAATTAAAAGTTTGTTAGTCTCCCCTAGATCCCTTATTCGCCTTTTACGACACTTATACACGACCTAAATCCCTACACAGCATTCAGAGAACAGTGGTTTATTCACATTACTACAAAGCAAAGTTTTCAACCGTATATCAATAGAATACAGTCGCGTTTCGTATAAAGACAAATCACATCGCATAGTTGTAGAAATACTTAACAGTAGAAGCTAGAATGTCCTAGGAATGTTTAATTTGTTAACAATTGGCATCTTATCCCTGAACGAGCAAACAATACGAATATTTTGCGCCTTGAATGTAAGGATTATTGTTTCGTAGGTCTTGGAATTATTCGATCGGGTTCGGTGATCTTAAACTTTGTAGTTTTACATAGTTGAAGTTTGATTAATTTTCACTATAGTAGGTTGACTAATAACATGATATCAGCAGTAAGATTGGTAATAAGAGAATGCTTTTAGTAGAAGAAAAATGTTAAGTTCATACATGTAAACTATAGTTGTTCTGCGAACAGTAGACCTCGCGAGCACAGACAGTGACAGACGATTTTTTTTCCCAAAATTTAGCCAGACTAGAAGCAGAGACGGTCAATAAAAAGCTATGGCTGAATACCTTCTTAGAGTCCTACTGTAACTTTACAACGCTACGACTAAAAACCAATATCAATTTGAAAATTCACATTGGAATTCATCGTGAGACGAGCGTGAGTTCTCTACAGAATAGCAATAACAACCAAGTGCGAAACTCGCACACGAAGGGTTCCGTACCACTATCACAATTGGGTACCGAACCCTAAAATCGTTTATCAATTTTAAAATTTGATAGGAAAATGTGACATATTTAGCTTCGATTCTTACTTCCATCATACGACCACACCACTAAAAAAAAATGAAAAAAAAAAACTTTGGCACAAAGACAAACTGAAACTTATAATTAAGAAACTCTTTGGTAAGTGAAGGCAGACTGGTATATTTGACAGATAGGGCAGCCATTTTGAATTTCATGACCTACTCGATTCGATGTTTTTGAAACACGTTTGTTGTATGGGAGCCCCTCTTAAATATTTGTTTTAATTTGTTTTTAGTATTTGTTGTTGTAGCGGCAACCGAAATACATCTTCTGTGAAAATTTCAACCGTCCAGCTTTTACGGTTCATGAGATACAGCCTGGTGACAGACGGACGGACGGACAGACAGACAGCGAAGTCTCAGTAATAGGGTCCCGTTTTTACCCTTTGGGTACGGAACCCTAAAAATCATTAAAATACAAGGAAAATTCAGAGCTTAAAGTACTACTCTTCTAAACTAGTAACAATCTCTAGTTCTTCAGAGAGTCGAAGTGAATCAATAGTTCCTTTGTCGAGCTCCAACGGAATATTTTACATTAAAACTCGAATGCGAAATGTAACGGGAAATAAAGAAAATCCGTTTCGAGTGCACTTTGGTTTTTATTGTTTAATCCGGTTCAACTTGCGAGTTTGTTTTGTTAAAATTCATAGAATTGTTTTAGTTGATTGATTCCAGATTTGGTTGAACTAAATTCAACTCTGTTGTGATTGAAATAAGATTCATATTGTTCTATTACTAGATAACATTGAGGTATTATGCACCCTAATAAATGAATAAATATTGCACGACGTAACAGACAGCGCAATCTAGCCCAAAACTAAGCACTAGGCTTGTACAATAGGTACTAGACAACGGATGTACTACATAACATACTTTTTTTTTTGTAAAAACATACAAATAATACATAGAAAACACCCAGACCGGCATAAATACCAATACCTAGAATTAAAGATAAACCCCCCTTTCTTATAAACAGCTGCTTAAACTATGTATCGTTTGTCTTTTACGGTGATATGAAGTTTTAAAGTTAACAGACAGAGACAAACGTTACATAAACTTAGTCATTGTTTATAAGTAAGTGGGGATGTCTCTAACCAAAAAATAACTGCAGCGTGGATGCATCATAAATTAAAATAAGTATAAAAATCACAAAATAACGTTTATTTCGACTTTGAAATATTGTTAGACGGAACTCTGACAAACTGATTCTTAAAAAATAGATGAAAAATTGAACTGCAACTTATGTTGGTCCCTATAAATAAATCTATACTTACCTATAGTTGGCTGGTTCGCTTAGGTAAAATTTGTTTTTTACTAAATATTACACGCAGCCGAAAATCTGTTCACTACAGAACAAAAACGAGGCAAGTGCGACACTCGCGCACAAAGGGTTCCGTACCACTATCACAATTGGATACGGAATCCTAAAATGGTTTACAACAACCAATTTTTCAATTTTATAGGAAAATATGAAATATTTATCTTCGATTCTTACTCCCATCATACGACCGAATCACTAAAAAAAAAAAAAAACTTGGCACAAAGAAAATCTGAAACATAAAAGAAACTCTTTGCTAAGTAAGGCAGACTGGTATATTTGACAGATAGGGCAGCCATTTTGAATTCCATGACCAACTCGATTTGTCCTGACCAATCAGAAGCGACCTCACATTGTAGTACTAAACTCCTTGTTATTTTTGAAACACGTTTGTTGTATGGGAGCCTCTTTTAAATAATTGTTTTATTTCGTTTTTAGTATTTGTTGTTGTAGCGGCAACCGATCATCGAATACATCTTCTGTGAAAATTTCAACCTTCTAGCTATTACGGTTCATGAGATACAGCCTGGTGACAGACGGACAGACGGACAGACGGACGGACGGACGGACGGACAGACAGACAGACAGACAGACAGACAGACAGACAGACAGACAGACAGACAGACAGACAGACAGACAGCGAAGTCTCAGTAATAGGGTCCCGTTTTTACCTTTAGGTACGGAACCCTAAAAAGCAATAAAACCGTATATTAAAAAAAGAGTTCGTTAGGTAGTTATTGCGTTGTAAATATTTCCAATACACGTGTCCGTCGAATTTATGTAAACTACACTATTAATGAATACACATAGGCGATAAACGGCGAATAACCAATAAACTCTTTGAACTAACACGATTGTTACCCTTCCCGGGTCGCAATCGCGACCATGACCATGTAACATGGTTGAAACGTTGAGATAAGAAAATTAAAAAGTAAAAGTCACGCGGTAAAGACCCGTAATTCTCAACCTCAAACCTGACTTTACATCAGGCACAAAACACCTTTAACCTTCTATTCAACAATCAGATATGGTTAAGTCAACTTTGGCCTTACCACATGATTATCAGATTGTTGAATCAAGCCCAGTGGCGAAAAAACAACATACTTTTTGCACAAAAATATTCACATTAAAACAATTTGTAAAATATAACGAACAATAACAGTTATAACGAGAGAACGCATTAGCAAACTCAACAAAAAACCTCGTTTTATACCTACCGCTCACCAGTTTAACAGCAAGAACCCATCGAGCATTTATCAGATTTCCAATTTTAACACTTTTCTTAATCTTTCTTCTTTCACGATAATATTCATTACTGCCATTTCAATTTTACTTTTATTACAGTCTTCCTGTGCCTGTAAGGCAAAGAGTATCCAAACTACCGACTTTTAGTAGACCTACGAATTGTTCACACCCATCAGTCCCACCAAGTTACGTGGGGAACAATAAATGTCTTGCTATGGCGCCTCCGCCCGGCCGCGGTAGATTGGGAAGATTGGCGTCGTAAGATCGGATATGCGTGCAAATGGCCTCACTACGCGGGATGCCTAAGATCGTGCTAAGTGGAAACGTAAAAGTAGGAAAGCAACCGGGAACTTCCCTCGCATGATAAGTACTACCAAGCTATGTAGTCAGGCAGAATCACATGATCGCAGCTCAAATAAAGCCCATTGGTTCTGTCTGTCAACTGGAAAAACACAAATCATGTTCTCACTACATGAGTTTCTTGAATCTTCTTCACGTAGGAGGTCGCGTTCCGAAGACAGACGTCCTAATTAATTGTAAGATGATTCAAAGCCGTACATTACATTTAAAAAAAAACAAAGGAACAATTTTCTCATCAATGAAAATTTTCGGCGAGCAACAATCGGTCGACCAAGAATCGATGGTCAATGGTTTCTTATATTGAAAACCAGTACAGCAGTTGTAAAAATTCTGAATCAGTGCCAAGTTTGATACTTGTGCTTAGTCAACTGTATTGAACCAGGGGTCTGATTACAGTTGATCTTTAGATAATAGCCAAAAGGAAAAAATGTCACTGACTAGGTACTTTTAAAATTTATGATTTTATTTCAAAAAACTTAAAATAACTTAAAAAACTTGAAATTTAGTATATGCGTTTGGGGTGACAGGTGTGTGATTGTGTTTATTTATAACCATTTTTTCTCAAAAACGGCTAAGCCGATTATGAAATTTTGCGTTGTCATTCCGGACCATATTTAAAGCTGAGTTTTATCGTTTTACACCGCTAGGGAACGCCAAGGTAAAAATTATTACCAACAAAAAAAAACAATATCAAAATCTCTTCATCCCAGTGATGCCACAGATAGGTACACAGCCTTACAAATTGATACCTCAAACTCAAACTACAAAATAATACCTCTATTTTCCATCGGGGTTAACAAAAACTTCTAAGCGAACTCGGGATTTGGATACCACCAGACTGCAAATAACGGAATCAAACCCAAGCCACTATTTTCACCTTCTATACGAGTAAATGGCAATATAAATGTAGAGTAAAATTTAAATTCAAAATGAATACATAACATATTTCATATTTGAATACGATTCGAACATAAAAGATAAAATAATAAAATCAGTTAACTAAAAGCTTTTTAAAGTTTTACAAAAATGAGATCTCCATTTCACACATTATTACTGATGAATGTGAATGTAATATCAGTCGGGACGTTTTTTTTGTAATGGAAAATATTGTAAATAAAGGTATAAAGTATGGTAGGTACCTATTGTTTGTAACGGAGCCCACTTGAATATTTATATTATTGTGTTTTTAGCTAT
Organism: Idaea biselata; assembly: GCA_958496205.1. NCBI lineage: Eukaryota > Metazoa > Arthropoda > Insecta > Lepidoptera > Geometridae > Idaea > Idaea biselata. Next base: position 19,759,018 of record OY292396.1, read on the forward strand.
TTGTTTTATTTATAGCGGCAACAAAAATAACATCATTTGTGAAAATGTCAACTGTCTATAACAGTTTATGAGATACAGATTAGTGACAGACAGACATTCAGGGAGACCTTCAATGGAGTCTTAGTAAAAGGGTTTCGTTGGGTACGAAACCCGAAAAACACCATCATAATCTTATCTATATATATGTTATAGGCAATGTGTATAATCCGGCATTGTATAGAATGCCTAGGCATTGTATACATTGCCTAAAACGTTCAGGCAATGTGTATAATACGATTCATTTCATACATTGCCTAGGTATTGTATAAAATGCCCGAAGCGCATCAGGCAATGTGTATAATGAACGACGGCAGCGGTCGCCGAAGCGCCTAATACTATAAATAAAAACATTATTAACATTTATTTCATATACAGTGCGATTTTTATACATCATGCCTTTTTTATTTACAGAATAAGGCGCTTTGGCGACCGCTGCCGCGGCACGCTCGCTTCGCTCGCTCGCCAAAGCGCTGCGTGTAATCATGTTCTAACATTAACCTAACCTAATGATGCCGTGATGTATAAAAATCGAAACGCCTGTCTACGCAAAAAAACACGTTACATACACTACCTACTTACCTATGCGTTAACCGGCATTCTATACAATGCCTAGGTATTCCATACATTTCCTAGGTAAGGTGTAAAATAGTTTGAACATTCAATATCATTTCACACATTGCCTAGACGACCCCGGAATTCTATACAATACCTAGGAAATGTATAGAATGCCTGCATTATACACATTGCCTATATAACATATATATAATTCAAAGTCCTGACCTATATATAAACGCAGAGCCCAAATCGCTGCTCCTAGAGACACGAAATTTGAAGAGTGTGTTCTTGGTGGAGTGTAGGGCTCCACTAAGAAAGGATTTTTGGAAAATCCCGGATTGGCACTTACGCGGGTGAAACCTCGGGACGCAGCTATTCGAAATAAGATCGAACGATATAGTTTTTAATTTTTATGTTGCTTTATACATACAGACATACAAATACAAGACCAATCAGCACCAAATTAATACAAACATATCAATACCAATATAAATTACAAAGCCACAACCACCAGCTATCAAAATAAACAAACAATCTTACGTCCCTTTGAACATAAAGGAAGCTGTCAATATAGCCGACATTAAAGGCTTGGAAGAAAACAAGTAACATAAATCATTGTTGAAGCAACAATGGCTAGGACTTGATTCAGACTGCCTAGACCGTTTCTGTAGACTACCGACTGCATTCATTAGGAAGAAAAACGTCGATAAAGCGGGATAACATCAATTACTTTAGACTGGGGGGAAGTGACTGGGGGGGGGGGGGGAGACTGGAGGGGGAGGTAACGAGTCTTTTGTTCTCGCCGCCTGCTAGCTTCATCTTTAACAGGACGATAGCATCTGAAGTGATTATTTCTGCTCAAGTATTGATAAAGAGTTAAGGAGCGTTGTCATCAATTATCAGAATCGAGTTTCTTACTAATTGAAATAGTATTTCTGTTGGTTTAAACTTTTGAAATGTTCTATATTAAGCTGACATGGTTGTTTTCACTACAAATATTAAACGTGTGATGGGGGAAGGGTCTTATTACAGGATGTATTTATACTATCCTCAGCCAATCCTGGATAAGGAACTTGTAAAGGTCTCGAAACGTTGAGCGTTGAAACAATCCTAAAAGTAGTAAACACCACGCGATTAAAATCGAAAAATGTCTTTAATTTCAATCTAATATCGCGAAAACAGAAGAAAAATATATTGTTATACTAAAAAGAATAGGACTTATTAACACTCTTATTACTCTCGTTGCAATAGCACACAATAAACTTAAAATTAAAACGGTAACTTACAACTGGAATCAGAACTTTATTATCTCAAAAATGAATGAAAAACTATTGTTTCCAAAGAAAATTTTATGGAAATCAAAGATTGACCGCAATGAAATTAAATGATATCTTGGATTTCATTACAAGAATAGACTAAAATAAGTGCGTTTTGAATTTTAAAAAGCATTCTAAAACAAATCTAACCTAACCTAACCTATCTTTACTGAACGATCTTGCACCGTTAGTGCTTAGCTCAATGAAAACACACTTTAATCAAAACTAACACCCCCTAAGCTACAATCGAGACTCTCAAAGCACCAAATAATGAAACATGAAATAATATCCGAGCTTAGAGCCGAACTAGGGCAATTAGTTCTCTTTCGCGTGAACGGTGTTGCCACAAGTTGTTGTTTTAGTTTCCTCGGTTGCTCCTCAGGTGTTTTTCTACCATCCAGTAATAACGATAAACGAAGAGTTAGATGAAAGGACTGCACTTGTATATACATTATAAATACCAAATAATCTCTAAACATTATTTCTTAGGGCGCTCGCCAATGGTGCCTTTTTATAGCGATGCTGTCACGCCTTTAGTAAACGCGCGACAGCATGCATAACGCGTAGTAGGTACACTAGCGATGCCAACGCATTACGAACGCCCTACTGCATCGCGACTTTGCATCGATTTAAAACGCGCGACAGATCCCGGTTGTTTATCTCTGATGGCAGCCGTTAGGATAAGTTAGAGGAATTGGGGCGTCCTGAAAACTCTAACACTAGGTACGTAACACGACTACACAAAAAACAGAAGCATATCATTGAGGTAATACCGCAGGGCGCTGCTAGCTTACATTAAAAACATGCAATCAAGGCTCGGAACCGGTTTAAAAAATAGGTAGATGTTAATACCGGTTTTGTTTGGTTTTATTCCAAACAATTATAAACATTTTAAGAACATTATTAAAACCTAATTAAACCGGTTAATAAAAAAAACTATCCAAAGACTTTTACGTCGGACGAAATAAGCCGGTTTTTATTGTTCTAAACCGATCGATGTGACAAGAACTTTTTCAAAATGTTCCCCGAAAAACCGGTTTCAAAATAACGGTTTCCGGATCGAAATCGAAATGAAAAAAAAATCCGTCTGTATATAATAACGGTTTGAAAATTTAACCGGTATCTGAGCCCTGCACGTAATATTTAACTGAAAAATCAGAGCAAGCCTCGACAGTTCAGGGAAGGCAAACCCTTGAGAATAGCGTTATTAAGACACGGGTCGTTACCCTACTCGGATGGCTCGCTAATTTGCTTAAATAACATATTTAATTCTTTTGTGGTGAAGAGACCCTTTGTACGTAATACAAAGGTCCCTAGGTAACAAGGTCTGTGTGATCCGTCGGCTGTAGGTTGCTCCTTGTCATTGGTGGTTAACGGAGAGGTACACAGATTAAGATTAAGTATGTTTAGTAATTAACAATCGGTTTTCGAGAGTTTTGACGAATCGAATATACCGAAATTTGGTGGTGTCGATTCAACCCGTGGGATGTGACGTCGTAGGATGAGTCGACCTCAGTTTATGAATGCCTGGTACAACGGTATAGTATAACATTACGATTTAATTTACTTTTAATGGGTGGAGACGAATGGGAATATAGTATTGTATGAAAATTCCCATTCGTCTCCACTGGGGCCGTTGGGGTTGGGGGCCAATGAGAATAACTGCCTGTAGGTAAGCATATAAGTTAAATGTACTTAGTTAAGTAAACACGGACGAAGTTTTTGAAATCCCAGAGGGATTAGAACTAGTTTGGTGTAAAATATAGTCTGTACCCCTACCATGAGTTAATACGTAAAAACGTGCACTGTAACGTTAACTGTTTGACTTTGTGACTAGTGTGTCCGCTCGCTTGCCACACAGCGCGACAAATCGCGATATTTTGCGTTGCAGACATGCCTCAACTGTTAACGGCCAATTTTTCCACGTAAACCGTACGTCATATGCACCGTAACGTCAATTTCATCCACCTATTAACATGCGTAAAATACGAAAAAAATGCCGATTGTATGACTATACCTCGCATCGTGCGTAGAAGCAGTAATTTCTGGGTCGACTGAGCGGCTCGCATCGCATGAATAACGCAAGGCGTAGGCAATTGGTTTTATAGTGCATGTACCTATCAACTCATGGTAGAGGTACTATTGTGCTGTGGACGGATACTAGTGGATATGCGGTTACAATTGCGCCATACAGTGATGTAACGCGGTACCACAACATTAACGGATATGTCCGGAATACATTCCATTGCGTATCGTAGCGAATATAGAATGGGATACACTAAAGTCTATTAGCCTTTTTAATAAATGTGGAGTAAGGTCGGAGTAGTGAAAACATGCTTTGTCTTTTTCCGTTACAAAACTTTCAAAGTTGACAGACAGAAACAAAAAATAGCAATATAATTCCGACCTAACTCCACGTTTATTTATAAGGTCATATGTGTTAAACGTAGTTTTAGAGCAGGATGGAATTGGGAAATGCAATTAGAGAATTGAGCCTATTTTCGAAAAAATATTCGAAATTTCAAAAGTCGTAGAGCGAATGTTGTTAGTCGGAAGGTAGCCCCGATCTGCTTTCATAATTCGTTCCCAATAACCCTGTATAACGAGATTCAGGTCAGAGCTACGCGAGTAAGCCCGGGAGGCACACCTAGTGACCTATAAGACCTATGCGATTTCGCAATACGTTTGTATAACAGGACTCAGGCCAGGACATAATTAATCCCGATATTCCCCCGGGAACAGAACTACGCGAGTAAGCCCGGGAGGCACACCTAGTGACCTATAAGAGCTATACCTATGCGATTTTGCAATACGTTCGTGTAACAGGACCCTGGTCAGGACATAATTTATCCCCATATTCCTACGGGAACGGAGCTACGCGAGATGCGAGTAAGCCCGGGAGGCACACCTAGTGATCTATAACAGCCATACCTATTTCGCAATACGTTTGTATAACAGGACCCAGGTCAGGACATAAATTCCGGCACACAGGTGTTTCTCCGGTCCCATTCGACCGAAACAAAATTCCCCGTTAAAAAAGTCCCGCGCTCGCTATTTGCCTACATTTTTAACGTCGACCCTCGTACGACATGTGCCCTACACTCACATGATTTTATATTACAATTGCTCGGAATTGAGAGCGTTTTAAGTATTTGCTTGACCGAATTTCCGGGTGAAAGCCCGCCTTTCTTGATTTAGAAAATTGTACTTTTTTTTTGTGAACGACTAGCAGCGTCCCACGGTTTCGCTGGCGTAAGTCTCGATTCCGTGGGGATTAAAAAAATGTTCTTGTAACTGACATTTTTTTCTTCAGAAAGATGTATCAAATCGTAGTCTATAATTAAAAAAATATCTACAAATAAAAATCGATTATGAATAAAAAAAAATATCGAAGAATCATTTATTTTAATAAGTCTTGAACAGTAGATTTTAAACTGTAATATTATACTACAAAATACCTAACTTGAATTTTATTCAAAGCATTGCATAATATTTCGATACGAAATATTTTTAAGTTTTCCATTATAATAATAGTTTCTGATTTTAAAATGGCTTCCGTGTCCTAGTTACTTTAAAGCCGATCGTCCACTGTCAACTAAACTAAGTAAGAACTTAGCTTCACATAGTTGAGACTGATTTAATATACATATGCATCTGCCGGAGACAACGCTAACTATGCTCACTTGTATAAAAAACTGGCGGTATAAGCTAAGCTAACATAGTTTAGTTGGTATTGGACGATCGTCTTAACCCTTCTTCTGCAATAAGTAGGTAAGTATATCTAAAGCGCAACGTAAAATAAATAAAACTCTTGAAAACGAAACATGAAAACGCGAAACATGAAAACATTTTCATGGTAAATAAAGACTTTGTATTTTTAAAAAAACTTTTCATATTTGAGATATCTTCTTAGTTTCATCCCTCTCGGGAGCCCAGAGTCCATTAAACCCCTAATTTATTTGAGGTCGGCACAGTCATCATTGACTAAACCTACTGTAAATAGATTTGGCAATATTTTTATCGCCAACTGCCTGCGTGGCACTAGGGTTGGTCTCAAGCAGGCGGCCAGCCATAAAAAAGCTTGGGACCAAGTAGTTGACCCACCTCCTCACCGTGAGAGAACTCCAGATACGCTAGTCTCCCCCAGATCCCCTAGTCGCCCTTAGTCGAAAGAAATGGGGTGACCCTATTCTAAGCCGGGGCTACACAAACGAAAACGAAAAAAAGAATACCAAGCTCAAATAACACAAATTTAACTTAGGGGTTGGATGGCGTTGTGTGATGTTCACAGAATTAATTTATTTCTAGCTGCGCCCTGCGGTTTCACCTGCGCTAGCTCCGATCCCGCAGGAATATCGAGATAGAAAGATAGATAAGATGTTAATCCAGATCTTCAGCCATCGGTGTACCAAGTTACATCACAATCGGTTCAGTAGTTTATTGCATGAAGGAGTAACAAACAATCTCGTTTAATTACTTACACACCAACTTTCAACTTGCAACCCACGGTTTCAACCGCGTAAGTCCCGATCCCGCAGGAATATCAAAATAGAAAGAAAGCATCCAGATCTCAAGCTTTCTGCATACCAAGTAAACGAGTAAAAAAGTCAAGGTAAAGGTCTAGAAGCGTTGAGCGTTGAAACAATGCTAAAAGTAATAAATACCACGCGATTAAAACCAACAAATGTCTGTAATTTTGATACAACACCGTGAAAACAGAAGAAAAATCTAAGAGAGTAAAGTATCTAGATAAAAAATAGCCTATGTGGTAGTCCAGATCTCCAGCCACCTGCATACCAAGTTACATTACAATCGGTTCATTAGTTTTTGCGTGAAGCAGCAACAAACATTCCCCTTTACTTACTTACACAAGCTTTCACCTTTATAATACTGGTAGGATACAAAATGTTCCATTTCAGTATAATTAAACTACTCCATTACAACATTTCCGATACAACTTTTCAACTAAATACAATTTAAAATCTGACATAACTGAAACTTTTAACTCTGCCCAATAACCGGACCGCAAAGTTTTTAATAATCCCTTATTCACGTCCAGTGTAAACCGGGCCTTTCTCAGGTGAGCAGGAAATGAAATTCCTGGACCCTTTCTCGTCCTTTCAACATTAACTCCCAACTATCTTTTTGGACTTAGGACTTTTTATCGGCCGATTATTGTGGTATCTTGGAGCAATGTTGGTCTCTAGTAGACATCACACCACGACTTTCATTGCGTGGGTTCAAATCAATATGTCTTATATGTTTCAGTTCGGCAGTTGTATTTTAAATGGAAGACTGGGTTATCTTAGTCTGCCTACGACATAAGTTAGCAAAAAATAGTGATTTTATACGCGCAACCGTATATAATAATAACCATTGTTACCAAATCCCTAACCTAAAATACTGGCCGCCATTTTGTGGAGACAGCCATTTTGAAAGTATTACAATAAAGCTAAACCTGCGATTCATGCGTATCTACAGACTATAAAACAGTTTTTCATTTGTTGCACCGGGTCGTTAAAAAGTCGTGAGATGTGCGGTACAGAGGTTATTTCGCTCTCTCTCCCACTCATGGGTCTTATGGGCAGGCGCAGTACTGCGCATTATTGCTATCGAAAAGCGAGTCAATATCTTAACAATATCCTCACAGCTCTAACCTTACTGACCAGTGTGCAGCGAGTAAAAAAAATTTCATTTGTAAAATAGACGCCTCCTACTGACATCGGCCGGAACGGATAACACCTTTAGGCCAAGTAGAGTATTCTCATCCGTCCCGGTACAGAAGACCGGAGCGGATGAGACCTAGCCAAAAAAGTCCGTCGTCTGTTACGACCCCAACTCCCAACTATCGTTTACCCGTTTCCCCGACATTGTTCTAACGAAGATCAGATTGTCCGATCCCCATAGAATATTCGAGAAACAGTAACGTTAACGATTCTACGTTTCACGTTTCGGGTGTTTAGGTTAATTATTTTGTGCGTTGCTCGTTGTTTTACCGTTTTGTTTGGGTTGTTCTGTAATATAGAAAGGTATTGTTGCGATTATAGAGTAGCCGTTTTAATATGTAGATGAGGATGGAAACTGACTACGAAGTTTAAGGAAGGTTGATAGTTCGATTTATAGGTTAACAAAGGATGCATTTCTTTCCTTGTATCATATCGGACCGGTTGTTCGCGAATATCTTATTAAGAGGACATTCTACCTACTCTGTTCTTCATACATATACTTTATAAACGTAGTGGACTGTTTTCTCCCTGGATAAAGACATTAGAGCAAATATGTTTATAGATTTTTCTTCTGTTTTTGCGATGTTGTATTGAAATTAAAGACATTTTTCGGTTTGAATCGCGTGGTGTTTATTACTTTTAGCACTGTTACAACGCTCAACGATTCGAGACCTTTCCAGGTCCCTTCTTCAGGATTGACAATCTGATCCTAAAAGTAAAAAACACCACGCGATTCAAACCGAAAAATGTCTTTAATTTTAAATATGTTTGCCATAAAACCTATATCTGCGATGACCACAGCCCCTACATTTTAATTTTATTCATTTTCTATTTTTTCTGAATTTCATTTCCATTCTAATTGGATTATTCTATATTCCTATACTAGATTGTCCCAATTCTATACCGGGGCTACACTGCAAACCACATTTTCATATCAAAAGTTAAATTCGTAGTCATTGTGCGAACGTCCCAATAAAGCCTTCATAATACTAATCCTTCTAACTACGTTACCGCTAAGTTAAGTCTCGTCTTAGTTTCAGCTAAGTCGAGCTTTGTAGGTCGTAACCTAGCGTAATTGTCGGCATTCACAATACGATGAGTTACCTTAGTAATTCGACTTAATAGGTGTTCTGTGTTACTGTCACACAACACAACACATTGTTATCGAATGTTAGGTAGTTATAAGCAACTAACTATCATCTCTGTGTTGTCAGGGATTTGGTCTACCCCTGAGGTGGAGGAAGGACCTCGAAACGTGGGGCGAAACGACTAACTTTCATCTGTCTGTTCTTCAGGGGTTAAGTCTACCCCAGAGGAAGTGGTCTGGAAGGACCTGGGCCGAAACGTATGGACATGCTCGGGTTAAGATCTAGCCGACGCAAAAAACGAAATTAAAATATACTTAGTAAATTTATTTTTTTTGTACCATAAAATATTATTTTATTATGAAACGCCTATAAAACATAATTAAAATTAAAAACTAAATTAAAACTAAAACTGATTAAAATAAAACTAAAATAAATCTAAATCAGCTAAACTTTTGGTGAAGGGAAAAGTGCCCAGAATACTGGCTGCATTGCCCCGTTGTATACAAATACTTATTTTCTGGGCAAAATACAAGCCAGCATTCCGGTCACCCGAAGCCTCCACCAAACGTTTAGCTAGCTCTCTGTACAGCTCCAGAGCGGCCGGCCCCCACGGACCTAAAGTCTCCAAAATAAATAAACTTAGTAGTTTCTTAACACATCTCTACCGTAGCGCCCCTTAGCGTTCTAAATCGTTAAAACACCTGACGCATAATTATACCGCCCCGTGGCTGTCAATGGTAAAAATTAAAATACAAATATATTTTATTAACCAAAAACTTACCCTTTATTTAACATATAACTAAGTTATGTAGTTATCTAACATTTGTTTCTGTCTGTCAACTTAGAAACTTCATGTCACAGTAAAAGACAAACGATACACAGGTTATCTGGACTGCTAGCAGAAGGCCACAAAGAAGAATCTGATACACAGGTTATGCAGCTGTTATTCATCGTTTATAAGTAAGCAGGTTAATCATTGCAATCTAAGGATTAACTGCAACCCCTACAAAATACTCGGAATGACACGAAAGTACTTATAAAATCTTAAACTTAAATCATATCAATGCAAAAGCATTTCTACAGAATCCCTACGTAACGTGAAACCTCGTACGTTCGAAGATACAGGCTCAAAGATCTCCTACTCAGGATTATTGGCTTCTTCTAGCTCCGTGAGGCGAGATTAGCTTTCTGAATGTTTACATCCACCACTAACTTTGTAGTTTGTTACTGAGAACTTGGATACGGTGGTATATTTATACTACGGTTTAGAGTAACCATATTCCTTGTGGGTTTTTAACCACCGACTGAAAAGAGGGGTGATATAAGATTGAGGTATACGGATTTAAACTTACGTGGATATTTTCACTACAAACGTTATGAACAAACAAACTTTTACAAACAACTTTCTTTTTGTTTCGTAAAATAAAAAATTAGTGGCTAAAATCGAGCTCTGTCAAAAACAAATCTTACCCCGTTATTTAATAATATCTATTTGTAGTTTGTTATAGATGGAGGTGTCTGTCTATTGCATCGTAGCTTACGAATAGATACAGCGATTTTAATGTGGTTTCTTTGATGCGCTTGCTTGCTTGCGTTCAATTCACACTGAAATCACAGTTTTTTGGTGATGATGGAATAATTTTTTTTATTATTATTTTAGTATAGCTTACTATACTAATATAGTACCTATAATATCGATAAATGTCGTAGAGTCGTAGGTGCCACATGGATAAATGGACGAAAGATACCTAATCCAGGAGGGTGACTGCGGTTCTTTCGACACGACAACGATACGATAATTCCGGCCGATACGATGATTCTACTTTCACACTGTGATAGTAGGGTGACAGTAGAATCATCGTATCATCGGCTGGAATTATCGTATCGTTGTCGTGTCGAAAGAACCGCAGTAATCCTGCTGTCTAGTTAGTTAGTCATTTGACTATAGCTAAGCAAGCTATTCCTTGTAATTGTAAGCTCTTTCGATAAAATGTATGTGGTCTATGGTTACTAAAATAACCCTAGATATTTTATAGAAACATCCATAAACGCCACCTTCATGAAATTATGACACCTTAGAGAGTTTAACTACCTCTTTTTGTGACGGTCAGAGGGTCATAGGAATAACGGGCCGAAGTTAATCGACCACGAATAATATTAATACTTATTAAACATAATGAACGCTTACATGACTGCTGGTGCGAGAGATCGTTATACTACGAGTACCAAATTATTTACATTTATAAGTCATTAATAACTGGGCCCTGATTCCCTTATTAAATTTGGCCGAATTTCATTTCAACATCATCGTTAATTGCAATAATATACTCAAAATGAAGCTGTTACTTGTAATCGAAACTTTATTGACTTAAAAATGTATGCAAAGCGGTATTCTCCAATGAAAATTGTATCGAAAAATGGCCAATGTTATTTGACAAACTTCAAACTGGCGACTATCTTCACTGACTGGCTTAACGTACTCGCCCTAACTTACAAAGTCTAAAGTACGATTATATTTTAAAGTTAACGTGTAGGTATGATTTTGGATGAATGTCTCTGGCATCAAACCGGTTTGTAATTATTTATTTGAATTGACAGGCTGATGCGCTCTTTCGTTTGACCCGCGGTTTACGAATTAACGAACAATCGATATGTTTTCAAAGAAGCTTAAATTTCGATGTTTATTTCAAAATTGTTTGAAACCACAGTACGAAATTCGATCATTACTTCGTTCGTACCTTTGACTCTTTAAATATTGTTTTACCTTCATATTTTGCAGTCGGCCTGTAGCTAGTTTTTTTTACATTTAAACATAACAACCGACCGGCTACCCAGCGATTATCCGACCGAAACTCAGAGGCCCTACTTTATTTCGTCATTAAGAAATTATTGCTCGATCCGACCGATAATTTTCTTCAGCAGTTTCAAACAAATTTGAATTTCGAACGTCAGAAATTATCGGTCGAAAGAAACGCAGTAGCCCTGCTGACTTCAGCATCTGACGACCAATAATTCCCAAATGACGAAATAAAGTAGGGCCTTAGTATTTGATATTATATTTCAAAATAAGGCTTGTCTTTTCGAACTAATATTTTATTAAACATCTAAATTTCATACATTTGAGTCTATGTCAGGCTTATAAAACCGTTCACTTCGCTTTACTTCGTAGTAAATACCTAAGTTTTACAATTGTTCATTGTTTCAGTACAACAAGGCAGGTATTATTTATTCACTTGGAATACTTTAGAATTGAAAAGCGAGAGGCTTTCTATAACGCTCACTAGAAAATAATTAGTATTTGCTTTTCGATTGAAATATATAACTAGGTACAAAATAAATGAGTTTTTTTAAACCATTTGTATCAAAAAAGGCCATTAATATTTAAAATGGAACGCGCGAAAGATAAATTTATTTAAACGTGTATGTAGGTAGGTTTAGGTATAAAAACTGGAGATCTAGATAAATACTTTGTCACCTATATTTTATTAAAAGTAAGCTTAGAAATTAAGATAGAAATACAAGTAATGTAAAAGTTGTCAATACTAAACTTATCTAAATTTTTTGTTTTTAACAGGAAAAGTTTGACGTCCTGCAAAATTGATAAACATAAAACATGATATGGTGTTACATCATTAAGGATCCTTAGGAGTAATGTTAATTCTAATATTTCCAGCACGGGATCGGGACTTATGTGGGTGAAACCGAAGAACGATGCAAGTCTTTACTAATATTACAAAGAGGATTGTTTTTTTTGTTTGTTTGTAACGATTGGGCTCCGAAGCTACTAGACTAATTTTAAAAAAACCTCACCAATATAAAGCTACATTATCGAGGAGTGGTTTTGATCCCGATTTTTACACAGAATCGGGACTTACGCGGGTGAAACTGTGGGACGCAGATAGTTTCAAATAAAATCGTTAATTTCCTGAAGCGTTTGCTTTTAAACGAAGTTACTGAAGGCTCCGAATGAAATTCTGGCGTAAACAGCTAGAACTCGCAAACGAAAAGGAAAAACTCCGTTGATTCGATTTGCCGATGGCTCGCCCATCGTCACCTAGAACTTGGCTTAGCACCTCTGACTATTTTATTTTTCACTCAGCAATTTTCAATTTTGTTTGCATTCCGAACCGAAAACGATGGTTTAAATTTTACTGGAGGTAGATTTTAGTTTAAAAATAGCTCAGAACTAGAGCGCTATCTAGAGCGTTTCTGGTCTGGGTGTTTCCATTTACATATCTATACATATAATAAAATCGTAACTCAGCGGTGTCTGTTTTTGAAAGATATAAAAAAAATATAAATTGGAGGGATACCTATTAACGCAGTAGAACCCATTTCTCTGTTTTTCTGGTTGTCTGTTTGTCTGTTTGTCTGTTTGTCTGTTTGTCTGTTTGTCTGTTTGTCTGTTTGTCTGTTTGTCTGTTTGTCTGTTTGTCTGTTTGTCTGTTTGTCTGTTTGTCTGTTTGTCTGTTTGTCTGTTTGTCTGTTTGTCTGTTTGTCTGTTTGTCTGTTTGTCTGTTTGTCTGTTTGTCTGTTTGTTTGTTTGTCTGTGCCTTTGTGCCCGCTAATCTCAGAAACGGCTTAACCGATTTTGACCAAATTTGGACCCCGATTGACATATAGGCTATTTTTTATCCGGATATTTAGTCCGGTTATCCGGATAAAGTGTTTTTTTTTGCTATTACTTAATTAGTTTGAATGTTGTATTGAAGAAATATGTTGAGTGGAATCAACACATGATTAACCGGATATCCGGTCGAAAATAAAAAACCGGATATCCGGTTTTTTTTTCAGGAAATTCCTCAAATACCCTATACCTATGTCTGTCCATATATCCGGATCCTTTGGACATACGGAAATTCTTTATAATGGCTGTTTTAACCGACTTTAAAAAAAAGAGGAGCTGCTCAATCTACCCGCATATTATTTGTATGTGAATGTGTTCACGCCGTACTCCGGCATTTAAAGTCCGATTTCGATCATTCTTCTTTAATTTTGAAAGTGAGAGTCTCGAGTTGGTCCCATAAATTGTTGGTGAAGATCTGATGAGAACCTTCGGAATGATGAGCAGAATAGCATCTCACAATGATGTTAATTACTAATTTTTGGACTTCCATCAATAGAATCGGCTTATAAAGAACTAGGTACAAATTGATAAACCACCTGAAACCACCTTCTCAAAAAATCCTCAGTGATTAAAGTTACGGTTACAATCTTGAAAATGCAATAAAATGGATTAAAAAATATATCTGTAATCGGGCAGTTTTACTGGGTAGATGCAGATTGCATGTAGTTTATGTGGCACAATGGCAGCTATGGATTCCGAGTCGAGGGTTCCGCGTTCGAATCACAGACGGACGCATTCCCTTTTTAAGGAACGGTGGCCTACCGAGCCGAGTGATGGCTACCGATTCGACGGCTGCGCGTTCGAGTCACGAGTCCCGGACACGACGTTACGTTTTACCCTCCAGATGGTCGTCCACCTTGCCGTTGTGAGGAGACTCAGTAGCTGAAAGCTGAGAGCGCACGAGGTGGGAAACCGGGCTTGCCTGGCTTCTAACCCGTAATCTCGCGTCAGCGGGCTCGGGGATCCTTTCCGCAAGAAAAGGCCCGCGTGGTAGACAACCACTATAAAAATCACCTCAGCCTCTGGCGGTGAATTGGGGGCTTTGGGGACCTCGAGACGGTGGCGTGACCGTGCCGAGGGAGGGGAGACGGAGAGGGGTTGTCTATCGGGCAGATGCAGAGATGAGGCTTGGAAAGGCCGTCGTTGTCGGGATGTAGTCCATGAGGAATTTCCACTGGCTTTGACACTTGTGGAGCGAGGGACACCATGGGGGTTTACATTAAAAGCCTATGGTAGGGAGCCCAACGAGATTGGCCAGACGGTGACGGACATTAGCCACGTAAAAAAAAAGAATCATGTAGTTAAGCTGCCCGACTATAGCTTACATAACAGATAAGTCGGTTGCACTGTATTTAGGAGAGCTCAATATTATTGTTTTGTCCTTTTGTTCGAAGTCGGGTTTCGATTTTTTTTATTTTTTTCGATAAAGGCTACTTCTTATAAGCACGCAACACGTTACCCACCGCTGCGCTGTGCGAAATCTACACTTAAATAGACTCTGCCATGATTATCTTCTGCTCAGCAACATACTTCCCTGGTCGTCCGTTCAAGCACAGCGATGGGTGGGTAGTCCGAAAAACGCTGACGAATTCGCGGGCACAGCTATGCATAATATGTTTTGTATTTACAAAGAAAATAAGTAATATAATCAATTAATATTATTATGTTCGTGAGGAGCTCATTGCCCTAGCTGTACCTGCCGATCTTGAACGGTCGTGCGGGTTAAGCAACGCTTGGCGCGGTCATTACTTGGACGGGTGACCGAAAATTTGTGTGGCAAAAAAATGATTTTCTCGAGCTCCTCCGTGTTTGGAGGGCACGTTAAGCAGTTGGTCTCGGTTGTTATCTCGGATAGCTGTCGTTAGGTCAAGTGAGAGGCCTTAGAGCGATCTGAAAACTCTAACACTAGGTGAGCCACACCACTTCACAAAAAGAAGAAGAATATATTCGTAATATAATAAATAAATAGGTATTATAATATTCGTTGTCTAGTCACCTTAACACAAGATTGTAATTGCTAACTATGGGGCTTGATGGCCATGTGTGAAGTTCATTTGTAAACCAAATGAACTGTTTGTTTGTTTTGTTTGTATTTGTTAAATGTACTATAGATACCAGCTATTATCATTTGTCTTCAAAATAAATGACAATGTAGATATTATCGGGCCTTCTCCCGCATATTTTCAATAGATTTTGCAAAGTACTATCTATAAAAATATGAATAATAATACTCAACCTCCGAGTGGATGTTTTTCTGGCATAAATATTAGATAGTCATTCAATTACGAAGCGTTGGTAGTGTTTACACGCTGCACACTGCACTCTATATTGTGGCACTAATCGAGTGTCGGGACTAAAAACTAAACACTATTATTTAACACCAAGTGCGTCCCGCCGTGGTTTTACCCACGTCAGTCTCGATCCCACGGGATTTTTCAAAATTCCTTACTTAATGGTTCTTTACTCACAGCAAAGTACACACTTTGCAAATTATATGTCTCTAGAACCAGCGGTTTGGGCTCTGCGTTGATATATAGATCAGTCAAAACTTTGAATTTTATATTTTACTTGGTGCAAAGGATTGCTATTGTCATATTGATTCTTTTGTGCCGAGTACAATCAGAGATGGTTTATTTATTGACGACCTCTGTGGCGCGTCGTGCGAAAGCGCAACTACAATGCAGGAGGTTGCGGATTCGATTCCCGCCGGGTGCAAGTATTTATGCTTTTAAAATAAATATTTGTGTCTGGTCTGGGTGTCCCTCTATGTATAATATGTATGTATTTACAAAAGAAAAATAAATATAAGTATTATATCCGTTGTCTAGTCACCGTAACACAAGCTTAGTCGCTTACCACGGGGCTAGATGGCGCTGTGTGTTGTTCACAGAATTTATTTATTTAAAAAAAAAGTTTATCCCAATATTCCCGCGGGATCGCGCCTCACGCGGGTGAAACCGCGGGGCGCAGCTAGTAAAGAATAAAGAATATAATTAAACGTGGAATAAAATGCACTTCATATTGATGCAAATTGACTGTGTAAAATTAAATCATACTCATAATCAAATTACAAACAGAATTGAATGAAGAGTCAAACAACGTGTCGACTCGAACAAACAACTAGGTATGAACAAATATTTGGTGTATTTGAGAATGTTTGTCAAAGACGATTTTTTTCGAGTAAAATCGAAAAAAAAGTATAGAAGATACGATAGTATTTTATAATCTTATTATTGTGGAGTAAGGTCGGAGTAGTGAGAACATGCTTTGTTTTTTTTTCGTGACAAGAGTTGACAGAAACAGACAGTAACAAAAAGTACTATAGTTATTCCGACCTTACTCCTCGTTTATTAATAAGGCTATTAGATTTAAAATCATTCGCTCTGGTCGATAGCTATTATGGACAAGAATAGCGGGAAAATCAAAAATCCGTAATCCTTACTTATAAATATAAACGATGATTAACAGATGACTAAGTTATGTAACGTTTGTCTCTGTCTGTCAACTTTAAAACTTCAAGTCACAGTCAAAGACAAACGATACATAGTTTATGCAGCTGTTAATCAGCGTTTATAAATAAGGAGGTTAGGCTTTAGGTACGCGCACTGTTAATTTGTCTTGAAACTACACTAAAATTTTGGGAACAATGTCACTCCTACCTCCATACACAAAAAAATTCAACGATAATGGTCATGAAAAAATCAACAATTTGTGATGAACCTAACAGCGACTTTCCCCCTTGCTGATAAACGGTGATTGTTTGTCTCTCACTGTGATATGAGGTTTTAAGGTTGACAGACAGACAATCAAATATGATTAAATAACGGGGTATTCACCATGTTTAAATTTGTTTTCTAATGGAGCTCTATATTTCGCCAGTAATTTCAACCGGCTTGTTCACGAGGCTGGAAATTGCTGGTAGGTGATGACAGTTAGGGCAGTGAAAACAACCATATAAGTTTAAAATAGTTGACAGACAAACGTTACATAAGAGGATGTGAGTTTAGCCCTTATATACTAATATTATAAAGAGGAAAGATTGAAATACTGAAATAAATTTGTGTGTGTATGTGTGTGTGTGCGTCTGTATGTTTGTTATAAATAAACTCAAAAACTACTGGACCGATTTCAAAAAAAATTTCACCGTTAGAAAGCGACATTCACCCTAAGGCTACTTTTGATCCCGATATTCCCACGGGACCGGGACTTACGCGGGTGAAACTGCGGGACGCAGCTAGTTGCATATCGTTTTTTTTTTTTAAGAAATACTGCTACAAATATTCATCCAAAGTTTACCGCTTTGCCTTTTAGTTAACTTAATAGTATAGATTAGAATTGTTTTCTGTGTTGTTCTACTAATAATATAGCCGAATCGGTCCCCGGCCCAGTCCTAAGTAAATATTCCAGATTTGAGCCGGAGGCGTGGTAATGAAGTGCCACATCCTCGTAGCGACATGGATTGATCATGGAAACGGTCAAGATCGAGTCGAAATGTCACCGACACGGTCCCGTATAAAAACATGTGTAAAAAAGTACCCATTCACTTGCATGGATAAGTGTGAAAATGAATGTGGTTTAGATAGTTTGAACTATGCAGGCTTTATTTATTATATTATTAAATTAACAGAACTCGCGTCTTCAGGTCAGGAGGGTTACTGCGGTTCGTTTCGATACGACATCGATACTGGCATACGATGATTCTACTGTCACATTCTGATAGTAGGCTGACAGTAGAACCATCGTTATGACAGTATCGTTGTCGTATCGAAACGAACCGAAGTAACCCTCCAGTACCCTAATATCTTAACGAACTACACCACACGAGTTCCCAAAAATCAGTCTCGGGTCGGTTGATAGGTCCACGATCTAGTTCTATCTTCTAGCCTTGCTATTATAAAGTGAGTTTTAAGACCAGACCTGGATTAAACCACCGTTTAGGCATAGCAAATCGTGGATTAAACCAGGTCTGGCACTTAAAACTCATTTTATAATACCTAGCATGGTGGGGGACTGACCCAAAGACGCGAGTTCAAATCTCGCCGCGAGTGAATTTTTGAACATGTATTTATCCTTCAAAATATCCCAAGTTGATCTGCCTAAAGCAATAAAAAAAATAACAATGTTACTTTGTTGTTTAAACAGAGCTTCAACACTGGTTTTTCAATTGACACCTAAAGAACCCTAAAAAAAAAACATCGGAAAGAAATAATCTATTTCTTTTTTTCTTTTGATATATTTTCCTCATATTGACACGAAGGTTTTTGATCACGAACCTCGTGTGTTTCATCATACGTCGCCGTTGCGTATACAATCATGTAACATTTTACATACGACATTTAATTTACCTTAACGTATATTAATATTCCTGTGTCTGCTTTTCTTACACATGTCCATGACAATTGTTACATACCCATCGTATCCCAAACTAAGCAAATTAACTTTTAACTATGGAGCCAAAGTCAACTGTCAACTTAACTAGGATAGTTTAGCTTAGCTCACCACTAAGCCACACACGCACCACTGCATGAAAAAAATGACTAACCATGCGAAGTTAAGCTAAACTAAAAACAAAATTATCATAGTTTTGACCCAAGACTCAGTAGTTCAGGCTATTTGATGCAGTTAATACGAAAAATAATGGGCTCTTATAGTACCTTGATGAAGGAATGTACATTTTTCGAGTAATCAAAGTTTTTACTAGTAATTATTGTTTTTTCATGCAACTCCATTTCGCTCATTTCTATGCAACCAGATAAGGACCGATAAATATTATATATCGCCATTTTCAAGAAATTGTTTGGGAAATTCAACATTTTAGGAAGTTTAACATTTTGGCACTAAAGGGTTGTATTAGGTACCTATATAAATATGAAATAATGAAATAGAATCACAAGTATATAAAACTAGCTTGTAATCAATTTACAAAAATGTAACAGGGATCCTGGACTATATCCTTCCTACACGTTAAAATGAGAACAATTTCATGTGTCCTTAGATAGTAGAGCACGTGTCTTCACGCGTCACGAGCGCAATGCTCGGCGCGTTCTGATTTGCAGATAAATTAAATTCTAGCGACCAGAGGTCAGGTTACATAGAAAACGCCGTCACATATTACATACCTACTGGATAGTAATAAAATAGTAGCTAGGAAACTGGGATTTCTGGAGAAGGCGACTTTACATTTTCCGAATTACTTCATATCTAAGAAGTTAATTCTGTAGAAAACTCACGGCCATCTCACGGCAGAGTCCGCGTTGAGTTTTCATATTGGTATTCTATAAATTTCATTGATTGGATAATTCGGTTGCGCGCTAGAGCGGCAGCTGCGAGTTAAACTGAAGCTAGAGCGAGAAGAAGAATAAAAGAAGTGTGAGTGAAGAGGGAAGTGATTAGTTAAATGATGTTCCAGTTTTATAGAATAACCTTATGAGAGATATATTTGTTTATAGTAATATCACGAAAAAAAGGGATATACCTAGTGGTCCCATTAAGTATTGAGCGATATCAAATATTTTTACTACAGCTCCGCTTCTCTCGTCAATTCCCAGTGTCACCCGTGGTGATGTCAGAGGTTTATACAAGGTACATATCATTCTTTTTTTTAAATTCTACCATTATAGAAGAACGACCAGTGAATACAACTATTCATTTCTATTCAGTTTCGCCTGAAGGTGAGTAGTGTTTTTTTTAACTTGTTTTTAGTCTTTACTACATGTATTTTTACAATTTAATTTTAAAAATCTACAACGTTTGCATTTTTATGAACTTAGGAATTGACGAGTAAAGTATTATTAGGGTGCGTGTTGTTCGCGTCCGTTAGATTAAGCCCTTGACCTTGGGGTGCTACAGGAATAAAAGATTCGTACATTTGATTGGTGCATGCTATGACTACGACTCACAAGCTTTCGCATTTTAAAATATTCCTAGTATTGGTAACAGAAAATACATTTTTCTTGAATTATTCAAGTGTCTTGCTGCTACCTAGGGACTGTAGTTGACTAAGAGTTCAGCGAACTAATAACCTGTGAGACGAGGCACCGCAGACCGCACATGCCACACGCCACACGGCACACGTTCGTCGCAACTCGCTTTCATGATAAGAAGGCACTAAAGACAACTTTGCTCACGAATTCAGTTTAGAACTCGGTAATGAGTTTTTCGGAATAAAAAAGAAAATAAATCTCTGGTTCGAAAACAAGTGAAAACAAGTGTGAAACCAAATAGGTAGGTAAGAATAATATTATATGTCTTCTAAGGTCTTAGAAGCTGATAGTAGAGAGCTGAAATTTGGAGAGAGTGTTCTTTAATAATAAAGAACATTAAAAAAAATTAAAAAAAAAGATTGATATGTACCTAGCAAAAAATATTTATTTTTTACATCTTATGATGTAGGCATCCGATAAGAAATATTTTTTTGAAATTCTCACGAGATCGAGAGTGTAATATATATGTGATTAATAAACCTGAATATTATTTCGCGAAGGTACGCGTATTTCATATTGTTTTTTTTGTTCCATATCTAAAATACAGAGTGCGTTAGGTAAACGGGCACACTCTTAACAGGGAGATGAATAGATGTGGTGAAAAATCCCACCTTTTCACACGAAGCGTGAGCTAAACCTGATATTTTATTTCAAACTTCAACGTGATAGTTTTAGTTCATTTCGCGGCGTTTAAACTCGTTATTTTACGCCTTTGGTGAACTCCATCTCTGTTTTATTTGTTCGCCGAGCATGCGATCCGCATTGCTGATGTTTTTGGAAAGATATGACTTAACTCTGAAAGATTATTATACCTAGCTATTCAATTTTATTATACCCCGAGCAGGTAGACAAATAACAGCGAGTAAATATGTAAATTTCATTGCTTTCGAGACACTTTAGCGACACATCGCCCTCGCTCTGACAAGGTCACAGTAATATGAAGTGTATTAATAAATAATATTTATACGTATGAATTAATATGGTTTAAAAATGTACCTAAAGCTATTTCATAGGATCTAATTGCGTCTAGATATTTAATATTTGGAAAATCTGTGTTTACTTACTCGACCATGCGCACTCAAGAAATCGTCAATAACTTCAAACATTTTCGCTTATATTTCTAAAAATGTACAGTTTTCACAATGACTGATAAACTAAAGAGCTGCATTCAGTCTTACAAATTATGTATCGTTACTAAACCTACCTACCGCACTATACCTAGAGTTACATTACTAGTAGCATAATATAACTAATATAGTGACTGAGGGTCCTATTGTCATGAAATTCGGGAGGGGGTGTTATTTGTGATGTGTAGATATCCATTGAGAAAAGGTTTCTAGAATATCCCGCGAAATCGGGACTTACCCGTGTAAAACCGCGGGGCACTGAATTACCAGTGGTTTAGGCTGTGCGACGAATATAGTTCAGCCAGTCGATCGGTCTTACCTTGAATTTTATATGAAAGACTAGCTGCGCCCCGCGGTTTCACTCGCAGGATTTTCCAAAAACCCTTTCTTAGTGGATGCCTACACATTACAAAGAACACACTCTCTAAATTTCATTTATCTAAGAGCAGCGGTTTGGGCTCTGCGTTGATATATAGATCAGTCAGGACTTTGAATTTTATATAGGTGCTATATAGAAAGATAGATTGTTTTAAAATTCATCTACGTAAATGGTTGAATAAATAAACTATACTAAAATAAAATAAAGCTTTTGCTTTAGAATATAAACACAATACAAGCGTTTATTTTCCGAAACAAATTAGGTATGACACGAGGGTGGCTCCTTTTAAATGTAAACGACTTCAGAATAGCACGAAGATACATTGTGATTCCACTATTTCAAGATTCTAGATTTGTATCCGACTTAATGCAATTTCCGCAGCAGTACTTACACTCACCGGCACGGAAAGTGAGCCAAAGATGGAAATTTGGGACTTTGGCCATATTATCGTTTTTTTTCCGGGAACTGATCATGTAAATGTTTGGGACATTTGTAAATTAATAAAGTGGCTACGTTTTGCAACATGAATGGTTTTTTACCTGGTTTTTAATTTATTTATTTTTATGGACTAGGCTGGAAACAAAGTTTGTTAATAAAATTTTCGTAAGAGCTCTCAAAAAAACACATGAGTTTAAAAGTCAATATTTGAATTGTCATGCAACTTATCATTATTTCTTTGATTATTTACTCTCACACGTTGCTCTCTAAAAAATATATTTAAAAACCATTACCTAATGTCGCAAAACGTAGCCAGTATATAAATTTACAAAAGTCCCAAAGATTTACATGATCAGTTCCCGAAAAAAACGATTAAATGGTCAAAGTCCCAAATGTTAAAATTTGGGCCACTTTCCGTGACGGTGAGTGTATTTACAACAGCAATATATCTCGCTCTGAAATGAAATAACGGGATTTGTTAGCATAGTTCCAAGCGACGTACAGGGGTTGCTAATTGGGATATGTTTTCGCACCCTGCTCAAGGATCTAGAATATGTGTAGTCAATTTACAAGTGTTTGTTCCGAAGGATGATGGAGCGGGGTTTCTCAGCTCGTGTTTGCGTAACTTGGTATTAAATTCGTGGTTAGTGACGTCATTGTTTGAACGAAGATACACACACAGAATTTCGAATTTTGTTCAGAGCAATACTGTATTATGCATGTAGGTTCATACTTAGTTCCTAAGGTAAACTTAACTTGGTAATACATCGTTTGGCTTTTGAGAATTGACAACGTCATTTTTTAAAATTTTATCAAAAGAAAAGTATGTATGTCTGAATAAAATATCTTAGAGCTTCTACTGCTCGTGTGTTAAACGAATGACAAAAAAAAACTTTATACATGGGTACCTATTCAGTATTGTAGTTGTTAAGTTAGTTAAATTAGTCTTTAAATGTAGTTTGTTGTTTTATTTTGTGTTTTTGTTTGGGTGCTTTTATAGATTTTTAGTTTGTAGTTTAAGTTTAGAAATAATAGGTATAATAATTTGTTGTTTCGAAAAAAAAAACTGCTCGTGTGTTCATCAATTGAATTAATAAGTCCATAACGTTTTATAGAAAGAAGTTTGTACAATAAAAAACCACTTTTAAATTCGATTGTACCTACCTATCATATCATTGATCAATTCGAGTGTCACTCTCAGTTAAAATAAGACAAAAGTCATCGTCTGCGTCAAGCCTAAATCAATTTATCAGCTGTCTTATGTATGAAATTCAATTTCCAAGCAATTCGATAAAATTACATTTGTATTTTTTAGATTTTTCTGTTACACATAATAGTACCTACGCTGTAATAACAATATAACGAACAACCCCATGTAGACACAATACAAATACTCGTAGATTAGTTTTATAAAT
This sequence comes from Idaea biselata, assembly GCA_958496205.1. NCBI lineage: Eukaryota > Metazoa > Arthropoda > Insecta > Lepidoptera > Geometridae > Idaea > Idaea biselata. The sequence continues at coordinate 19,782,711 of OY292396.1, forward strand.
ATGCTTGGGTGTTGGGGAAAATTCGTGCATATACGACCTTAGATGAAAACAAAAATAGTAGATACGGTATATTCTAACATTGCGTTTTTGAAAAATGAGCTAGAAGCACCTAAATGCATTTTCATAAAATTATTGTATTTAAAAACATTTGTCTTTAAGAATGATTCAGGCATTTGTAAATAAGCAAAAAGGCATTCTTATGGATTCCAAAAAGATAATCGCAGCAGCACGTGCTCACGCGACAACGGTTCGACATACGACTGACGCTAGTGCGTCAGCTAGACGCAGTTTTATCGTCTCATTTTCCGAGACTAAGTAACGTATCTGCTGTTTTTTGTTTTTATCTAACCATACGATGCGCGACTGAAAAAACCAATCGAGCAGGTGCGAGTCGCGAGAATACAACATTATTCCAAAAATATCGTCCGAACCCGAAGCCTCGGCTCAGTAATTTACGGTCACCAAATTCTATTCACATTTATAATGAAAATTCGACTTCGCCTGCAAAATATTTTCGCTCAAACCAATTAATAAAAAGGGAATAAGTAGATTGATAAACCGATTACTTACTTCGTTTTTATTCGAAATAATTTATATTTTACGAGGCAGCTATAAATGACAGTCGCAACTTGATTATGTTTGTCGTGTAACAGGAAGTTTAGACCGGTAATATTTAAGATTAAGGTTAGAATAGGAAAATGAATAAATAATATAAAATACTCTTGTTCTTTTTCAGAAAACAAAAAAAATACAATGAACAAAGTTTAAATTGTTTTATTTCGGTAAAACGGCATGTTCTTCCTACAAATTTAATCAAGGTGAAACTTTGTGAGTGTTAGTGTGAGTGTGAGTGCGTGTGTGCTTTTTGCTCCTTTACGCAAATTGCGATGAAAATCGGAATATTTCTACATACATACCGATTTTATCGCAATCGATTTAGCTATCCAGCTGAAATTGGATAGAATGATTTTCTTTCTCTTCCGTAGGCTTTACCCTTAACAGAGCTTCGAGCTTTCTTGTAACTACTTTTTAAGGTGATCCCACATTTATCAGTGACGTACGCGCCGCACGTTTCACCCGCACCGTACGCGCCGCATTTCGTAATATGCGAAATGCGGCGCGTACACATACAATGAATACTAAAATGCGGCGAGTACCTACGGCGCGTACGGTGCTGGTAAATGTGCGATCACCTTTATTGACAAGTTGCTGAACATATTGTTTTCTTTCTGGTTCTTGGTGTTTTCTATCCGTGTAATAATGTAGTAAACCGTCGTCTAATACCCATAGTACAAGTCTAGTTGTTTTGTTTGATGATCGTAGGAACTCAAGTCATCTTGAAAATTGAGAGTTGCATTGTGCTTTAGTATGATAGAGTACTAAATAAAGGTTATTTTACCTATATTTAGGTCAAAAATGCAATCTTGTCAGACCAACCCCTTACTTATAAACGATGATTAACATAAGACTAAGTTATGTGACGTTTGTTTCTGTCTGTCAACTTTAAATTTTCATGTCACAGTAAAAGGCAAACGATACATAGTTTATGCAGCTGTTAATCATCCTTTACAAGTAAGTAAAGGGGGTTTCTATCTAATAATTGAATATCCGTAATTCCAAGTTCAAACGTTAATTATTAACAAACATTAACCAATATGATAGGCGTAAACCAATATTAGGTAGGTATGTAATTAATTGATAATAATATCAGATGGGTCTTGTTTGCCACAAGGTATGTTAATATCTGTAAAATATGTCTGTATTGAATTAATTTTCATTAATTTATAATATTACTAACGCTTTGTTGGTGGTAAAAATTACCACTATTATTGAAACTACAAACATGCAATGTATGTTGCGGTTTCAATTGACGCCGGGGACAAGTATTTATGCATAAAACTGAAAGATTTGTTTCTGATCTGGGTCTCTCTATTTACATCTACACTAATGTTATAAAGAGGAAAGATTTGTACTTTTGTGTGTGTGTGTATGTTTGTAATAAATAAAGTCAAAAACTGATGTGCCGATTTCAAAAATTCTTTCACCAATGGAAAGCTTATTGAGGAGTAACATAGGCCACTTTTGATCCCAATATTCCGACGGGATCGAGACCCTTACGTGGGAAACCGCGGTACGCAGCTAGTATTTAACATGTATGTATTTACAAAAAATATATAAGTATAAGTAGATAGTTATCTAGTCACCGTAACACAAGGCTACATACATAGTAACTTACCATGGGGCTAGCTCCATTTATTTAATGCAGAACTGTTAGGTTTCACGTTCCTCATTCGTATAAATAAAAATAAACTTAGGTCAACTTAGACTCGGTGTGGTTTAGCCCCAGTGGCGCAGTTGGAAGGCGGACAGGTTGGGTTCCGCAAGTCGTGAGTTCTCATCTCCCCAAAGTCATCGAATTTTGGAAATACATCATTCAAATCTATACTAATACTAGCTGACCCGGCAAACGTTGTTTTGCCTTATAAATTATAAATAGTAGCCGATTCTCAGACCTACTGAATACGTATACAAAATTTCATAAAAATCGGTCAAGCCGTTTAGGAGGAGTACGGTAACTAACACTGTGACATGGAAATTTTATATATTAGAAAGATTATAAAGCTGAAGAGTTTGTTTGTTTAAACGCGCTAATCTCAGGAACCGCTAGTCCTATTTGAAAAATTATTTCAGTGTTGGATAGTCCATTTATTGAGAAAGGCTATAGGCTACTTTTGATCCCGATATTCAGGCGGGATCGGGACTTACGCGGGTGAAACCGCGCGGCGCTGCTAGTATGTTATATTTCTAAAAAAATAAGACCGTCTCCCTTTGTCAGTCATCGCAGATATTTAGGTACTTAAGTCAATTTATCTGAAGCCTATTCCAATTCACATTTAGGAATATGTCAAACGTACTTTGATAAACAAACACAGCAGTCTTAAACATATTACGAAGAAACAAGAAGAGAAGTTATTACCGTTTCCTTTGAATCGTACAGAAATAAAAGCTAAGTACATAGAGATGTGTGAATTCCTCCGCGGAATGTTTTCTTTTCGCTGTGACTTTACCGTGTTTGTAAGACTTCAAGAAGCCGTAAACTGGGACAAAACACACATTGTTCGTCTGTATCGCCCCTAATATAATGTCGCATTCAAACGGAGCTCCGGCTTAATAGTACAGGATGGTGACGTCATGTGTTTCCAAGCCCTGTGTAAAAGTACCAGCGGTGTTTTCGGCAAGTATTTACCCTCTACGGCTACCTTCATAAAACTCGTCGAATAAAACAAGTCCGTCATCGCAAATGGCTGCAAATATCAACGCTCATAAACACTTTCACAATATTAGCTAGAGATTAAAAGATACACCCCTTTAGCACTGACCTCCATTTTATGGACAGGATGTCGCACACTAAATTTTGTGCCTATTTGATCTGCGCCATGTTGCGCTGTGAGGTGACCGTCCATGGACCTAATAGTTCCGTGGACGGTCACCATGACTTTCAATAGAAAACGTGCGACAACATGGTGCAAATCAAATCGGCACAAAGATCTAATGTCATTTTGTATGGTATAGCAATTCCAGCGTACTTGTATTTATAGAGTTCAGTGCCCTTCAGGTACAGATCTGAAGTTAAAGTTTCTGCAAGAATAGACGTCGTCATCGAAAACTCTTTTTAACTAAACTAGAAAGCACCGTAACCTCACCCTTTCCAAACCGCCCGTCATGCTACCGCAAAAAGATAACCTATCTCGGCTCGGTTTGCCCCAAAATTGCGTCTTTTCATCACATTGAACCGTGCACAGATTATGCGATGTGAGACCGAGATGCGGTCTTAACTCTACACCTCGAGTCGTCCTTCGTCGACTGTACATATACTATACATATACTATGACATTTTTGTGTAAAAGTCACAGACCGCTACCAACGTTACTGTGTTAAATAAAACATATAAGTAAGTAGGTATATTAAGCTGAATAAACTGAGCGGATTTGCGGTCGAGGGTAAAAATGTGAGGAAAAACAAAACAGTCGTTAAAACTGGGCTGTAAAAGGATACACTAGCAGGGCTGTGCCGCGCCGCTCGCGTCTAGGGCCGCAGGCGTGTCGCGTCGCGGGTTGTCGTACCACAACACACGTCTGAGTATTAAATCCGGACGGCAGCGCCTCGTAATGAAAACATAACAAAAACCACACACGATGACGAAAAACCGAAAAACGAGGAAAAAGCAAAGAGCATTACCCTCTTTTTCGGGTGCCAGCACAAAGTCGCATCGCCTGCTCTCGTCATGTTTTTGTCAGGAAACTTTTCAACTTGTTTCGTTGTATTTCAAAATACGATAAAAATCTTGTTTTACGATCCACTTTTGTTTCTGGTGGTGGTACGTCCGCGTTTTACGCCTGCATTAAGCTTGGTGATTAAAATATTTTTCCGATAGTGAACGGGATTAACGCGGCTTTATTGTTCATAGAATATGAGTGAAAAAACATACGTTCTTTCTCTATATGGTAGACTTACGTGCGCCTTTTCATCCCATTGACGACATGCGGTTTTAACACCATCACACCACCTCTACACCTCAAGTCATCGCGTCTTTCATCAACTGTAATATTACTAATTCTTTTGTATGGAAGCTAATTTCACCCCAGCACGCCGGCACAAGAAACTTCGTTCCAAAAAGCATCTTATTCCTATTTATGCTACCTATCTTATCTTACGGTAGTAATGCGTGTCCACACGAGTGTGAAGATACAAAGCATCGTGATTAGACCGGGCCGTGACAAATGGCTGCCAAGCCTCTGACGTCTCTGCTCACTTATCGCTTAATTATGGCCCTTCCTGATGAATTACTTGACATAAGGAATTTTTACTAGACTTGGTGAGACGGTCGGTCAGATTATTAGTGTTGTGATGTGTCTAATCGGCCATTCGCTCGTTGGCAATTGTCGAGTCATTGTCTTGAAGCTAGTAAACTAACGCATAGCGGCTAAAAATGTGTCATAAGCCAGTAGACATAGGTCGTCTATTTGGCTTGGATTATATTAAAATTTGTGGAATGATCAAAACAAACAGTCCTGGTTACAGATGCCATAACTCTAATCAGGTTGGCTAAGAAGGTGTGTAACGTCATTGCTCTAATGAAACCGCCCCATGCCGACAGACATAATGGACCTACCTATGTCATGTTACATTTATTCATCACGTTGTCCTCTCAATTAGAGTACCTACGTTGCTTGTATATTGTATAGCAGCTGCTTTCACATCCTAATTCCCAAATTAAGTGGATGTGTGCAAATTAGCTGAAACATCATGCACGGCGGAGTGTAGATGAGGAGTTCATTTTCTCGAGCCATTACCCACAGAGGTTGCAGCAAAAATGAGTGGAGGTAATTGTCCCACGAACGAAAGGCAGAGCGGCAGCGGGCGGTAAATGAAGACGGATCTCATTTTTGCTCATCAGAGCGACGCGCTATCATTAATCCGATGTGGCTGTGGCGGACGCTCTGCCGCCGCCCGCCACGAACGCCGGCCCACGGTTTTTGCCCTGACAAATGGTGCGAGCTCACGGTAACTGATTGCGGCGGTAATCGAGCTCGGAAACAACGTGTAACTACGCCTCTCGTTTACATACGAGCCGCTTTAACCCCGCTATCTTACACGTTACAACACTAATCACCGTGAAATGTACGCGCGGTTCGAGCTTTCCAGTTGTGTTTGTTATTGAATGTCGTATTAAACAGCGTATTTCAAACGGCTGAGAGTTCGGTGAGGTTTTATCGCAAATTTTCTTAAGCTTACATAATGTATGAGCGAAGCGGGTCGCGCCCGCTCCAGTTGCGAAGTAATGAAATATTTATTATCTGGCATTGTTATGATAATCCGTGTATGTGAGAGGAAAGCGGGCCTGCCCAATGGTGCACAAACAACTGGTCGCTATATGCCGTGTGACTTGCATCACGGTTATTCCACGCCTTATGTACGAAGGTGTTGAGTTGAATATTTCACGAAAATATTTCAGGTGTTCTGTAAAACTACCCGGTTTATTGAATAAAGCCGATTTTATGACATTCGCCGGGTATACGCCATACGCAAAAATTGAATATGGAATTTTGTGTTGTTTTATGGGAGTAAAGTTTTTCAAACAGATCCCGAGTTTCACCTTTTCTTGAGGGTTTCGCTGAGTGTTTTGAAGATATATTTTTATGGGTTTATTTGGACTTTATTTCTTTATCTTCCACTGTTCTGAAACTTTTATAAAAGACATTTTTATTTAGAAAATTATTATTACACACGCACGTTTCTTTTAGCGGTTGTATAACTTTCTTTTCTGAAACCGATATAAAGTTTCCAATCAATCGGGCACGAGCCGACAACCCTCTTCGATTTTATTGCTGAATTAATTATAGCCTCCATCTGAATATTCAATATTCGATCTTAATATCCTTAATTTATTCCTTTTCCCTTAAAATAGTAATGATTTTATAATTTCGGGCTGAATTGATAATTGAGGGAGTCTTATTAAGATAGATTTTTGAAAGGTTGAAGGCGGAATGTCAGATTATAAAGGAAAACTTCGGTGAAGTTTAAATTAGAGGGAGAATATTAGGAAAACATTGGGTTAATTATTAAGTAAAGCCTTTTTCAATGCCCCTGGGCAGTAAGGAATACCTATGTATAGTAAATAATTATATAGGAGATTGATACAGGTACTCGTGTCTTGTTGAAATATCGTGTTTAATGACCTAAGTTACCAGTCGAGCCCCTCAAATGTCACCGACGTACGACTCCCGTAGGAAATGGATAGAGTTTATGTTTTTCTTTTTATTTCTATGCCTATTTCTTTACTTTCATGGTTTACCTTTGTTGGTTTTCGTTCGTAAAGTAGGTATTAGGTACTAAAACTAACTCTTGGTAAGGTCTGGTATTTTTCGTTTTTCTGATTTAAATTTCAATGAGTTAGGAGTCTTCTGTCGCTATGGTTGAATAGTCAAAGGAAAGGTTACATTTCTAGTGCTTAAAGGCGCGAGTGATGTGAAATGATGATCTTAGATATTACAATTTTTACTCATGGAAACAAGCCACAAATTCACCTGCGTTTTATATATTTTAGACTCTATTTTTTAAATATTATTTTTTTACTGCGTGCATCTGTGCGATGACCAGATTTTACATGAGAACTTAAATACTTTTCAACATACAAATTTTTAACCACAATAACTCCTCTCTCTACATTTCTTTTAATATTAGATTCTTTAACAAAATCCAAATTCTACACTATGCCATTGATTCATTTTCGCCACGTAAAATTTAACTCTATTCCCGTAACATAAAGTTAGTTTCAACTTGAATCTTTCTAATAGAATAGAGAAAAGAGTAGAAGTGCCATTGAATTTTATTGGGCACTTACGTCCATTCCGTTTGTTAGTTTGTACAATAGGAATTACGTTTTACAGTGAATTTGTTTGTAACTTGGTTAGAGGAATATCACAGTTCTTAGAAAGTGTTTTTATAAAGTTCTTTATAAAGTGTTTTTCATTATTGAACTGTACGTACTACAGTCATATTCTATTGAAAAAAAATAAGGTTAACGGAGAAACTGATACCTACCTCGTATCTACTTAATTTTTTAAAAGTTTTTGTTTTTTTTTATGTGATATTAATAATGGTGGGGCTTCATTACCGGGCTACGGCGAATATTAGTGTTTACGCGATGTACGTGGCCGAGTAGATCGTTTCAACGCGAAGTACTCGGACGAAGACGATGTTTCGCTTTGGCTACACCTGCGTCAATTCAATCTTGGCCGCACAACTTGAACAACAATGCATAGCGTCAACGTGCCACTAATTTTCAACCGCCTAATGTAGGCAAGAACATCGCGTAGGTATGCCCGAATACGATATTTTTGTCGCGGCAACTCGACACGAATCTTCGCCCGCTAATGAAGCCCCTGCATAAAAGACGTTTAAACTTTAAACTTATTTTTATTTTCTCTTAACTAATGTTGTCGACTTTACCAAATTCTTGGTCCCGAAAAGACACCTCTGCAGAGTTTGAATTTTTTTATGTTGTATTTGCCATTGAGACGCCAAAATAGTAAATGTAGTATTTTACCGTGAATTCACGTCAGCCGTGAGGCGTGCTAGTCGTAAACACGCGTCGTGTAGACGCGGCTTTCAGTCGCCCATCAGGCAACTTGTAAATTACCTATTACTTTAACAAATGGACTCATTACCGCGGCTCACGACCTCGCTTGCTTTTTGTACGTAAGTTACACTTGAGTACAATCAAATTAGGTTGGATTGTTTTTTTTTTTAAGAAACACTGGACAGTACACACTTTTTGAACTTACGCGATTTCACTTCCATCATTATTATTAGAAACACGAATCTAGATCGCGTTGTAGATACGGGTCACACCGGCCGTGGTCGAGTGGTGGTGGTCTTCTTGCGACCACGGCCGGTGTAACCCGTTTGCCGAAACTTCGAGGTAATTAATAACAATAATTATCTTCAACGCGATCTAGACCCGTGTTTCAAACAATAATAATGCACTGTACACTGTAGCTAGCTGTACACTGTACCCTCTTCCTCTTACTACCCAACTCCCAATTATTTGGGGAAGCAGTTCGTCTCGTCGAAAAAAAAATAGTTCCCCGGGTAGATATTTGTATCGGCATAGTTTTTGGATAAAAATATCATAGAATATATTGATTAATTTATTTTGTAAGCTTGTATATACTTACAGAGTACTTTTATGGTAATGTTAGTAATAAACAGATGCATAGAATCCCCTTCGTTTACCAGATGTTTCAAATACATTGTCTGCAAGTGCAGCCAGCCAGATATGCCAGCACTTTAATGTAAACTTTGTGTACCAAACTTAGATCATTTATTTGGTTTTTAGTCTGCACGGAATTAGCGTCTTTTCAGTCTGTTTACTTACTTTATGGAAACTTTCCTCTTTCAAAGCAAAATGAAAATGTTTTTCGCAACACATACCCATATATTATATAACTAGCTGCGCCTCTCGGTTTCAAAAGCGTTAGTCTCGATCACGCGATCGACTATCAGGATAAAAAGTATCCCATGCGTTATTCCAGGTCTCCAGCTATCTACTTATCGAGTTTTATGATAATCGGTTCAGCGGTTTTTACGTGATTAAGTAACAAACACACACACACTCATACATACTCACAAACATTCCGCTTTTTAATGTTAGTAGGATTATTTATCGTGCATTTAATTTGGTATTTTTTCACAACGCGACCTACCAGTATAACTAAACAGTCCCTTTTCTATGCCATGGTTGCCTGGGTCAAATCGCTTTGAGCTATACGGCCGCCTAGTTGTTCAATATCAGTTTAGTTTTAAAATTCATTTTGTTTATGTGTGTTATATTTTTGTAATTGATTATTGATGTTGATCAAAAAAAGTTTTTATCTATCTATCTATCCAACTTTTACTTTGTTGTATCATAAAATTACTATATTCGTCAGTTGCGATGCCAAGGACAGATACACAAACTCACAGACAGTCACCTCAAACTTGGAACCCGCTTTTTCCGGCAGTAGTTAAATAATATTAAAAAAAACTGAAAAGGTGGATATTAGATATTGTCTTTGTGAAGAGGAGCGATTTAATCTAAAAGTTATTACAACAAATGACAGTAGTTTATTAGTTCTGTAAACACATCATTAGTGTTCAATAAATAAATCTCTAGTGGGTAGCTGTCTTCTAATAAGTAGATATCTTTGTATACTTTTGCAACGTGTATGTAGGAAATTATCGCAAAGAGCTATTTCTACAGGTAGTAGGTACACTTCCACGAAACTACAGCAAAAGCAGAAACAGACTTCCTACTATTTTAATTAATGAACCGATTAAATTGGGGTCTCCCGTAGATCCAAAGCAATGCGTATAATATTCTACACTCCGACATAATCCCTTTTGATCCTCTCTTTCATTTGCAAATTAAAAATTCTGTAATAACCGGAACGTAAAGAAATTTCCTTAAAGGATTAATATTTAATCTGTGGATGACCATTCCCTCCGTCCTCGCCGTTCGTCGCTCGTCTGCGCCTGTGACGTCACGCACGATATACTGTCATTTTATTGTAAACTGACTTACACATATGGACGAGATACTACTTGACACTAGCTATAATAGGGCTTTGACGCAGATCGTCAAATGGTCATCGCGAAAAATTTGGTACTTTCGCAGAATGTCATTTTCGCAAATGGTTACTTTCGTAAAAGGTCACTTGTTGTAAAAATACTTAGAAATATTGTCGTGTTAAAAGGAAATTTTGAAATATTTTAAGGTAATTTAGAGAGAGATGAACTAATTTTTATTTGAACAAGAGGTAGTGAGCCGAAGAATAAGTTTTGTGCCTCTATCCGCGTATCGCTACTGTTTGTCTCAATTCAAAAGCCCCGCTTTGGGCGATTATGTTTTTTGATGAAACTTGGAACGTAGACCGGGGACCTGATTATGTAACTTTGTTGCTAACAAATCTCAATTGAAACATTTAAAACTGTTTTAATTACACGTCATTTTTCACGTCATTCAGTCGCTAACAAGTAAACGCAAAAATCAACAATTTCAACTGTTTCAATCGAGATTTGTTAGCAACAGAGTTTAATCAGGGACGTTGAAGAACACAATAGGCTCCTTATTACTTTTGATCCCGATCATCCCACGGGATTTGGATGGTTTAGAACGCACTGCAATTAAACGCCTACGATTTCCCGTAGGTGTGATACCGCAAAAAAATGTAACACATAGCTTTCCATACAAGCCCACGCATTAGCGTGTTTTTCAATGACTGATTTTGCGTGTTGATACGCGGTTCTGCGTTTTCAGCTATTCGTAAACAGCTTGCATTTAATCGCAGTCCGCGCGGCTGAAACGGCTTAAACCGCGAGGCGCTGCTAGTAAGTATATCATATGTAAACACAACCTATTGCTTTAACACGATACAAGTTGCTGTTCATGACATCTATTGTTTGGAAATACACCTCAATTTCAACATTAATGTCAGTCATAAACTGCCGTCATGTTATCCAATCAATTTAATTACGAAACATTATAAATTACTAAAGTCTACCAATATAGGTTGGTATGTACATTATACATGTAGCTAATTTGGCTGCGGCGTTTGACATCAAAACTTTGTTCAATCCAATCACAAAAGTACCTACTACGTAGGTGCACGTAAATATTATAACTATCGAGTATTTGATATTTGGCAACAATTTATAAAGTTTTGAATACACGACGACACTAAGACCTACATCATATAAACAGCATACATTAAAAAAAAATTGCACACATCAACAATTTCTTTATATGTGTTGAAGGTGTGCACTAGCTCTAGCTCTATGTTTCGTCGTGTATTTGAAGCTTAAAAACCCCTTTCTATACATGTATAATAAATTCTGTGAACATCACACTGTGCCATCTAGCCCCGTGGTAAGCTACTAAGCTTGATCTGCTGTGTACAAATCATATTTCAGTCAATCCTGAAGAAAATACTTTGTAAAGTCTCGAAACGTTGAGCAATGGAACAATGCTAAACGTAATAAACACCACGCCTTTAAAGCTGAGAATTGAGTTTAATTTCTTGTATGTATGTAACACACTTTTTAAACTTACACGATTTCTTTCCATCATTATTATTAAACACGGGTTTAGACGGGGGGGTCACGTGGTGAGTCTTCTCGGGACCAGGGCCGGTATAACCCGTTTCCCGAAACGTAGAGGTAATTAATAACAATGATTATCTATAACGCCATCTAGACCCGTGTCTAATAATAATTTCTTGTATGTATGTGTGGTAACTGGCATTTTCACAGACCATATGCCAATAGATCTCTTCTGTGTACGCGAACCATTTCGTCATAACTAAGTGGAACGTATATTCCCTTTGTATGTGATTCCGTCGAGATCTAAATATTTGCACAACTAAAACGTCACTCAAACGTCTGCGTCAACTGTCATTGTAGCGTTATCGTATCGCAATAGAAGTGATGTTCGGTATAGTCTATTCTGAAACTAGAGAGCAATTAGGAGGAACACTTACGCAGCGTCCTACGTGGGCGATCGGATGCGAACGCGATCCGATCCGGTGCGGTGCGGAAACAAGGAACAGTCGGGAATCGCGCCGCAACGCAGCTTACGTGCGTTTGGTCACGTAGGACACTTCAATAGCTATCGACTGTTTGTTCTTTCCGCACCACACCGGATCGGATCGCTTCGCAATCGCGTTCGCATCCAAACGTCCACGTAGTACGCTGTGTAACTTTTTATCCCGGCAGAGGGCGTTTCTCGACTGATCTTAGGTTTGAAATTAAGAACTGTCAAATGGGTGTTTTTTACAACTCTCGGCGCCAAATTGGCCATATCGGTCTCAAACCAAAAGAAAATAAAACTCGGAGTTTTCATTTTTGGGGGAACATCATCTAAAAAAAAAGATCATCCGACGCCAGCGCCATCTGCTTACAGCTTTGCGTGTGGTACCCCATTAGGAGCCATATTTTTTGAACCACTGGAATTCGACCTCAGCGGCGCGTCAGAAAAAGACCCGACTGCAATGCAGGAGGTTGCGGGTATGATTCGTATTTATGCTTAAAAATAAATATCTGTTTCCGGTCTGGGTGTTTTCTATGTATTATATGTATGTATTTATATATGACGACCTCGGTGGCACGTCGTGCGAAAGCGCGACTGCAATGCAGGAGGTTGCGGGTTCGATTCCCGCCGGGTGCAGGTATTTATGCTTAAAAAATAAATATTTGTGTCTGGTCTGGGTGACCCTCTATGTATAATATGTATGTATTTACAAAAGAAAAATAAATATAAGTATTATATCCGTTGTCTAGTCACCGTAACACAAGCTTAGTCGCTTACCACGGGGCTAGATGGCGCTGTGTGTTGTTCGGAGAAATTATTTATTATTATTATGTCTGTTATACGTCCAGTATCACGGGGCTATGGAGCCCCGGACTTTTGGAAGGCGTGCGTGGAGCCGAAGCCAACACGTAGAGGCCCTTTTCAATAACAATTTTACTCGCAAACAATGAAGTGGACATCAAGCCGGCGATTATCCCTGTCTGCACTATAAAATGCAGCCAAGGACAACCACCGGATCGGATAGAACTATTGGAAAATCTACGGATGAAAACAACATGGGCTATAGTGATGTGGTGGTAGTGGATTGGCTACTGGGGGAACTATGGTGATTATGGCGCCTGCCGTATCAATGTTCAACAAACACGTAAAAATGGCAGGCGGAGACTCGCCAACTCACAAACTGGGCCCCCTAATCAGCTGAGCAAATTACAGCAAGGGAGCAACAGGAACGTGAGAGGCTAAAGGATGGAGAGACCTCCCTGGATTTTAAACCATCACTGGGATGCCAGAGAGCGGGCCAACTCATCACTGACGTGAGGTGTCCATCCTCCGAGCATTTCTGCTCTCGCGACTCCACTCTGACCAGCCGGTGAAGGCAAGCCAGAGGCGGGGGACCGCTTCCTCATCATTGTTCACTCCGACAAGCCAACTAAGGCAAGCCGGAGGTGAGGAACGGTGATTTCCCCCTGGAGCACTCGGGAAGCCGCGGGGTCGCTACTCCCCGACACCTCGCCTCAAGGTGCCCTGCGGGCTTATTATTATTATTATTATTTACAAAAAAAAACTATAATATGTAGTATATCCGTTGTCTAGTACCCATAGTACAAGCCTAGTGCTTAGTTTGGGGCTAAATTGCGTTGTGTGTAACGTCGGACATTATTTATTTATTTTTATTCAATTCGTTTCGTTCTGACTGTTTGATCAACGCAGTCTAACTAAACCGCTGATAGAAAAGCTGAAATTTGGAGACGGTGTTCTCTATATGATGGAAGCATCCGTTAAGAAAGTATTTTGAAAATTCCTACGCGATCGGGACTTATGCAGGTTAAACCGCGGGACACAACTAGTCTATATATAAAAAAACGTGTGGCACTCGGGGACTGCCGCAGTAAAGCCGCCGCGGCATAGCATTTTTTATCAACTTATGCAATTGTAATTATTTTTTTATTTGCCGAGCTATACATGGTAACCTGATGGCAACATGGTAGGCGGAGTGGGGGGTGTTAGGTTTTTTTCGTTACGAAATTTCTTCCATTCAAAGCTCAAAGCCCGTGATAAAAGCTATGCAATAGCTTAAAAGTCAATGCTCTGACTGATTGACTCAACTATATATGAACGCAGAGGCCAAACCGCTGGTCCTAGAGACATGAAATTTGAAGAGTGTGTTCTTTGTGGTCTGTAGGGATCCACTAAGAAAGGGATTTTAGAAAACGCGGGATCGGTATACTTACGCGTGTGAAAGTGAGGGAGTGAGTGCTAGTATTATAAATAAATAAATATTGCACGACGTTACACACAGCTCAATCTAGTCCCAAATTAAGCACTAGGCTTGTACTATGGGTACTAGACAACGGATATCCGTTGTAGTATATACTAAAAATCATACTTTTTGTAAATACATCTTTTTATATTATATATTATATATATTTATATATTATATATATCTTATATATTAGATTTCCATGTCACAATGTTAGTTACCGTACTCCTCTGAAACGGCGTGACCGATTTTTACCAAATTTTATATGCGTATTCAGTAGGTCTGAGAATCGGCTACTATCTATAATTTATAAGGCAAAACAACGTTTGCCGTGTCAGCTAGTATACATATAATACATCGAAAACACCCAGACTGGAAACAAATATTTATTTTTAAGTATTAATACTTGCAGCCGGCGGGAATCGAACCCGCAACTTCCTGCATTGCAGTCGGGCCTTCACCCGATGCGCCACTGAGGTCTTCAAGGAATATACAATACAAAGTTTATAATACGTACCTACGAATTATAAATTATAATGCGTACCTACGTAATATAAATTCGGTACCACTTTGTAAAATAATCACGAACATATTTCATACACACTCTTGGAAACAATTCCAATATCTCAGCAGTAAACTAAGTGAAATTAACTCAAGTTCGAATTAAGCTCGGTGTACGCGACTTAACTCACTTGACTAATTCAATGTAATGTCTTCATAAAATTAACATATTTAATAAATCTTTGGTTTACTTTACTCAGACGATTTGGATTTCGATTTACATTGTTCCCTTAGAACCTTAGATATATATTATAGCCTTGTAGCCCAGGTCTAAATGAATATGGCGACTGCCCGTCGTAAAAGGCAACCAAAAGGAGGGACCATTTGTCTAAGTCGTAGCGCCAGGCAGACTCGACCGTGTTCCGATTTGTTGACCGGTGTAGCCACTAAGGAAAACGGGTCGGATCTTTTTAGTAGTTTTTAGACTGTCTGCATTTGGTAGACAAATGTGTCACATACAAATGTAAGTAGCCTTTATGACAAGTTTACAATAACACCCCTAGCGGTATGTAGTAATACAGCATCATCGGGCGTTTTCAAAACCGCGCTATTCAAATTCATTCCGATAATCTACTCTTTTTTTTTCAAAATGTCTGTCCTGTTTTGACACCCCACAATTACAATTATTTATCGCGATGCAAAAGATCCGAATGTGAAATATTTCACAATGATAAATGCAAACATCAAAAGAATTCCCGTGACACGATCAAGAAATAAAAAAAATACAGGGTAAATATTGGTAAATAAAGGTATCTAGTAAAAATGCCTTGAGCAATAACAATCATAAGAAATACTAATCTGAGGTCATCGAATTTTGATACTAACCGTACCATAGCGGGACCAACCGTATTTATCTAATGAAAAAAAAAGAATCAGATTTTAATTTATTTTAATGAAATCCAAGTCGTTCCTAAACCGGATCTATTTCCGGATAAGTCCGGGATGATTGCGCCTGTTCCGGTAAATCCGAGTTCTAATTTAGTTTTATTAGTGTTGTGCTGGGACGAGGCAGGAACGTCCGCAGTGATTGCTCCAGTGACGTGGGGCTTCAATAGCTGAAGGCATCGAAGGTGATTGGTTCCGACTTCGAAGTACTGGGTACTGGGAGGTTAGATGCATCAAATATACCTTACCTAATATTAAACACCTTTTATTTTTATTGCATTTTTACTAGAAATGGTTTTACACGGAGAAATGCATCGTCAAAAAGACTCCCATGACAGGATGGGAGAATTAACCATTGGGGTGGGTTCCCTTGTGGTGCAGTGGTAGCGCACTTGCCCGGCAAGCTAAGGGTTGTTCTGTCCGCACTGGTACGAATCCTGTCATTGGAGAATTTTCGTAAAAATATTTCTACCTTGGTAAAGATAAATTCAGTTCTTTAAGAGGATAGTCTCCATTCTCTTTCTCCATACAAACGTAGTTTAAATTTTCCTCCCTGGATAAAGATATTAGAGCAAATATATTTATGCCATAAAACTTATATCTGTCATGACTATGCATCTACCTTTTTATTTTTTTCATTTTATTATTTTTTTCTATTTATTTAAATTAGAAAATAAAAAAAGGTAGATGCATTGTCATGACAGATATAGGTTTCATGGCATAAACATATTTGCTCTAATGTCTTTATCCAGGGAGGTAAATTTAAACTACGTTTGTATGGATAAAGAGAATGGAGACTATCCTCTTACAGCCTTATTAATAAAAGTGGAATAACGTTGTAGGAGGTTTACTACGTTTTGTCTCTGTCTGTCAACTTTGAAAGCTCTTGTCACGGAAAAAGACAAAGCATGTTATTCCTTCTCCGACCCTACTCCACGTTTATTAATAAGGCTACTAAGGTTTGCGCTGGGCGATATTCTCTGTTGTTTTGAGCATGGGTGACTAGGCTGCGAGAGTAGAGGGTAGAGGTATAGGTGCTGGAAAAGTTCGTCGCGCTGTTTGAATCATCTGAAAATTAAATTAAAAGGCCAATATATCCGCTGCGTTAAAGTACATTTTCTTTGAAAACCTTAGTGGCTACACCGACCTACGCAACGGAACTCAAACAAGTCTGTTTATTGGAAATATAAACATACATATTATATAATTTAAAAGCCTGACTGATTCAAGGTACAGCCTTAGTCATTGGTCTTAAAGACATGAAATTGAGAAGGTGTGTTCTTTGTGAAGTGTAAATGTTAGTAAAAAAAAGTTTATTGACATTGTTACGGCAGACGCCATAATGCCCAAGTTTAATGAAAAAGCTAACTCGCTACCGAGTATAATATTAAAATATTCTCCGTGAGCGATTCAGCCAATCTCCTTGAAACAGATAACAACAACTATTACCAAGATGTATGTCTGTACGTAGCTTCAAGGAACAGATCACAACGATACGCAACGAACATGGCCACTCATTTATCTTCCAAGTGTTTCATACATCGCGGAGCGCCAAAAACTCCCGCGTTTTTACCAACAAAACCTTCGGCCTTTGTACTCGGCGTCTGTCATAAATTAAATTGGAACATTATCATGCAAATTCGTGCCGTAATTCAACGCAATAAAGCCTCAAAGAAGATGCAAAAGTCTAGAGATTATGAAAATGACTGCAATGATGACCGCTTTTCGACCTTCTTTTCGACCCTCCCCCTCTCGCTTTCAGAGGGAAAAACAAAGAGGGACTGTTTATTTAGAAAACTTGGAATTGTACTTAAGTTCAAAATAGACAGGACCGCCTAATCAGGTCAAGTACTTTTAAGTAAGTAGGAAAATTCGGCAAACTAATAATTTACCAATTATCCCTAATAAAGTCTTATGGAGAAATCGATTATATCTCTCATTTTTATGGCTTACTTACGAAGCTATCAGGGTGTAGCTAGACTATCCATATAGATAGCTGTACAAAATATATCCACATAAAATTCGTAATATTTTCTTGATGAGTTGAATTGCAATGTGTTCCAGAGAGGATTGAAACGAATAAATTATAATGCCTTCATACCATTTCTCAGCTCTCGTCTATTCTATAAAAATAGTCTTGCAAAATAAAAAATAAATTGCTACAGACGTATTCAATTGAAATCTTTGTGAAAGTAAAAATAATATTTGAATCTATTGCCATATTTACCGTCAGCTCTAGTGTTTATTACAATAAAACAAATTAGGTTTTATAATACCTCATATATTTTATTGTAATAAAAAAATCCAAACGAATAACTCAACATTTATACTGCAACTAGCGGCGACCCGAGGCTTCGACCGCGTAAGTCGTGATAGAAAGTCGGTCTCCAGCTATCCATATTCCAAGTTTCATCGCAATCGCTTCAGTAGTTTTTACGGGAATGAGTAACAAACAGACTTACATACTTACTAGACGACCTCTGTGGCGCGTCGGGGGAAGGCCCGACTTCAACACAGAAGGTTGCGGGTTCGATTCCCGCCGGGTGCAAGTATGTAAGCTTAAAAATAAATATTTGTTTCTGGTCTGGATGTTTTCTATCATATGTATGTATTTACAAAAAAAAAGTATAATATGTAGTATATCCGTTGTCTAGTACCCATAGTACAAGCCTAGTGCTTAGTTTGGGGCTCGATTGCGGAGGGCGCTGGAAAATGTATTTATTGATTTAATTTACTCACTTACAAACTTTCACATATATTACTGGGAGGTACTATATATATGTGAAAGTTTGCTCCCCCCTCAACAGATAACACAACATTAATAAATTATACTAGTTATTTGAAAAAATGCTTTCCCAAATTTTGCACCTGACAGGAATTTTGTAGTAAAAAGTAGTCATCCAATTGTTTAAAACACTTAAAAATAAATATGAACATTTATACTGTTAAATCTACAGTACTGCAAGGCACTGCACGATGTTGCTTATCCAGCTACATTGATAAATACACTGAATCTTCCCCGTAAACAACTTTACTTAGAAGATGACCGTTTGCGTTGAAATTATGTAACAAATTGTGGTCCAGTTTGATTAGGAACGCCTCGGTCTCGTGTACTGGCCGCTCAGGGACGCTGGCCAATGACGTAATTGCGGCTTAGATAAAACAAAAAACAGCAGATACGTTACCTAGTCTCGGAAAATGAGGCGATAAAACTGCGTCTAGCCGACGCACTAGCCTCAGTCGTATGTCGAACCGTTGCCGCGTGAGCACGTGCTGTCACACTGCGATTATCTATTTGACATCCATAAGAATTCCTTTTTGTTTATTTACAAATGCCTGAATAATTCTTAAAGACAAATGTTTTTATAAACAATAATTTTATGAAAACGCATGTTGGTGTTTCTAGCTCATTTTTCGAATACGCAATGTTGAATATACCGTATCTACTATTTTTGTTTTCATCTAAGAATTGCGGTGAGAATGGCCACCGTAGCACCGCTACGACGTAGCACTCGTAGCTCGTCGCGTCGTAGCAAAGACGTAGCAAATTAGAAATATGGGCGGGTGACTGCAGGCTCGTTTGGGTTCTCATTTACTTTATATTCTTTAATACAGTAAAGTAAAGAAAGAGATGAGCTGGTTTTGTATTGAAGAGAAATATTCTTTTTTCTATTCTTTTCTTGTAGAAGAAAAAAAATACAGAGTTGCTTTATTTATTTATTTTGTACACAAGAAACATTAACACATCTTATCTATAGATATTTACTTTTCAAATTGAAATGAGGTGTACGAAGTTGTTTGAAGTGATTTTTTGATTGAGTGAATTGGTAGAAATCGTTATGCAACAATATATGGTGTGGTTTGTTCGACGATACTCTGTTTGCTGTGTAGCCACGGCATAGAACAGGACTACCCTATCTCTTACCGTGGGTGTAGTAAAACGGGATCTGGGAGAGACGCTAGCAAACCTTAAGTTTTCCCCTTTCTTTATTTATAAACATAAATATAACATATAAAGATTAAAACAATTGTTTTGTTGAAATTTAACTCATTTTTTGGTTTTAATCGCGTGGTGTTTATTACTTTTAACAAGCTCAACGTTTCGAGATCTTTACATGTCTCTTAATCGGGATTGAAATGAGTTTAATTTCAATCCAACATAGCGAAATGAGAAAAAACGTGTGGCACTTCGGGACTGCCGCGGTAAAGCTATTATATTGCATAGCATTTTTTTTCTTAGGCTACATGGTAGGCGGAGTGGGGGGTGTTAGGTTTTATTTTCGTTACGGAATGTCTTGATTCGGTCGCCGCGTTCAAATCCCGCAATAAAAGCTATGCAATAGCTTAAAACCATTTAATTATATTATATTTACCAACGTAAGCAAATAGAGACTAAAACGGGCGGAAGCGAGAAATATGAAACCCACATTTATTCATGTTAAATTATGCTACGCGTCTATTTTAATATTGAATTAGAGAACCCATTATGTGCATGCATAAATACTATGAGAGCAGACCGCAAAACGCAATCGTTGGTATACAACTTTCCACAGCATTGTGTTTTATTTGTTTAATTTGTGTTACATTAATTGATAGGCTTTATAGTATTGTGTTACATGTTCGTACTGTTTCTGACAATTTGTTCGACAAATTCCGATTATTATGAAGCGAATTGTTTTTTAGATTGGTGTCCCATTTTAATGTGTTTGCTGATATTACATATAAACTCGGTGTTTTGATTAGATTGAACATTATATTCGGTTGAGTTGGAAAATGTAGAAAGATAGATAAAACAATTTTGCACCAAATATTTACAAAAACAAAAACTTCAGCTAATTTATAAGAAAGGTACAATGGGCGGCCTTATTGCTAGAAACGATCTCTTCCAGGCAATTTATGGATGGACAAGAATTGAAGGAGGGAATGGGTGAGGATGGGCGGAGACGTACTGGTTCAGTAAAATATCAGGGTTCCTAAAATCACCTATCAAACAAAGAAAACCGATCCCGTAGAATTTTCCAAAAACAACTTCTTAGTGGATGCCTACACATCACAAAGACCACACTGTTTCATGGCTCTAGGACCAGCGGTTTGGGCTCTGTGTTGATATATAGATTAGTCAGGACATATATACCTATAAAGATGGTATCTAATACAACTATAAAATATAATAGAGTGTTTACTTAGACCGTTTCTCTGTATCTTCCAAAATTGAGGTTATGTTTGCAGGTGTCATCTAGAAAGCGTACTACATCTTAAACAAGCTAGAGACATCACACAGTCGCTTGCTGTTTTAATTTTAATAACATAATATATCTATTCTTGGACTATACAAAACAAGTCGTCCATAACGATTCTACGCAACAATAAACTCAGCTATTTTGCAAAAAGCTCAAAAACTTCTACTCCTTTTGTCATTCTTGCATCATAAACATTTTGCATCTAAAGAACTAAAGAGTTAAATGACTTAAACGCAAAGTTGCGTTACTTACGTAAGCTGCTGAATAAAGAGTTCAGTCTTCTCCCCCTCCCTCCTCCCCCTCCAAAGTGAAGAGGGAAAGGGGAGGTCGTGTGGAGGTGCATAATACAAACAACCCGCACTCTTGTGAAACTATTGCCAGTATTTCATACACTTTCACGACATTCCTTACGTACTTAGAAACATACTGCGGATAAGGGACCTTACACACGGTACCATGCAAGCATTCTTCTTATTCTTTTTGTATAGTGGCTTACCCACCAGGTGAGCAGTTCACCTGGTGTTAGAGTTTTCGAGTCGCCTTAAGAACGCGGCGACTGTTACCATTTCCATACAAACTTAATACCAAAATAAATTATGAAAAATTTAGTTTTCTACCTTAATATCGATATTTTTCGGATTAAGATTTTACTTTTATAGGGTCCCCACCACAAGGTTTTCCAAAATATTCATTCGAAATGAAATAAAACAGAGAAACATTTTTTTTTTCATTTTTACAGCATAAATTACTTTTTGTTCCGAAGCACGGAGGAGCTCGAGAAAATGAATTTTTGCCACACAAATTATCAGTTACTCATCCAAGTAATGACCGCGCCAACCGTTGCTTAACCGGCACGACCGTTCATGATCGGCAGGTAAAGCTAAGCCAATGAGCTCCTCAAGCTCTTCCTCCATGCAAGCATGACAGGTCAGTACACCAACGGACTTATCGTTAATTTGGTTGGAAAATCGTTGTTATTTCAGAGTAGACAAATCAACTTATCTGTGTTTAGCGCGCAATAAATATAAAATATTAGCTGCGCCCCGCGGTTTTACCCGCGCCTACTTTTTATCTGCAATTTATCTGCTGGTGCTGCTAGTAATATATAAAAAGAAAGTGTGACCTGGTGATCCCTCAAACTACCTGTTTACTTCACGAATCTTTTGTACTAGTTTTACCTTGAATGGCTTTTAAATTGGCACCGTGTGAAATGACCCTAACATCTTGGACAAAGAAAAGCACGTAAACATTTCTTCTTTTAATTAATTATTTAATGGTTACGTGCCGAGCGTTCTAAACAATTTCAACTCCAAAATTAACTTTAAAAATGATTATCTACGAGCTAGATATTTCACCTTTGAACATTTATTAAATGTCGTACTTTGTTATAAAATTCTATTACCTAATTTAATTTTCTACTTACAAATCATTTACAAATATATTTAATTTGAAGTGCGCTTTGTTGCCAATGCCAAACGAGAAAACCTCTAGATGGAAAAAACATAAAAAAAAAGAAAAAGGAGTTTAATTTCAATTCAACATCGCGAAAACAGAAGGAAAATCAACTTAGACTATTATAATTTTGAATAGTTAGGTTTTCTGTGTTGGGTGTAAAAAAAATCTTATAAAATTTTATTCAGTTTAATTTTTTCGTTACGTAAGTGTGTATTTTATTTTGTGCAGATATTTTTATTTTATTTTTAAGTTACTTAAGTACATTAAATAAATATTTAAGTATTGAATAGTAGGTTTATTTCTTCTATAATTGCTTACACAGTTTCCGTTTCTTAGGGAATACCGATTATAAACTACCAGTATGCCAAATATAGCCAAATCCACTCATGCGTTGATTTTGCTTGTTTGACATAAACATCTTTTATCCTCTACAGACCTAAACAAGGAAAACTCACATGGTCACACATCAAAAAAAAAAAAACTCACATGTTTGTTTTCACCACAAAAATTATTTAGTAACGGGTTATTGGAAATATGTAAAACATTGGTAATATTCCATGTTACCATATTTTAAAATATTTCTTTATTAAATAATATTTGTAGTGATCAACGAAAATCATAAGGTCGTTCAATTCGGTTGTGACTACATATTTGCAAAGGTTTTATTTATTCTATTTTATTTCAGGTGCTTAAGCCTTTTTAAAATATTTCTAGGTTTTATTTAGTTCACTTTTTTGGTTTTGCCGTGAATTATTGTAATTGACATTTTAATTAACGCATTTCAAATATTCCTAGAGCTAAATCCATTTTGTGAATTAAATCAGCGACAGTCTCTTAGCCATTTTAACTTGCATTTCCCAATGCTAGTGAACGGAACTACTGTACTAAAACGTACAATCTAATACCTATTACTTACTCACGACCTGCTTTATTGTCTGTCTTCGTTGACGGGGCAGAGAGGGGTTACAGGGGTGGAGATTAGGGGTTGTAATCACTGTCGGGAATGTCATGCAAATAGTTCGGAAGGGAACCGTTATGGAGCTCAGAATCAGAGGAATGGTGACTTGATGAAAACGACGCGGTAATCGGTGCCCGATGCTGTGTAGAACTGGCTTTATAGCTGTCACAGTTAGCCTTATTAGATGTGACGGTCTGTTCTAATATAGTGCACTAACCGACGCACATAATTAAACGGTGCTACGACCGTTTATAAACAGTATACGACAGATTGGACTGAAGTTGCGTTACTGCAACCAAGTTTGACCTACATTAATATAACTAATTATAAATATTATTTAGGTGCAGTTTGTGTGTGGCTAAGTAAGTATGTTTGTTACTCTTTCACGCAAAAACTACTGAACCGATTGCGATGAAACTTGGTATGCAGAGAGCTGGAGGTTATTTCATCCCCATAATCCTACGGGATCGTGTGGCAGTGAGCAATTTTTGCAAGTTAAGTCTACCCGTTGATGGCTGAAATCACACACCTGTGTGTTTTCGGTTAAGATTCAGCGATTTGCGACTTTTCGGTTTATTTGCGATGATTTGCGATGATTTACGATTTGCAAAGTCAAAGAGTAGTTTTTTTGAGAAACATATTTCCTTTTATTATACGGTTATTTAAGGCAAGCAATTACGAAGTTCTAAAGGGACATTAGAGTTATTTTCGTCACATTTCAAAGGTTTTACAAGTTAGTATTGGCTAAAACAACACCATTTCTATTTCAGGTAAAAAGTTTGTTAACATTTTGTTTTGAGTTTTGTTATTAGGTTTACTCCTCATAATTTCAAAAAACAAAATATTTTCAATTAGATATTTCATAAACAATGTACACAGACCAAAAAACAACGAATAAAGTTATTTACCATCTGTCACATTGTTTGTCGTACCCGTGGGAGAATGAACTTACCTAATTTAAAATATTTCTTAAAAAAATGCGAGTTTGTTCCGGAACTGGCAACATTGTGTTTGACAGTTGCGATCCGGGGAAAACGTAAACGGGAGGGTATCAACACTCGACAACTTTGTTTGTCTTTAATGTTGATCTACTACAGGATTCCAAGGTGATTTATAAAAATACATGATTTCTCTGTTATAAATTGTATTAAATGTAACTAAGAGATATATGTATATACAACCTACCTAACTTCTCGGATTAAATACTTATGAATTGATCGCTATCACCGAGTGTTTTGAGAAATACCTATGCTCCGCTGCTGGCGGAATATTTGTTTGTCCCATTTGCGGTCGACACTGCGGGCAGTAGATCTACTGAGTCGATCGTGTTTGTCAGGCCAATTGGCCGTCGTCTTAGGGATAGGGTCTCGATTACCGCTCGGGGTCGTACTTGGTGCAAAAGTTGGCTATTGCCATACAAAGAGACAATGCAGCAGCATTGCCTTTGTACCCGGCGCAAAGGAGCCCAGGATGCTGCTAGCATCCTAGCGGTTTATTTCATTAACATTTTTTGATTTATTTGACATTTGTTTGTGTTTAATTTTACCTACTCTGTAACTTTTATGACAAAAAATAAATTCTATTAAAGTATATAATAAAGATGTACCTACCGCTATATGTTTTTTAAATGTATAAATCTATATCTAATAAATCTATGCATACAATTTAAAGTCTTGACCGATTTCACAGCCCGAACCGCTGGCCCTAGAGACATAATATTTGGAAGGAGTATTTTTTTGATGTGACTAAGAAAGGGTTTTTGGTAATTCATACAGAATCAGGATATAAATAGTATATCGAGATCGGGATTTACGCCACAAAATAACCAGAGGTAGGTACATTCGCATTATAACTAAAAATACCTATTGCGGAAAAAGATTAAAATAAAATGTTACTGTAAGTAATTCTATAACAAATTTCAAAACCATCGCAATACTTTCATACTTCTTTGAAATTCTCTTTAGGAAATATAAAATTTCCTGGTACCTACTTCGGTTGCGGGAAGGTATAAAGTAAATGTGGATCTAATCCTCGAGTAGTTACATAGAAAATGTTAAGGTATTTCCTGTAAAACAGACTTCAATTCATGTTTCAATACGCTACATAGAATTCCTAAGAGGTCTACATAAAACTCCTAAGACGCGACTCTCCATTTAAAAAGAAAAACTTATTTTACATCCCTTTTACTTTACCCGATTCCTGTAACATTTTTTGTGTGTAATTTAATTACCTACCTTACATAAACTAAGCCTACACTTTTCAGTCTATATGAATTGGTTCTTATAAATCTGTGCTTTGAACTATTTTTGTCGCTATTTGTATTGTTTAAGTTATAAATAACTTTAATAAGTTACGACTATACATATATTCACACGGTACCGATTCTAATTCTACGATCACCACTAGGCATCGTCGTTTTTACAATATGGCGCCTGATGGTCGCCATTCGGAAAAAAAAATATGCTGTTACCATTGGACTGATGTGACGAATCCACTAGTTCCTTATATAATTAGAGAAATCCCTTGAGTGGCGTGAAAGACATGAGGGAATAAGGAATATTACAAACATAAGATATGCGCGAAAAACATAACCCATTCCTTGCAGTGGGTCAGGCAAAAAACATCCCGTTTATGTAGCCATAAGCACTTAAAATAAACATAGAACATTATTGAAATGTCACACAGACGGTTATCTTGAAAAAAGAGGTAAATATTTAACATTTATAGCGGCATACAAAAATAATTTCACTTACAAACATTTCTCTCTGACATTGAGATAACAGGAAAATCTAATCAAAAACAAACAGATAAACACAAAGAGCTTTTCTTAGTGAAGTGCTGATTCCACGTTATTTAATAAGTAAAGCAGAATCAGATAGGATAATGGTTCGTTTCACGGTTATTTCAACAGATAAACGTGGATGAACCGTCTTGTGGGACTTTGGAGAAAGAAAGTTAATGAAAAAAAAGTTAACCTATTAGGTCCATCCCGCTAGGGATACAAGCTTATTTCCTAGGGTAACCGAAGAACGAGCTCAAGTTAGGCTGTACGCGCACTAATAATCATGGCGGAGGAGTGTAGCCGTAGCGCCGAATTTTTTTTTGTTTTTACCAAGGTTCGGAACCGGTTAAAAAAGGTTATTTCGGTTTTACTCTGAACTATCATAATATCATTTTAAGAACATTATAATAACCTAAATAAACAGGTTAGTAAAATCATATTAATGCAGAATGTAGATTGTCAGAATTTAAAATGTTTATGTTTGCGTCGGAAGGAAGAAACTGGTTTTTATTGTTCTAAACTTTAATTGTAGACTACGATTTGACACGTCTTCCTGAGGAAAAAATAAACCAAGTCGTCAGACGTTTTATTTAATATACTATAGATAAGTTTTTCCCAGTGCTGTCATTTAAAAGGAACTTAGTTTTTTTTAAATTAATTCTAGATTAAGATTTGACATATCTTCCTGAAAAAAAAATATCAAATACAAAGTACCAAGACGTGAGATTATAGTCTGAAATTAAAAAAAACGTAGATACTATAGCTATATTTTCATTCAAGAACACGTTTTCCCAATTGCAGTCCTTTAAAAGGTAAAGCGCATAGCCTCATAATTGTGCCATTTTAGGTACATGACTTTTAGACGCAGGTTTCCTCGCTATGTTTTCTTTCACTTTCACAGTTGCTGTCGGTTATTCGGCAGATAATAGAGCGGTGTTGATCTAGTGGTAGATACCGCGACTTTCATTCCGAAGGTCGTGATCTCCAATTCTGCCCGACCGCGCACCAATGTCTTTTTCTTTAAGAAAAAATTAAGTTCGCTATTAACATCGCTCGTACGGTGAAGGAAAACATCGTGAGGAAACCCACGGCTTAAAGTCACGCCAAAAGGCCCAGTAGGGCTAGTTGCCGAAACACAGTAAAAGTAAAGTAAATAAAGTATTCGGAAAATAAAAGTTTGCCCGTTTGCAGAAAGTCTTTCTCCTAAAATATGACCACCAAAAAACGTTTCGTTTAAAAAAACGTATATTGTTGTGTAAATGCTCACGTCGTCGTGCCGAGGCCGCGCGGGCGTGTGACAATAATGTGGGTCCACACGATACAGCTGAGGTTGTATTTACGTTCCGTCTACACGAGGGTATCCAATAAGCCATTTACTTGCGTATTGCTTACTTCAGTCGTAGCTGAATTTTAAATTATTTAAATTTTATTTGCGGTAACAATTTTGCGTGTAGGTACACCTGAGTTTCACTACGTTTCGCTTCAAATTGATAATGATAATATTAGCCCGATTTGTCCCACTGTAGGCCAAGGGCTTCCTCCATGTTGTCCCTCTTTATATGGCGGGACAAGGTGACTTGTACATTAAGGACTGGACCCAGTTGGCACTATATAAGGACCAGTGGAAAAATTGAGGGATGCCTTTGCCCTGGAGTGGGACGGTACAGGCTAAAAAATAAAATGAGAAGTAAATTGTAATGATTGTAAAATGAACTAAGGCTTAAATAAATTTAAATTAATAAATATTGCACGACTGCAATCTAGCCCTAAACAAAGAACTAGGCTTGTACTATGGGTACTAGACAACGCTGCCGTGCTTTATCTAAAAAGTGGCTAAGTGACCTTAGCCGGCTTTATCGTGTTATAGGCCATTTTATTTAAAAAAAGATTCTCGGATACTATTACAATAACAAAATATATAATGGAGAAAAATGTATATACCTACGTCTAACTACTCCATAAGATTCCCAAGATAATCAGAGCACTATAACACACGGGTCCTTACCCTGTGATCTTTCAATCCCATTGAATCTCACGGAATCCTGTCCGGTTCAGAAATCCTGAGAACTTATCGAGAACCCGCACTTAAAGGTCTTTAACCCCGACGATATTTTTGTAGGGAAGACGTTAAAAAATAAAACTATACGACATATAAAATTTGAATTTTTGACTGAATGACTAAACTTTGATATATCAAAGCAGAGCCCAAACAGCGCCAGTCCTAAAGACATGAAATTTGGAGAGTGTGTTCTTTGTGGTGTGTAGGTGTCCACTAAGAAAGGGTTTTTGGAAATACCCCCGCAGGATTGCATACGCGGGTGATACCTCGGGACTCTGCTAGTAAATAAATATTGCAGGTCGTTGCACACAGCGCAATCTACCCTTGAAAACCGGGTTTAAGACCATTATAATACGACTAGTTCTACTTTCGCCATTTTACTGAATCTGCATGGGCTAAATTATTTTTCGACCAGCAATGTTATTCTAGGAAACTCGAACATCACTTCACTACTCACTTTCGTATTCACTCACACTTTGCTTCCGATTCAAAACGACTCTAAATACCTCCGCAAGCTGACGCTCTAGCGCGCATTTGCTTATGAAATTTTAGAATGCTAATTTGAAACCTACCGCGGAATCCGTCGTGATATGGCCATAGGTTTTCTGGAGAATCGACAGGCAGGAAGTAGTTAAAATGATTTCGTTGAGGGTCGAAATGGTTTAATGGCTGAATTTATGTTTCTTTGGGAATCTATGGAGGCTGTATTGATCTACGTTGGAGGTCAAGGGGGGGGAAATAAAGTGCTGGCTTTTATTTCCATTTAGACTAAGTTATAAAGCTAGTTACATTGTAGTAAATCAGATGAAATCTACGTTAAAGTTATATTATAAAGTGGATACTGAACACGAAATTTAAGTTAGGAAGGTATTTCTTAGGGACTTGTCGGCGCGTCTTGTCGAGGCGTCTGGTGATCCCAGGGCTGGTAATTTCTTGTCCCAGCGGGTTAGCCTAGCTATCCAGCATGGGAACGCTGCCAGCGTTTTGGGCACCATGCCGCGGGAGGGCGGTGCCGACAACTTCTTGTTGCTTTAGGTTTTAAGTCTTTTTTTCTTTTTTGTGATTTATTATTTTTGTATAAGTTAGGAATTAATACCCGTATCTAAGTTTGTGATATTTTCTTTACGCAAATGTACTCCCGGGTGAAATTTCATTATAGATTTTCATTTGCTTTTGTTATATAGCGAGTATATCGAGATAAAACAGAAGAAAATTCAGAATTAAATTCAAACAGAACCCCGGGCAATATTTGAGTTTCTTAAAAAAGATTAAATTTCTAACTTTATAGAGAGGACAAAAACACATTTTGTGTTCCGAAAACTTTTACAAATTCTCTTCAGTTTGTTCGACGTTTGTGTTGTCACACCTTAACGCAGATAAAAAATGGAGAAAACTTTTCGTATAAAAAATGGCATGTTGTGCACTTTATAATTCTAGCACCACACTTGGGGTTGCGTGTTGGCGTATTTGCTTTAAACGACCACGAGGAAGATACTAGCTGCTTCCCGTAGATTCACCCACGTAAGTCGCGATCCCATGGAAATTTCTAAACCCCCTTTCTTTTCGAATAGGTGTCAAGATCATAAAGGATCACTTTCCAATTTTAACCTCTCTACTATAAGTGGTATATTTAATAGATAGTAAAGATTGGTATGAAAAAGACAAATACCTACATATCCCAAATATTTGTAATTGTAAATCTGCCCATGGTTTGCACAATACAACGAGCAAATATGCGTCAAAATCGACCAGATCTATCTATCTTTTCTTATATTATGATATCTTAACAACTTTGTATTATTTTTACTCCTAACTTAATAATGTTATTATTAATATGCATTAAAAAATAACCTCCCGCAGTCGTCAATACTTTCACATTACTACTTTGTCACACATATTCGATATACGGGATACTAGGCTTTTGGCAACCAATTGTGGATGCCTCATTTGTGATATTCGGACTACACATAATTTATTGTGACCTCTGTGGCGCGTCGTGCGAAAGCACGACTGCAATGCAGAAGGTTGCGGGTTCGATTCCCGCCGGATGCAAGTCTTTATGCTTAAAAAAATAAATATCTGTGTCTGGTCTGGGTGTCCCTCTATGTATAATTATGTATGTATTTACAAAAGAAAAATAAATATAAGTAATTATATCCGCTGTCTAATAACCGTAACACAAGCTTAATAGCTTACCACGGGGCTAGATGGCGCTGTGTCTTGTTCACAGAATTTATTTATTTTATTATTTATTGCCCAAACACGGCCAATAATCAGCACCAACTTGCACCCCAAGTGAAGTGAAGTGAAGTTGAGTTTCTTCAAACAAAGAATTCATTTCAACAGCACACTCCTCACAATGGAATATAAAAATAATTCGCTTAGAGGCGGCATTTTGTCTAAGTATGAGCATTGTTCGGGTAACAACAGAACATAGATCTACTACTAAAAGGACGCGATACTGTGGCAAATTTATTATTTAAACAACAGGAAACTATGGTAAATAAAAAAAAATATTTGCATTAGGACAGTTTTTCAGTTGATTATTGTGAGACGTTAAGTTCTACAAAATTATATAAAACTTTTTAACGTTCTTTCGTAGCGTTTTGCAATGTATACTTACATAGTCCAGAATCCGTGGTACATTTTTGCAATTGATTACTATCAAGCTAATTTTCTGTTCGTAGCTTCATTTTGATGAGACGCCCAACAATTTCCTATACGAAACTCTCGATTGTGGTAGATAACAGAGGTAGGATCTGTACTACTACTTTTGAGCGGAGGACCGGATAACGTACCACGCAATTTGTAGGACAATATAACTGTTAAATTATATTAAAATCATCAAAAATGAAAACAAAAAACTGTCAAACTGTCAACTGTCAAATATCAAAGGAAAAAGTATATAAAGAACTGTCACTTGCAAATAAATGTATGAGTTTTTTGTTAACAATTTGATCTGAGATTCAGAGATTGAGTAGGTATAG
The DNA here is from genome assembly GCA_958496205.1 of Idaea biselata. NCBI lineage: Eukaryota > Metazoa > Arthropoda > Insecta > Lepidoptera > Geometridae > Idaea > Idaea biselata. Next base: position 19,814,028 of record OY292396.1, read on the forward strand.
AATTGTATTGAAATTCGTCTTGTAGAAAAAAACTATGCCCTATCCGTAACTAAAACGAACAAAGTTTTAATAAAAAATTTAAATTCACACAATTTGTTAACAAAGTAACATTGTCCCCTCGCGACCAAGACCATTGCAACATAGTTGAAACGTCAAGGTGAGAAAATATATAATACACATTGTTTTTAATATAGAAACCCATCCTTAAAGATATTAGACCTCTTTGATACCTACCTATTCATTAATAACACAGCGGGAGAGCCGCCTCCTTTTTGTTTCTTCGTTAAACTGACAATTAATTACTGGATTCTACCGAGTTATCTATGCAGACAGCTGTGGCGCTAGTCTACTACGAAACAACGATTTTTATAAGTCGATCTTTAGTTCTTGTTTTGCCCGCCTGAACAGATAAGTTAGTGGCAATGTATCTACTTGTAATTACTCAAAAACGACAATTTAATTTGCAAGGTAGATAGAGTATTTTGTATTTTGACAACCTCGACTTCTGGTATTTATTGGGTCTGTAGAGATTTGAAACTAGTTTTAGTTAAGATAGTTTTGCGTCAGTTAGTTTGTTGTTAGTTGTTGTAATAGTAATGTATTTTCCTACAATAAAGTAATGATTTAACAAACAAATTTAATTGGATTTTATTTTGTTCAATTCAGAAAATTCTTGAATTTAATAACTGTTATTGGATTTGTTTTTTTTTTTAATCTGTCGTATCGAAGAAAAAATCTATTTAACCTCCAACTGTGTGCAGATGGGCTTAGTCAGTTAGGTTTCCGATACGGAGCGAAGTAGAAGCGATGGATTCAAAACCTACAAAGCGAAATAATATTGTCCACCTCAACTAATTAAACTAGAAACACTAACTAAACTAAACTAATCACTTGAAACTAAAAACACATGTACAAAGTGTGTTTATGGCCTACTAGTGGCGCCCTGAGGTTTCTCCCGTATAAGTCCCGATACCGCGGGAATATCGACCAATGTGTTACTCCAGATCTTCGGCAATCTGGATACCAAGTTTCATCGCAATCGGTTCAGAAGTTTTTGCGTGATTGAAACATAAACATAAAATTATTGCAATTTTAATTTAAGTAGGAAAACATTTATAAACTACATGGTAATTAAATACATTTTTCGGTTTGAATCGGGTGGTTTTTATTACTCTTAGCATTGTTTCAACGCTTAACGTTTCGAGACCTTTACAGGCCTCTTCCTCAGGATTGACTGAGATGTGATTTGTTATTATAATGTATTAAAAAGTTACAGTGAAACTACCACAACGTTAAGAGTAATAAACACCACGCGATTAAAACCGAAAAATGTCTTTAATTTCAATACAACATCGGGAAAACAGCAGAAAATTGTAAACCCCCCTTAACCTGTAGAGGTCACAATATTACCATTTATCCACGATATGCGAGGATAAATGGTGTTATTTTCGGCGTCTCCTGGGAGAACTGTATCCTTAATTCCTAACATTATTATAAGGACGTGTTTGTTCCCAAACGGGTCAGTAGGTCGATTCGCAAAACAAACATTCGTTAGAGGCCACTTCATACAATGAAGGGTTTTCTTAGGATCAGTTTCAGTGAATATCCATTCATTGGGGAATATTGGTCACGGGACTCCACACAAAAAGAAAAACCTCTTTTGCTCCCCTTAACATTATCCGATTTCGAAGTTTTGTTTTTGGTTAGGTGGCGAATGGTCCCCTTCGAAACTGGGACCGGGGCCCTTTCGCCACTGCTAATTTTGTTAGTGGTTGACTGGGCCCACATCGAATTTAATTAAAAAATTGTTCGAAACGAAAAAAAAAGTCGATCGAGACGGAAACAAAAGACGATTGAAATAAAAATGAAAGTCGATCGAAATTGTGTTATTTTCTAAAAAAAAACTTAGACGTTTTTTTAGTGTTTACCCAAACTTAAAAAAACCCTCTTTGCGCCGCGCAGTCGGGTAAAATTACGTTTAGGTTTAGTTTTTTTTTTGTGAGATAATTACAAAAAAAAACACCGGAATCGGATAACTTTAAAGGGTAGAGAAGAGGTCTTTTTACCCTCGTTGTTTGGTGAAATCGCAAGGGCTCGATCCTTGGATTTTCGAGATTATATAACAATATAATCTCGAAAATCTCGAGATAACAAAAAGTCGTTGTATGTGATTGTCCCTTGTCTTCGAATCAAAGTTAGTCCTAGGACATGTCGGTTTCCCGTACCGATGTTTTCCTTCATTGTAAGAGGGATCTTAACAGCTTACAAAACATTGTTGAAAAGACATGGGTGCATTGGAGTTTCGAACGAATTGATTTTGGAATAGAAGTCGAAGGATTTACCACTAGACCATCAAAATACAGTCATTTAAGTTAATAGACAGGTGTGTCGTTATTTCGAGCACGTCCTCCATACACGTTATGTAGTCGGTCTCGTTTGTTATCTCTGATAGCAGTCGTTAGGTCAAGTTAGACCATAAGGCGACCTACAAACTTAAACACTAGCAGCCTTATTAATACACGAGGAGTAAGGACGTAATTTTACCACTTTTTGTTTCTGTCTGTCAACTTTCAAAGTTCTTGTCACGAAAACAGACAAAGCATGTTCTCACTACTCCGACCGTACTCCACGTTTATTAATAAAACTATAGGTGAGTCACAACACTACACGAAAAGAAGAAGTTAGGTTCTTATCCAATACTTCCTTCCTAAAAGTAATACAATGAAATTGTTGAAATTGCGCAACAGAAGGCTTTTAAACGTATCAGCTTGAAAACGTGGAAAGAATGCGTTTGATAAGGTCCAGTTATTTTATAAAAATACCCGCGTAGCGATCAAGCGAGCTGGAATTTACCCCTCGGCCAACCCTGCATGATGGTCGGTGTAGATTACTGGCTTCGCCCTGCGGTTTCTTCAAGTCACCTTTCGAAATATGGCTGATAAGCAGCTTCCCGTAGTTTCACCCGAGTAAGTCATGATCTCGTGGGAATATCGAGAGATATCGTAGTCATTGTGTCTCCAGCTATCTATGTGCCAAGTTTCATCGCAATTGGTTTTGTAGGTTTTGCGTGAATGGGCAACAACTTTTATAATAAATTTCGCTTTTATACAGGGTAAACCATTTAAACGGGCCTTCAGGGGGATATCCTAAACATAAGAGATAGAGAAAAATGCTGAAAAGAGTTGCGTCCCCGATTTTGACAAAAACTAAAATGGCATTGATAGATTTTCGAAAAATTAATTACCCTAGCCAGGAATTGAACCTTGTCTTTTTGCAAAAAAATAAACACCCTATATTATTGTACTGATCGATAGCGTTGCTGATAAATATCAAATCCTGGAAACAAACATAGTGTGGTAAATCAAGACAAATGCCTCATTTTTAATAAAAATATTAATTTTTACCAAAAAAGACATCTATCAGTTGTGCATTACTGCTTACATCAAACATCAAAGCTCATGATTTGAACTGTGTGTGTGCGAAATTTTGAAATCAGAACATGATCTGAAATGATGATAAAATGCTAGTGCAGTCGTTCAAATAGAGTTAGGTCGTTGTAATAGGTACGGGTAACAAACAAGTACTTGTACAGATTACTTGGCGATTTCATATTTTTATTAAAAATTGCATTTATCTCGATTTACCATAATATGTTTGTTTCCAGGATTTGATCTCTATCAGCAACACTATCGATCGGTACAATAATAAAGGGTGTTTATTTTTTTTCAAAAAGACAAGGTTCAATTCCTGGCTAGGGTAATTAATTTTTCAAAAATCTATTATTGCCATTTTAGTTTATATCAAAATCGGGGACGCAACTCCTTTCGGCATTTTTCGCTATCTCTTATAGTTTAGGATATCCCCCTGAAGGCCCGTTTAAATGGTTCACCCTGTATATATAGATAAAATAAATAAATTCTGTAAACAACACACAGCGCCATCTAGCCCCGTGGTAAGCGACTAAGCTTGTGTTACGGTGACTAGACAACGGATATAATGCTTATTATTATATATTTTTTTAATATAAGGTAGGATTACAAAATTGCTGCAGGAACTCCGGAGAAACGTATTTGTTTTACCCAATCCTGATGAAGAGACCTGTAAAGGTAAAGTAAAGACATTGGGCATTGAAACAATGCTAAAAGTAATAAACACCACGCGATTAAAACCGAAAAATGAGTTTAATATAAATCCAACATCGCGAAAACAGACGAAAATCTTGAAGTTTATTTAATTTTTTTTGTTCAAAGTGTAAACTGCTCAGCAGCAAAGCATATAAGCGATTTCCGTCACATTACAGGATTTAATTTCATTCCAAAGTAGCTAGAGCATGGTTTCACTAAATAAATTAATTATGTCAACCACATAGGTAGTAAATTTACAGTTCGATAAATTTCTAAACGTCCCAGGCGTACGAACATACTCCGTACCTGCCTATATAATGTACACAATTCGATATACGTAACCTATGTAGGTATGTATATAAGAAACCGCCAATTACGTGTGATCTACTGCGAATAGCTACGCACTTTGGGGACTATTCTGAAACGAGACGGAATACAAATTATATTCGTTTTCCACGACAATAGATTTTAAATGAGTAGTTAGTTATACTTATTACCTACGCGTTTGGTTTGATATATGTAAGTAGGTTTATGAAGTATTTCTAACTAAACGTGTAATTTACGTTGATGTAATTAACACTAGTCGCTTGTTTTATTTTAATTGATAATCGTCAATATCGTATACTTTCCTACGAATATCATAAAGGTTTTTTTGTGTACCTACTTGCATGTAGGTTTGCTCCTCGCAAAAATCGCTGAATCGATGGCGATGAAACGATCCCGTGGAAATATCGGGTTAAAATTGAGCCTATTTGCTTTTTGAAAAAATGCTTTAAAAAAATTAGTACCAGGCGGGACTATTTTTTCAAAAAGCAGTATTTCCTAACCAAGAAATAAAGTTTAGTAGCGTATGTGTTAATCCAGATCTTCAGCTATTTGCGTACAAACTTTAATCGCAATCGGTCCAGTAGTTTTACCCACGTAAGTCCCGAATTTTTCCAATCGGACCAGCGGTTACTAAGATTGACGCGTTCAAACAAACAAACAAACAAAAAAACAAACTCTTAAGCTTTATAATAATAGAAGATAGAAGAAAATATTATAAAGACGAAAGATTTATTTGTTTGTTTGTTTCTAACGAAAATTCTTTCACCTACTTCCTACTTTTGATCCCAATATTCCTACAAGAATAGGTAGCGGGTGAAACCGGGCGGAAATTAAATATATAAAGAGTAAAAATTACTCGCGTAGGACAAAATATAATCTACATAACACTGTTTACTCGCTGTGTTCTCATTTTAAAGTAACAAAGTTTGTTTGTGAAAGTTAGCCAGACATTTCTGCGGCGACGGTGTTCCCTTCCGCTCCCGATGTTTGGCAACATGGCTGCTGTCGCGCGAGATTGCGGAAGTTGTCGGGATTGCCTCAAATTTCGATCATATTGTGGGCTACAAGTATAGCTAGAAGTGCGAAGTTATTACACGCATTTATGTAGGGCTAATGCTCGAGTTTCGTATAAAAAAATAACAATTTACACGAGGGATCTACTAGGTTGCTACGTAAATCGGTTTAAACTTCGTTCGGTTGCGTATTTGTTACTACGGTTCTCCTTTGCACCGCAAAAGTGGACAATTGTTTGATATAAAATGTTGGAAGCCTCCTACAAGTATAATTCTCAAGCTGTAGAAAAAAAGGCTTTGAATTCGAAGTTAGTCGTTACGTTTAGAAAAACCACGTTTATTGTATGGGAATCCCCCTATATTTGTTTTTTTATTAAACCCGCTACAGAAAAAAATTTCTATGAAAATTTTAACTGTCTTGCTATAACGTTGCGGTGTAAAAGTAACAACCTAGTGACAGACGGACAGGCGGTCAAACAGACGGACAGATAGACACATAGCGAAGTCTCAGTATAAGGTCCCGTTTTTACCCTTTGGGTACGGAACCCTAAAAAAGATCAAAATCACTTTTCACTTCTTTTATTATTGAGATTGCTTGAGAGCAAATCCTAAAAGAAGTGACATGTAAAAATAAACCTTATTACAATAATACAAGATTCTGTTTTAAACGTCATAAAAAATCTGCTCTCCTCTCCGAGCCGGTCTGTGGGAACGGACCCTTATCCGTTTGAGAGCTACGATGTCACAAACAGCTACAAAGACACCTCAAATTTATAACACCCCCCTTTTTCCGTAGCAGCTTAAAAGGCCAATAAAACATTACACCATGACCTTTGCAAACTTCATTTTAAGTACAGCTAATCTGAATAGGGAAAAGGAGATCACTCACCCCTCACGTAATGAAAGGGCTCCACACCACACACCCGTGGTAAATAAAAGGAATTACTAATAAAGATCTGTTCGCAATTTTCATAGAGCCCTCATTTGCATGCCAATAGACGCCTAAAACAACCGCTCCCGAATTTTAATGTGGAGAAAAAAATAAACGTAACCTTTGAGGGTGTTTTACTGTTCCAATCAGGCTCAAGGAGCCGCGTGATGAATTACAGGCGAGAAAACGGTGACACGCTTCCTCGCTCGGTATACTACGCCTGTTTACAGTAGGTGAGGACCTCTGTGGCGCGTCGGGTGGATGGGTCGGGTGGGTTCGATTCCCACCGGGTACAAGTATTTTTACTTGGAATTTTGTTTCTGGTCTGGGGGTTTCCATATGTGTGCGTATCTGTATGTACCTGTATTTTTTTTTTGTAAAATACACTCATAATAATATACGTAGGGACTTATGGGTGTTTTCATAATTATGTATAAGAATTATATTAGTAAGTATTACATCCGTTGTCTAGTCAAGTCACCATGTCTAGTCATCAGCTTGTATAGCTTGTAACTTTCTATAGGGCTAGATGCCTCTGTGATATGTAAGAAAAAAAAAATCTAACAAATCCTACTAATATTACAAATTAGCTGCGCCCGCTGTTTAACCCGCGTTAGTCCCGATTTCGCGGGATTTACGAGATCAAAAGTATTCTATGTCCTGGTTCTAAGCTCCCTCCTCACCAATTTTCAGTTAAATCGGTTCAGCCGTTCTTGAGGTAGGTATAAATAGTGTAACTAACAGGACATTCTTTTATATATATAGAAGATGCGAAAGTTACCTTTTATATTTGTTACTCTTTCACACAAAAAAACTACAGAACCGATTGCAATGAAACTTAGTAACTTGATAGCTGGAGACTTGCATTAACATACATGCTACTTTTTACTGCTTTTTATCCCACGGAAGCGAGACTACACGAGTGAAACCTCGGGGCGCAGTTAGTTCTTTACACTGTTGAAAAATGCTAGGCTTACTCCTCGTTCTCATGGGAATAAACCTTTGAAGCAGTAGTTTAGTAATTTAAAGTTAAATGGCTCATCAAGTCGTCACCATTGTCCAGAGACGGAGCAAGGAGCGGGACCTCGTTAGCAAAACTTACGCAACTCTCTGTTGTAGTTACAGTTATATAGAAACAATGGCTTAAACTTAGATTTGATTTCTTGTTTGTTTCTAGTGTTAAAGAATAATTTTGTTTGTTGGCAACACTATCTAGCTAGACTTTGTATGTCGCACACTTTTTAAAATTACACGATTTCTGTCCATATTAATATTAGAATTTCGGGTTTAGATCGCGTTGTAGATTACTATGGTTTACACACTTTTTAAACTTACACGATTTCCGTCCATCATTATTATTAGACACGGGTCTAGATCGCGTTAAAAATAATCATTGTTTTTAATTACCTCGACGTTCCGGCAAACGGGTTATACCGGCCGTGGTCCCGAGAAGACGAACGAACCGAACGAACGAACGAACGTCGAGGTAATTAAAAACAATGATTATTTTTATTACTATGGTTTATTTGGATTTTTTAAATGTCACAGTTTTATTAAGAACAGCTGATGGAATTTCGATGAATTTTAGTTTAGTGATAGATAGTTCTTTAAGAAGGAATACAAGTCATTAATGTTTTTTTTTTTAAATATGATATGGTATTACCTTAACACTCTTATCAGAAAATAAATGCTCCGCGCCTTTGGAGGCAGGTTAAGCCATTGTTTCCCGGTCGTTATTTCTGATAGCAGTCCTTAGGTCAAGCAAGAACCCTTAGGGTGACCTAAAAACTCACCACATGTCTCGCGTCGTACCACCACACGTGAAGAAGAAAAAATAATTTACTGTACATCGTTCGTATATTAATTTCAAGTAGCAAATCGAAATCACCACTTCGCCTCAGAAGTCATCACAAAAGTCTACATCATATTATAGAATAGAATAGAATAGAATAGAAAAAAGTTTATTTGTTCTAAAGTTACACACACATAGTTGTACAAAAACAAAACATAAAACTTAAAATACTAAACTTAAACTAAATACAACATGTGTGTGTTGCAGCAGGACAATGGGCCATGACTCAGTGTATAATTCACTCCTTAGAGCGAACACTGATTTTCTGTCATCACCCAAGAGATTGTAGACCATTTAGCACAACAATATTTAGCATGATCATAATTGACTTACAAGTTTATAAAATAGTGTACGTAAGAGAAAACCACACAATACAATATATAATAAAATCAAATAGTTATATAACGAATTTAAGGTTATTAAATACAATATAGATGCATATATATAATGTTCCAATATAAATAAATATAAATAAATATATGTAAATAAATATTTCCTTTTAATAATAATCATTATATCTATAATACAATAAGTATAAATAAGGAAATCCGACGTCCTAAACAGCAAAGTCCGCCAACAGCCAACCACGTGGTAGTCCTAAAGTTTGTCGTTCAAGTAAGACCTTTTTATATTTAATTCTGAAGGAATACTTGGATTTCAGACGCTTAAGAGGTGGAGGAATATTGTTCCAACATTTCGTTGACAGATAGCGGAAACTGCCAGTGAATACCGCAGTTTTGTGATGATACGCAAAAAAGGTATCCCGCACCTCACGAATTTCATACTTATTTCCAAATGAAGAAAATTTTGAGCTTAGCGTAGAGGTAATCGGGTTTACCCCTATTGACGACATCGAAAAGCAAACAAGCTAGGTGCAACTGCCTACGAGACTCCATATTCAATGTGGAAGCATTATTTAGATATGGTGTAATATGGCTCCTAGGTGGTATTTCATAGCAAAAACGGCAGCAAGCATTTTGGACACGCTGAATAAGTCGTCGGGTTCTTGCTAGCAAACGCGGTCCGTATACGAGATCCGCGTAGTTGAGTCTCGAGAGAACCAAAATGTAATGCCTTTACGAAAACCTGACTGGAATGGGGATAAAATTTCGTTAGCTTCTACATAATCCGTTAGCTGCATGCAAACAATTTTTTCAAGAATTTTTGAAAGGTATGGTAGTATACTTACAGGTCGAAGATCTTTAGTGCTTGATGGGCTGTCTACTTTAGGTATTTCTTTAGATATTCTAACAATGTTTTATCTCTCTCTTGTCACCAGGTATCCTGGATCAGACATCGCGACCTGCATATCCTCACAGTGGGTGGATACACCTACACGTCAGACCAGCGATTCCAGGCGACGCACTCTCCACAAACCGACGACTGGACTCTTCACATCAAGTGGGCGCAGCAGCGTGACGCTGGAGTCTATGAATGCCAGGTCTCCACGCAGCCTGTCCGCTCATTTTTCGTCACGTTACATGTCGTTGGTAAGTACCTTTTTTTTTAATCTATTTAATGAAGAGCTTTACCAAATGAACAGTAATGCCGCTCTGTTTGGCCATCATTACAACTTAACGTCTACGCAACCCCAAAAAAATAAAATTGTAAAGCGCCAAAGCCTCCTCCGACAGAGGGCACTCCAGAGCGCCTACTACACATCGAACCAGATACATATCATAACTAAATCTGCATAACATTACAAATCGCCGATCCTCATTCCGAACACATTCCATCATAATGTGAGTAGCGTCTTCATTGGTGAGTACTTAAGAAAACCTATAGGTATACCTATACTATACCTAAATCCTATTTATACTTCATGTACATTATTCTAAAATGAAGTTTTGAGGATGGATGTTTATTATTACTCCTTTAAGGGCCCTATTCTGAAAAACTGAAAATCCATGTCGGGCGCATCGAAAATTGTTGATTATTTCATGACGGAATGTCGTAGAACTTTTTTTTGTGTACAGATTGTAGGCGACATTGTTTCCGATATTTTAGTGCAGTTTCCATACAAATATGTCTAAACGTATTGAAGCATATCGACATTTTAGCCAAATCAGACATTTTTTGTCTAAAATTTGGATAGGCTTTGCACCAATTTTTTTGGTTTTTGTCTTAAAACTACACCAAAATGTAGGAAACAATGTCACCTACAATCTGTGCACAAAAAAAAGTTCTACGACATTCCGTCATGAAATAATCAACAATTTTCGATGAGCCCGACAGGGATTTTCAGTTTCAAGGTCGTTGGCGTATATACTCCTCTTAAGTTCTAATTGAAGCTGGAGTTTAAAATAACATATCTAATTTGACTTAACAACCCAGCAGGATAATAACATTGTAGGCTACTTGTTACTACTACAACTACTAAATAAATAGAGGGCTACTTAAACAATTAAGCACCTCCCACACCTATAGAAGCTGCTTAAATAAAAAAGTAGCTCTCAAGATTCAAGTGGCGTTTCAGTATTGTAGACAACATTTTTTTTTACATTTACTGTACTAAAGTTTGTGGCCCCATCTAACAATACTTTACAGGTTTTTTCTACCCTAATTTATTTACATTGATAGGTATTTGAAAAAAGCTTTCAAGACACTGTACATTATAGATTTCTTTCGGTTTTTGCGATGCAGATATAGAATTACATCGCAGTAAAATTATAAAATATTATAAATTACATCATTACGAATTACTACTCTACTAAAAAGTCTACCTGTGAACTGAAAAGACCTAGAAACTTCGGGCGTTGAAAAAAGCAACGCGATTAAAAGCGAAAAAGAAGTTCAATTTCAAATTGTAGGTACATTGAAAATACAATCTTGATGTTCCGTATAAGTAGCATACATTACACGCATACGTCCTCGTATATCGTTGTTATAATACTATTATTATTGTGTAATTCAATAGCCCACAGCATCACTGTTGTTGATTATGTACTCCATTGTTCCCCCACATAACAGTCTGACTTGGTTACACTCTGCGTCACACTTTATGAGCAACATGGAACATTATTTATCGAAGCTCCGCCTCACTTTACCCATAAGCACTTGAATTTGTTAACCAATTAGAGTGATAAAATTTTCATCGTTCATAATATAGATTGCATTTTATTTCCTTTGTCGTAAACGGTTTTTAAACTATCTTTAACCATGCTTAAAATATGAACAGTGTTAGTCTAGTCGTAGATACCGGCACAGATACCGGCTAACCGCGTACTAACAAGTTTTAAGCTATTGCATAGCTTTTATCGCGGGCTTTGTGCGCGGCCACCGAATCAAGAAATTCCGTAACGAAAATAAAACCAAACACCCCCCACTCCACCTACCATGTTGTCATGGTTACTTAGCTCGGCCGAGATACGTACAAAATAAATAAATAATTATAATTGCATAAGTTGATAAAAAATGCTATGCAATAGCTTTACCGCGGCAGTTCCCGAGTGCCACACGTATTTTTTTTTCTTTAAGAAAAACCTTACCCAAAATGGACAACACACACATAAATGGCTTTAACCCATTTTGTTAAAGCCAGCCTGTGGCCAGCAAGCAAACAGCATAGGCACAGCCAGGGTTCCCAACTTAGCACTTTCGGTGCTAGATTTGGCACTATTTTCGCAATTCCAGCACTGTAATTTAACATTCAGCACCTAGCACTTAATCTAGCACTATACAGCCATCATTCTGATTTTTTTCTGGTCACTGTAGAAGCGAACTGCGAATGTTTTTAGTTGTGAATTTATCAATTGAGTGTTTCGTGAACTATAAAACCTACTAAAATGGATATTCCTTTAAGCAAAAAAGTGAGTTAAGTTCAAAATTACAGAAAAGAGTGGGAGAACGATCCAAAATACAAAAAGTAGCTTAGACCTGTGCTTGGTGATAGTTTGAAAGCAATGTGTGTATTTTGCAAAACAGAATTTAATGCGAGAATATTTGAAATTTAGCGGCATTCGGAATCAAAAAAACACATAGAAAAAATTATGTCTAAAAATAGCACTATTTTTAATTTTTTTTATCAATCTAGCACTATTTTTTAGTTTTTTTTATTAATCTAGCACTATTTGAGATGTCATTTAGCACCTATCTAAGATAATGAGTTGGCAACCCTGGGCACAGCGCTGGTCTATGACCAGCCTAAGTCAAAAATAGTATATAGGGAAGCATACATATTATTGAAATTAAAGACATTTTTGTCAATGTTTTTTCTTTGACCTGTCCAAGTCCCTTCTTCAGGTTTGACAGTCAATCCTAAAGAAGGGACCTGGAAAGGTCAATACAACATCGCGAAAACAGAAGAAAAATCTATACAAATTATTCTTAAATTCATCGCTCTAAGTGGGAACTTTCGTAGTGTAGTTCGTTAACTAACTGGGGTACAGACTCAGAGACGCTAGTTTGACCCTCGCCGCTCGAAGCAAGTGATTTTTATTGTATTTTTAAGGGGTTTTTTACTTAACTTTACTGGGTTTTCGTCAGTCAAACCTCTGTAATTTCCAAAAGTGTAAAGGACGTGAAAACTTTTAGGACTAAAGTTAGTTTGATTCATTTTTTTAAATAAATAAAAGACTTACAGTGTTAAATTCACACTTAGGATTGTGGGTTCAAATTCCACTGAGTGCATTATATTTTATAAAAGCTCATTTTCAATACTTCTTGATCGTACATAAACTCTGTTTACGAAAGAAAGCCAGTAAAACACTTAGTTTAATCAGAAAATGGTTTTATCAAATTTGCTTTCCGCGTCTTCAATCTAAACTTTTCTCAGCAACTCCTCACTCATCTCTTCGCTAAAGACACAGAAATGTCATTTTATTTAAAAGTTTAAATGGCAGCCTTAAAAACTAGGTAAGACTTGACTTAATAAAGTCGTAACTATAAAGTAGTATAATACTATCCGCTAGATGTTTCAAAGTGTTGCCAGTCTAAGCCATTCTTAAGAAAAAGACGGCCATCCTTTCACCTACTTTGTCATATTTCACTGTATTTTTATGCGGACAACTTTTACAGGAACTGTGGACGGTTTTTTCCATATTTCTCAAGAAGCTTCGCTTCGTGGAAAGAAACTGCATTTTAAACTGTTTTGTAGATAGTGGATTTATAACTAAACTGATATTAATATATTTGATACGGTGGCTAGAGATTCAGATTTGTAGTTTTTAGTTTTTGTTTGTTTAATAAACATGGAGTTTATTAGTCTGTCCATTGGTAACTGATTTTACAAAACTTATTTGAGAGATTTAATCGTACCAACGCCTATCGCCTGTTCCATTTTAAAATTTGTCTCAGACATGCTGACGGACAAGCTTCATCAGTTCCAATGTCAAACTGTTCAGGAAATTACTCACACACCTTTAAAAAAGATGAATCAAAATGCGAACGTCGCGTCGTTGTTAGAATACGCGCCATCTAGTCAACCTAAAGTAAATAAATAGGATAAATTATAATAAAAGAATAATTAAAGAGATCATCGTGTGCCATATTCAACATAAAAATTAAACGCATTTAACACCCACTCATTCATCCAGAAACTTAAATAAAAAGTAAAAATTGTAACCGTACGCGAATAAAAAATAATATTTATTTAGGCAGAATTGCGAAGCGTCGAATGTTGGCTGTAATTTCGACTACGTACGTTCTACCAATAAAAACACGTTATTCGAATATATTGCATTTTTATAACGATCATACGATGCGATGTGTGCTCTTAATAACTTAAAACTGAATTGTTTATGAAAGCTACTTGATCAATTTATATTCGAGAAATAAATTGAGTAATTTTATCGTACACTAGCTGCGTCTCGCGGTTTCACCCGCGTAAGTCCCGATCCCGTGGGAATATCGGAATCAAAAGTAGCCTATGTTACTCCTCGATAATGTAGCTTTCTTTTGGTGAAAAACTTTTGAAATCGGTTCAGTAGTTTTTGAGTTTATTCGTTACAAACATACGACACACACACACACAAATACAAATCATTCCTCTTTATAATATTAGTGTGTACATCTCCAGCAGCAAAAACTATCAGCGCCTCACGGTTCAAATGACGATCAAAGTAAAAATAATGGACTGTCGAATTAAAAAAATGACAGTTGTCAGCCGCACTGACCTACAGTAGCAGACATAAACTGAAAATGGCTGTATTTTGGACAAGATACTAAACTACTTAGCAGAAGTGATATGTCTTAGTTCCTAAACTCCTACGGGATCTGAACTTAGGTTGCAGGACCACCAGACACGTGCAAAGATCCGTAGCTAGGAGTGCTTTTGTTAAGGAAGAACCAATAAAATCGCTCCGTTTACTTAAGAAGCTCACATCAGCCGTTTTCAAAGGAGATGCACTAAGCGAGGTAAATGAAGCAATTATATTGATTCTAACAATCGCATTCCTAGCTAGGCATTCTTGTGGAAACGCAGCTTTAGGCTATACAGTATACACTGATAATAAGTTGTGGTGAAGGCGTGTGGTAGTCCAATTTTTTAAAAGTACCATAGAATAACCGATAGTTACATAGGAATTCGAGACGCTAAGGCAACGCGACGATGCACCTCTGCAACAACTTTTAACACTTATAGTCTTATGGTGTTTCTGAATCGACGATGCTCAGCTAATAGTCTTCTTCTTTTCGTATAGTGGTGTGGCTCACCTAGCATTAGAGGCCTCTAACTTGACCTAACGACTGCTAACAGAGATAACAATGTGCCTTCCGAAGCACGGAGGTGCTGACCAAATCATTTTTAGCCACATAACGCCATGCGTCGCTTGACCCGCACGACCATTCAGGATTGGCAAGTGCAGCTGGGTCGATGAGTTAAAAGTCAAGTTTTAGACGAATACTTCGTTTTTTTAAATTTCAGACTACGATCTGACGTTTTTTTTTAGTAGGTATTTGACGTTTTTTCTTCAGGAAGATGTGTCTCACTTACTTTCTGCCTACCACGCAAGCTTTACTGATCCTTTCCATCCAAAGGTTTCCGTTAATCTGTGTTACTTTTGATGTACTTATATTAATTGTATTTGTTTTGTTGTGCAAATAAAATATTGTAATCTACCTATCTTATGTGTCAAATCATAGTCCACAATTAAAAAAACAAAGTATACATAACAATGCAACACAATGGAAATTGTAAACACACTCAAATGATACCATTTAGGATATAAACGGAATATAATGGGTTTACATAGAACGACTGCCTGGATTACCGTTCGTAGCGGACAATATTTGCGTTTCATTCCATACAACATTTAGTCGCGACTCGCGGAATTCCGAAAGGGGGGAAACCGGAAACCTCGTTTACAATAATACAATGGCGCCCGCTTTAATTGAAATATTACATTATATTATTTACCTACTTTGTTGGTAAAACACAATTATTTTGGAATGAAAGGTGGGTAGGTAGGTACAATTTGTTTGTGAATCTACGCTTTGGTCCTTCGGAAGGAAAATTTTACATGTTCACCTGCTGAACACATCATCGTTAAACGAAAACTGTTCAGCTATTGTTAGTAGTTCTGCAAATAACTTCAAAGACTAGTAACAATTAAAAAGCTTTCAGTAACTCTGCGAAATTTCTAAAAATTGTTAAGTATACCTACCGTTTTTGAGTAAAAACTAACGATCCTGAATCGACGTTGAGACGAGTAACGTATAGAAAACGTGCCCTTGTATAAAACCTACACAAATACCCACAACATTATCAACGGTCACCAATCAGAACCCGTCGACAGCTTCTGAAACGTAATCATAAAGTCATTAGCAGGTATTCCAAACGCTATACGTCTAGCACTGGGCCCCTATTCCACGCTCAGGCGACCTTATCAACATTTCCTTCGCCAGGAGTCGAGCGGAAAATGCGCGCGGAATCGGCAGCAGCCATTGTCACGGAACATTTTAACATATTTATTGGGAGAATGCGCGTGCCCGGAATTAATCGAGACCTCTCAGGCTACAATTTGTTGTAAATCCGGAGATAAAAGTAAGAGCCCTTCGCTGGCCGCTCAACGCGAACACACGTACCCAAGCTAGTTAACAAAAACCACTCGTTTCATATTTATTGTAAAAATAATAAGTTTTTTTTATAAATATTTTCAAGGGGGACCACACTTAATATCTACAGGGAAAAATACATATGCATCATTACATAAATAAACATATTGATTCATCGATGCGATGGAGAGCTCGCGTGGACCAGTGGTAGGGCGCTCGCTCAGCAAGCGAAATGCAAGAGTTCAAATCTCGAACCGCGCTCGAATTTATGCAAATGTATTGTTCTTGACAATATTTGTAGTAAAAAGCTCTAGAACATTAAAATATGAAATAAAATATATATAGGCCATCAGATTCACCTGCATAAGTCCCGATACCGTTGGAATATCGAAATAAAAAGAAGCCTATATATTAATCTTGGACTCCAGTACGTACATACCTAGTTACATCAAAATCGGTTTAGAGGTTATTGCGTGAAGGAACAACAAACACACACAAACTTTTACTTTTACAATATTTGCAGGAAGGATAGTAAGATTGAATACCTTGTTTTCGAGCTGAATATTCACGTTTTCAATAAAGGAACTTGTGAAAGTAGTTTTGTTTGCAGCAACGTTTACACAATGAACCTAAATATCAAGTTTGGACAGTTCAGACAATACTATCATAATTCTCAGTTTGTGTAACCGTGGTGTGCTTACACTGTCTACAGTGGATGTTATGTTCCGGCCACAATACCGCGAAAGGCCGTTAATTATCGCGATGATGGTCGTTGAACGTTGGCACGACGTATCGCATTAGCGTTTGACGTTAGGCGATAACTCGAATGGCGGCACATCAAATAGTTATCGCGAGAATAAATTCGTTAATAAAAAATGCATCAAATACGGTGTACCAGCGTCAGTTTCCTGTTGTTGCTCGAAATTCAATTAACATTAACGCTATGAATTTAATGCCCATTTTGTTGTTAATTGACGTTGACCGAAAGTGTAGCCACTTCTTTATCACGTTTAAATTGTTAAAATAATAATTGCAATAATTATCACGATGATAGGCATTGACGTTTCCCGTTACTACGGCCTTTGCCTTTGTAACTATTGTCTAATCTGTAGTACACGGAGGGGGCGGGCACAAAGGGGCTAGATTGCGCTATGTGCAACGTCCTGTGAGCCCCACTTATATGTTTAGAAGTGGAGCTCGCAGGCTCGCAAGCAAAATTTGTTGTTATAACGGGACGTGGGAACGTAAAAATTTCAACAATCTAGCTATCACAGTTCATGACATATGTACAGCCTGATGACAGACAGACAGACCGACAGTGGAGTCTAATAAAGGGGTCCCGGGTTTTACCCCTTTGGGTACGTAACCTTAAAAAGAATAGGTAATAGCAATAACAGAGTCACGATTCACGTGCGATTGTAACACGTATTCCAATCTCATTAAAGTTGAGTCCGCAGTGGCAGAGAATACAGTCACAGTATTAAAAATAGGTACCTATAGGTAAATTTTTCTTCTGTTTTCACGATGTTGTATTGAAAATAAAGACATTTTTCGGTTTGAATCGCGTGGTGTTTATTACTTTTAGCATTGTAACAACACTCAACGTTTCGAGACCTTTCCAGGTCTCCTCTTCAGGATTGACTGAAGAATAGGTAATAGCAATCAGTATAGTATTTTTGTATGATCGATTTTTCAGAAAGATATTTTTATGATCATACTATTATATATTTTTGGAATCGGACCACTAGGTACCTTTAATGAAACCCTTAGAAAATCCAAATAATCGAACGAACGAAAACAATATCACGTTTTTCGTTGAAATAAAGTACCTACGCGGCACACCTTTGAAATAGGAATGTAGTTTTTTTTTAATTACATTTTAATCATTTTCCAAGACATCCCTAGTTAGCGAACACTTTAAAAGTTCTAATGTTTTGCATTAAAATATAATTATAAAATCAGCTTAATTATTTTATCTATCAAGTATTTTGACTACCCTTGTTCTCCTTGATAACCCCGAAAACCCCCGAAGCACGAGGACGCGCCGTGAAGTTTCGATAGCTTTCTATGAAGAGTAATACTACTGGTAGAGAGCAGGCGGGGGTATGGATTATTCTGTGGCGGAGTGTGGGGTCCGTACGGGATCCCGCGGACCGTGTTTGCACAAATGACTGCTATCGGAAATCCTATCGAATGTAATCGAACCGAGCGCTCGAGCCCCACGCCGGTTATCGTAACCTGATTACGATATTAAAATTTTGTTTACGGTGAAATAAAACCGCGAATTTATTTACATTGCTGAGCGAATTTCGATTAAAATTTGTTAAATTCGATACCACTTAACGTTTCTAATTGATTTCTGTGTTTTCATTCGAGACAATAATGGATTCAATTTGTAAATTGTTTGATACAATTTACAAAACGTTGTAGACAGTATTTGCATACAAATGGACTTTCGTCTGAAGCACATGATGTTTGAAATAAAATTTATTAGAACATAAGTTGTTAAAATGCCTCAACGTGAGTCTAGTTTGAATATTTGAATTGGCGTTGTTTATTAACCAGCCTTCTAGATAAAATAAGTTATATTGCAGACCGTTATTTAAATCCTAATAGTCGTTTTTGCACCAAGGTAAAAAAAGCCCTTTTTTGTCACGGGCGTTTTATTAAACCTTTTAAGCGTAGCGAAGGACTCTGCAGTTAACTCCCTAACGTAGCAACGGAATTTAACTTTAACTTCTGAGTGAAGCGAGGGAATAGAAATATAGTGCGAGACAATAAATAAGTAAATATCAGACCTGCTTAAGTGCTCATTTAATAAGCTGAACCTCTGACACCATAAGTAAACTGACCTTTAAACAACAATTGTATGCATCGATGGAAAGACATAGCACCACTGGCTTATCGTCACATCATAATCTATGTAGGTGTACCTAATTAAAAATCTTTAATCTTTAATAATTAAATAATCTTATTCTTTTGACCACCTTTTTATAGAGTTCTTAAAGATGTTATAGACCGATTAAAAATCTAATCAGCAATTTTCGATACCAAATAGGCACTTAAATACTTTAATAATAATAATAAAGTATTTAAGTGCTTTAATACTTTAAGCATCAAAATGAAAATCACCCAGTTGTTTAATTATGTGTATATAAATTAATGATTTATCTATGAGTCTTGTTCATTTTGTTTTCATTACCGAGTAACACAACAACAACAACAATATGGAATGATGTTTAAAGAATCTTGGGTAAATGCGGAAGTACAAACAGCAATTACGTAGAGATGATACTTCGCTACGCAACGCAATAATAACGTCTCTGTTATTATAACAGTTCACCTGTACTCTTACTTGGCATATTACAGAAGATATAATGTTTTATTATGCACGGTTTATATAACTAGTATAGTTGCCTTTGGTTATATCCGCATAAATAGCATATGAAACTAGATGAAATGAGTTTTAACGTAATATAACTGAGAAAAAAGATTTAGACAGATAAAATGATAACCGAATCTACTCGTATACTAGAGGTTTCATTATTTTTTTCCTCATATTTTGTTTGTTTATTTATTTTGTAATTATAATTAATTATTGTAGGAAACCCTACAAGCGTATGGTAGAAAACCCAGAACTGCGTGCAAAAGTTGCATTCTGCGTCGTCGTATAAAAAGGGTTGTAGAAGTAGATTCTTTATCTTAGACCGCAAATCTGGCGAGATTAAAGTTAAACGATCACCCATCTATCATTTTTTTTGTTACTTTTTATTTTTATACATACATATAGTTGGTGTGGCTAACCTAGTATTAGAGTTTTCAAGTCACCCTAAGATCTCTAACTTGACCTAACGACTGCTATCAGAGATAACAACTGGGACCAACAGCTAAAGTGCCTTCCGAAAAAAAAACTGTGACTCAACTCTTACAGGTTCCAAATAATACTCGACTCAAAGACGGGACAGATTTTTAGCCCTGATTTGCCTAAAAGTATATTTTAAACAAATAACCCGAGTAATAAGAAATGAAAATGTAAAAATTCAAGCCCCTCTCGTGTATGAACATGCAAAGCTGGGAATAAAAATTGTGAAATAGCCTCAGTTAAGTGTTAGGACATGGGTAGGGCTATTCTAACTTTGTATCTAGCGCTGCTTGCGGAGCGCGTCCAGTGTAATAATATCGTTACTGGTGTGCCAGAGGAATACTAATATGCTGACTGGACGATCGCTTTTGGGATGAGGGAAAATCGCGACCATTAAGAGTAGTTCTGTTATTGGACTCATAGATGGCAGTACCATATTACAACATCGAAAACTTTTAAAAAAATAACTGGTTTGAACAGGGATAATTCAAGAATATGATGAGACTCTTTGCACACTGCACGCTGTGTTGTTACACTAGTCAGGTGTCGGGACTATAAATACTTTTTTTACATTAGGTAGTTGTTATGGAGTTCCAAAAAGTAAGGCCTCTAATTCAATCAATTTTCTTGAAAAAATTACGTCTACTAACAGTAGGTAAATATGATTTTGATATTCTTTTTTTTTTCAAACAAATATTTTTCACGGGCTTCCATAAAAAGTAGAAGAAGTTAATCAATTCGGATGTATCTTGTTCTTGTAAAGTCCAACATTTTACGTAGGTTTATTTAAATGAAAGTAAACAACTATATGTTATTACCAATATCGAGTTATTTGAAATTTATTAAAACAAAACCAGAGAATGGAAACTCCCTCATTCGGTGGAACATGCGGGATAACCTGGCTAGCACAGCCCGGGAATGTCGCGACCGGCCGAACCATTTGGCCGACTGCCAGCCTAGAGTGCACCTTCAGAATACACCCCAACTTAAATCGTAGGTGTAAACCTGGACAGTATTTCAACTCCCTTGAGTATTTTTGAAGCATTCAAGTAGAAAAAGTGCTCGGCGCTCCGAAGCCGTAATAGTTTCCTTCTAAAGTTGGATTTATAACGTCGGTTACGTTTTTACGAGAGTGTTGTAGGAAAGTTGTGTGATATTTATAACATGAGCTTCGACTTTCTAGAGAACTCCTTTGCCGGAGACTTTTGGAATGGTTTAGTCGCGAAATTTCTTGGAGGGTTTGTGGAAGTGACGTGTATATCCGAACGCGAATATCCTTTCTATGTGTACAGTCAGCTAAAAAAAAGTATAATCGAAATCCACTGAGTTCGAAAATACATTATAGTATACTAAAGTAGGTAAAAAATAGGTAAAGGTGCTGAAACGTTGTCCGTTTCCTTTAGAACAGAATTACTTCATTTTCACCCTGTATTTTTTTGGAAAAAAAAATGCAGGGTGTTTTGATCATAACGTGGTTCCAAAAAAGGAGAGCAATACAAATATAACAAAAAAATGCGTTCGTATTATCTGAATGTTTATTACTTAAACTGGATTTTAAAGTCCTTGAATTGGTCTACAAAGTCAGTCTACTAAAACAAGGGTTTATAGCACTTATACATACTAAACTGTAAACTAACTAACAATTTTAATTACAAAACTCTTCGTTAGAAAATTATTCTTTTATTACCTGACTGTACTACCAACATTTTCATACCTCTAATATTAAAGTCTATATTTTTCAACAGATTGTGACGAGATATACCAGCGGATGTTCTCGGACGGAGAAGGTGAATTCAGTGTGTATGTTTGTGCTCACTAACGTTAACTGCGTTGTTTGTCTTGATTAACAAAAAATGCTTGTAAAAACAATGGCCGTCGTTTGTTTAACGACCGCCATTTGCCCGGGACATAGCACGTTTTACTTTAAATACAGGGATATTTGAGTGTAGGTGTCGCTGCTGCCACAACAAAGTATTTGTAATAAAACTTTTGCCCGTGGCTGTACCGCGAAGCCTTTACCTATAATATTTTATGTTCTAACCTAACCGCTTAATTTACGACCAAGCTTTAATCTCTGGGAATACGTTTTAGTTTTTTAAACTTTCTGCCTGTTTACTTAACTTATTACTTGAAGTGCTGAAAATACTTTCTTTTTATAATCGAAAGGTAAATGTATGAAAACGAACTAAGAAATTTATACTCGAGACCGTCTTTAGATATACCTAATAATATATGTACTTCTGATGGAAATAATCTGTGTGGCTGGATGGGATACCGCCCTCTTGGCCTATTGAGCCATGCTTGCACTGAGGAACGATTGGGTCAATTTGACTGGAAATAACTAAGCCGTGTATCTCCTTGCGGTGATTTCCTTCACCATAAGAGCGATTTTAATAGCGCACACAACATTTTTGTTAGGAAAACGATCGCGATATGTTCGGGGTATCTACCACTACATAAACATCGCTCTAATATATTTCAGTAGATATTAATACAAAATATTTTAATTACATAGGTAAATCCTTAAAAGGGTTAACTACTAACAATCTAGTTTAGCGTTGTTACTTAGTCATATCTCATAACATAAATATGGTTAAACCTATCAATATTTTACCTTGAATATTATAAATACTGTAAGTTACTGTCTACCTACCGTACTTAATCTTATCCATAGCTATAGGGTGTGTGATGAAAATTTAAGGCGATATCGACATAGACTGACAGAAATATAAAGATTAGATAAAGCTCTATATATTCCATCATTTTTTTATTTTAAATTTTGATAGAGAACTAGCTGACCCGGCAAACGTTGTTTTGCCTTATAAATTATAGATAATAAAAAATTTCCTGAATTTTCTTTGCTATAAACCTCACGGAGCCCGAGACCTTTCCAACGAATGCAAAACCGTGGAAATCGGTTCGTGCGTTCTGGAGTTATAGCGTCAGGAAGGAAAACCCGACTTATTTTTATATAGTAGATAAATCACTAAACAATAACCCCCTAACTTATAAACAATGACCATGTTTATGTAACGTTTGTCAACTCTATCTGTTAACTTTGAATCTTCATGTCACAGCAAAAGACAAACGATACATTGTTTATGCAGCTGTTTATAAATAAGGGGTTAGAACACATACATAGATAGCTATATCTATGTACGTGTTCTTACCCCTAGACCACGCAAAATCGTATCCTACGCGTGCCTGAAAAACGTCGAAAACCCTGACAAAACGTCGCGGTAGTCGGCGCTAACTGACAGTCCGCGCGCGTCTAAGTTGCCGGACGTCCGTAAAAACTAATGAAATGCCTTGTTCCGTGATAAGTAACATTACTTATCACGGAACGAGGCATTTCATTAGTTTTTTCAAAATCCCAAAAAATTAGAGCACCTAGAGGCAGGAACATATTTCCTGTGCCTGTGACGTCACAGTAGGTATTAAAAAGTCGGCACGCTCGATTTCAATACAAATCGAGGTACATGTGACGTCTACCTATATTTATGTCTGTGGGTAAGAAACTAAACCCAAACCATCTCAACCTTCTTTTAATTTTTAACAATTATAGGGTTTTTAAATGATTTTCCACGATTAGTAATGATAGTTAAAAATAAGAATCATTTATTGTTCTAACTGTGTAGGCACAATGCTACGCAATGCTTTGTCTTTTACATATTAGTAGAGGAGCCCGTGAAGATCGACCTTCACCCATCTGATAACCAGATGAGACGTAATTTTTATCAAATATTATACATTAACGAACATGCCTATGATAGCTTGCCTATCGAAAAGTGTTCATGTCTATTTTTAATTAAATTAATTTTAATCAATTTTTTTTCATCACCTTCACTCTTTTGATAACCGAATGAATTGTATCTCAACTGATAGTTTTTAACATACAGAATATGCCTAGATAGGCTTGCCTACTAATTTCTGTTCATGGCTACCTGGCAAGCAGGTGTGAACATGTAAGTCAATACCTATAGGTAACTACGCCGATATGATAACCAATTCAAATTTATATCATAAGAAAGATAATTTAATTACAAAAGCAATCGTATAAGCTTGCCTGCAAAAAACCGTTCATGGAATACCATTGCCAAGCTATAAAGTTTTAGAATTGGAGTCATTTAATAGGTGCGAGAGAGAAAGTTTATAGCTTGGCAATGGTATTCCATGAACGGTTTTTTGCAGGCAAGCTTATACGATTGCTTTTGTAATTAAATTATCTTTCTTATGATATAAATTTGAATGGGTTATCAGATCGGTGTAGTTACCTATATTGACTTACCCGTTCACACCTGCTTGCCAGGTAGCCATGAACAGAAATTAGTAGGCAAGCCTATCTAGGCATATTCTGTATGTTAAAAACTATCAGTTGAGGTACAATTCATTCGGTTATCAAAAGAGTGAAGGTGATGAAAAAAAATTGATTAAAATTAATTTAATTAAAAATAGCCATGAACACTTTTCGATAGGCAAGCTATCATAGGCATGTTCGTTAATGTATAATATTTCATAAAAAATATGTCTCATCTGGTTATCAGATGGGTGAAGGTCGATCTTCACGGGCTCTTAGACTATAAGTTGTTAGACAGGAACAATAAGCTATTTTAGTATATATTATATTTAAACTATATTACCATAACAGATCGGTTAACTAAAACTGGCAGGAACACTTGTTCACTCGTTGCGGTTCCACGTTACGCCCGCGCGCTTTTACAATTCTGCACAAACGTAACCAGTAAATTTGCGTTCAAGCCAGCTCTAGTAACTGACCTGTGCCTATATAGACGGAGATTAGAAGAATAAATGGTAGGTCGAAAAACAACTAACTGTAGGTAATTGAAACAACAAGACGCTTGAAGCCAGAGGTCAGAGTGAGACTAATAAAGGTTACGTCCCACGCCAGTTAGTAGTAATACTAAAATCTTAAGAGGAAAGTCTTTTCACCGGTGTGAACTTGGCAGCCAAAGTTAGCAGCCTATAACCCGACTAAATTAAGATGGTCATTTTTGTGAAGTTAGCAGCCAAACGAAATAACAGCTTGTATATACATAAAAAATAGTATATAAATATCACAATAGGTTATATATAGACAAAAGATGCCAATAAAATTATAAAACTTATAATAACTGCCACACAAACATTCCTAGGACACAAAGATGTAATAAATAACTGCTACTACTCAGACTGCTCAAATCGCATCAAAATTAATCTAGGATTATAGATAATAGTCCATAGTACCTAGGCAGTGCCATTAGAAATTGGCTATGAGGCTCCATAATGCTCCACCACCCACTGAAACTTAATACAAATATTTTTCATGCAAATTTTCTGCATTTCGACGGATTGAGGTGTTTTACAACTAGCTATCCCGCTCCAATCGCATCAAATTTGGGCTAGGATTATAGTTTACAGTCCATAGTACCTAGGCAGTGCCATTAGAAAGTGGCTATGAGGCTCCATAATGCTCCACCACCCACTGAAACTTAATACAAATATTTTTCATACAAATTTCTTGTATCTCGATGGGTTAAGGTGTTTTACACCTAGCTATCCCACTCCAATCGCATCAAATTTAGGCTAGAATTATAGGTAACAGTCCATAGTACCGAGGCAGTGCTATAAAAAAGTGGCTATGAGGCTCCTAACGCTCCACCAACCACATAAACCTCAATCAAATATTTTTCATGTAAATTTTCTGTATCTCGATGGATGGAGGTGTTTTACACCTAGCTATCCCGCTCCAATCGCATCAAATTTGGCCTAACACTAAAGGTAATACATCAGAGTACCTAAAAAGTGCCATAAGAAAGTGGCTATGAGGCTCCTTAACGCTCCGCCACCCACTGAAACTTACTAAAAATATTTTTCATGCAAATTTTCTGCATTTCGACGGATTGAGGTGTTTTACACCTAGCTATCCCGCTCCAATCGCATCAAATTTGGGCTAGGATTATAGTTTACAGTCCATAGTACCTAGGCAGTGCCATTAGACAGTGGCTATGAGGCTCCATAATGCTCCACCACCCACTGAAACTTAATACAAATATTTTTCATACAAATTTCTTGTATCTCGATGGGTTAAGGTGTTTTACACCTAGCTATCCCGCTCCAATCGCATCAAATTTAGGCTAGAATTATAGGTAACAGTCCATAGTACCTAGGCAGTGCTATAAGAAAGTGGCTATGAGGCTCCTAACGCTCCACCAACCACATAAACCTCAATCAAATATTTTTCATGTAAATTTTCTGTATCTCGATGGATTTTTACACCTAGCTATCCCGCTCTAATCGCATCAAATTTGGGCTAGGATTATAGGTAACAGTTCATACTACCTAGGCAGTGCCATAAGAAAGTGGCTATGAGGCTCCTTAACGCTCCGCCACCCACTGAAACTTAATAAAAATATTTTTCATGCGAATTTTCTGTTTCTCGATGGATGGAGGTGTTTTACACCTAGCTATCCCGCTCTAATCGCATCAAATTTGAGCTAGAATTATAGGTAACAGTCCATAGTACCTAGGCAGTGCTATAAGAAAGTGGCTATGAGGCTCCTTAACGCTCCGCCACCCACTGAAACTTAATAAAAATATTTTTCATGCAAATTTTCTGTTTCTCGATGGATGGAGGTGTTTTACACCTAGCTATCCAGCTCCAATCGCATCAAATTTAGGCTAGAATTATAGGTAACAGTCCATAGTACCTAGGCAGTGCTATAAGAAAGTGGCTTTGAGGCTCCTAACGCTCCACCAACCACATAAACCTCAATCAAATATTTTTCATGTAAATTTTCTGTATCTCGATGGATGGAGGTGTTTTACACCTAGCTATCCCGCTCCAATCGCATCAAATTTGGCCTAGCACTAAAGGTAATACATCAGAGTACCTAAAAAGTGCCATAAGAAAGTGGCTATGAGGCTTCTTAACGCTCCGCCACCCACTGAAACTTACTAAAAATATTTTTCATGCAAATTTTCTGCATTTCGACGGATTGAGGTGTTTTACACCTAGCTATCCCGCTCCAATCGCATCAAATTTGGGCTAGGATTATAGTTTACAGTCCATAGTACCTAGGCAGTGCCTCTAGAAAGTGGCTATGAGGCTCCATAATGCTCCACCACCCACTGAAACTTAATACAAATATTTTTCATACAAATTTCTTGTATCTCGATGGGTTAAGGTGTTTTACACCTAGCTATCCCGCTCCAATCGCATCAAATTTAGGCTAGAATTATAGGTAACAGTCCATAGTACCTAGGCAGTGCTATAAGAAAGTGGCTATGAGGCTCCTAACGCTCCACCAACCACATAAACCTCAATCAAATATTTTTCATGTAAATTTTCTGTATCTCGATGGATGGAGGTGTTTTACACCTAGCTATCCCGCTCCAATCGCATCAAATTTAGGCTAGAATTATAGGTAACAGTCCATAGTACCTAGGCAGTGCTATAAAAAAGTGGCTATGAGGCTCCTAACTCTCCACCAACCACATAAACCTCAATCAAATATTTTTCATGTAAATTTTCTGTATCTCGATGGATGGAGGTGTTTTACACCTAGCTATCCCGCTCCAATCGCATCAAATTTGGCCTAGCACTAAAGGTAATACATCAGAGTACCAAAAAAGTGCCATAAGAAAGTGGCTATGAGGCTCCTTAACGCTCCGCCACCCACTAAAACTTACTAAAAATATTTTTCATGCAAATTTTCTGCATTTCGACGGATTGAGGTGTTTTACACCTAGCTATCCCGCTCCAATCGCATCAAATTTGGGCTAGGATTATAGTTTACAGTCCATAGTACCTAGGCAATGCCATTAGAAAGTGGCTATGAGGCTCCATAATGCTCCACCACCCACTGAAACTTAATACAAATATTTTTCATACAAATTTCTTGTATCTCGATGGGTTAAGGTGTTTTACACCTAGCTATCCCGCTCCAATCGCATCAAATTTAGGTTAGAATTATAGGTAACAGTCCATAGTACCTAGGCAGTGCTATAAGAAAGTGGCTATGAGGCTCATAACGCTCCACCAACCACATAAACCTCAATCAAATATTTTTCATGTAAATTTTCTGTATCTCGATGGATGGAGGTGTTTTACACCTAGCTTTCCCGCTCCAATCGCATCAAATTTAGCCTAGCACTAAAGGTAATATACATCAGAGTACCTTGAAAATGCCATTAGAATGTGGCTATGAGGCTCCTTAACGCTCGGCCACAAACTGAAACTTAATAAAAATATTTTTCATGCAAATTTTCTGCATTTCGACGGATTGAGGTGTTTTACAACTAGCTATCCCGCTCCAATCGCATCAAATTTGGGCTAGGATTATAGTTTACAGTCCATAGTACCTAGGCAGTGCCATTAGAAAGTGGCTATGAGGCTCCATAATGCTCCACCACCCACTGAAACTTAATACAAATATTTTTCATACAAATTTCTTGTATCTCGATGGGTTAAGGTGTTTTACACCTAGCTATCTCGCTCCATTCGCATCAAATTTAGGCTAGAATTATAGGTAACAGTCCATAGTACCTAGGCAGTGCTATAAGAAAGTGGCTATGAGGCTCCTAACGCTCCACCAACCACATAAACCTCAATCAAATATTTTTCATGTAAATTTTCTGTATCTCGATGGATTTTTACACCTAGCTATCCCGCTCTAATCGCATCAAATTTGGGCTAGGATTATAGGTAACAGTTCATACTACCTAGGCAGTGCCATTAGAAAGTGGCTATGAGGCTCCTTAACGCTCCGCCACCCACTGAAACTTAATAAAAATATTTTTCATGCAAATTTTCTGTTTCTCGATGGATGGAGGTGTTTTACACCTAGCTATCCCGCTCTAATCGCATCAAATTTGAGCTAGAATTATAGGTAACAGTTCATACTACCTAGGCAGTGCCATTAGAAAGTGGCTATGAGGCTCCTTAACGCTCCGCCACCCACTGAAACTTAATAAAAATATTTTTCATGCAAATTTTCTGTATCTCGATGGATGGAGGTGTTTTACACCTAGCTATCCCGCTCCAATCGCATCAAATTTGGCCTAGCACTAAAGGTAATACATCAGAGTACCTAAAAAGTGCCATAAGAAAGTGGCTATGAGGCTTCTTAACGCTCCGCCACCCACTGAAACTTACTAAAAATATTTTTCATGCAAATTTTCTGCATTTCGACGGATTGAGGTGTTTTACACCTAGCTATCCCGCTCCAATCGCATCAAATTTGGGCTAGGATTATAGTTTACAGTCCATAGTACCTAGGCAGTGCCTCTAGAAAGTGGCTATGAGGCTCCATAATGCTCCACCACCCACTGAAACTTAATACAAATATTTTTCATACAAATTTCTTGTATCTCGATGGGTTCAGGTGTTTTACACCTAGCTATCCCGCTCCAATCGCATCAAATTTAGGCTAGAATTATAGGTAACAGTCCATAGTACCTAGGCAGTGCTATAAGAAAGTGGCTATGAGGCTCCTAACGCTCCACCAACCACATAAACCTCAATCAAATATTTTTCATGTAAATTTTCTGTATCTCGATGGATGGAGGTGTTTTACACCTAGCTATCCCGCTCCAATCGCATCAAATTTAGCCTAGCACTAAAGGTAATACATCAGAGTACCTAAAAAGTGCCATAAGAAAGTGGCTATGAGGCTCCTTAACGCTCGGCCACAAACTGAAACTTAATAAAAATATTTTTCATGCAAATTTTCTGTTTCTCGATGGATGGAGGTGTTTTACACCTAGCTTTCCCGCTCTAATCGCATCAAATTTGGCATAGCACTAAAGTTAATACATCAGAGTACCTAGACAATACCATAAGAAAGTGGCTATGAGGCTTCTTAACGCTCCGCCACCCACTGAAACTTAATAAAAATATTTTTCATGCAAATTTTCTGTTTCTCGATGGATGGAGGTGTTTTACACGTAGCTATCCCGCTCCAATCGCATCAAATTTGGGCTAGAATTATAGTTTACAGTCCATAGTACCTAGGCAGTGCTATCACAAAGTGGCTATGAGGCTCCTTAACGGTCCACCACCCACTGAAACTTAATAAAAATATTTTTCATGCAAATTTTCTGTATCTCGATGGATTGAGGTGGTTTACACCTAGCTATCCCGCTCTACTCGCATCAATTTGGGCGAGGATTATAGGTAACAGTCCATAGTACCTAGGCAGTGCCATTAGAAAGTGGCTATGAGGCTACTTAACGCTCCGCCACCCACTAAAACTTAATTAAAATATTTTTCATGCAAATTTTCTGTTTCTCGATGGATGGAGGTGTTTTACACGTAGCTATCCCGCTCCAATCGCATCAAATTTGGGCTAGAATTATAGTTTACAGTCCATAGTACCTAGGCAGTGCTATAACAAAGTGGCTATGAGGCTCCTTAACGGTCCACCACCCACTGAAACTTAATAAAAATATTTTTCATGCAAATTTTCTGTATCTCGATGGATTGAGGTGTTTTACACCTAGCTATCCCGCTCCAATCGCATCAAATTTAGGCTAGCACTAAAGGTAATGCATCAGAGTACCTTAAAAATGCCATTAGAATGTGGCTATGAGGCTCCTTAACGGTCCACCACCCAATGAAACTTAATACAAATATTTTTCATGCAAATTTTCTGTTTCTCGATGGATGGAGGTGTTTTACACCTAGCTATCCCGCTCCAATCGCATCAAATTTAGGCTAGCACTAAAGGTAATGCATCAGAGTACCTTGAAAATGCCATTAGAATGTGGCTTTGAGGCTCCTTAACGGTCCACCACCCAATGAAACTTAATACAAATATTTTTCATGCAAATTTTCTGTTTCTCGATGGATGGAGGTGTTTTACACCTAGCTATCCCGCTCTAATCGCATCAAATTTGGACTAGGATTATAGGTAACAGTCCATAGTACCTAGGCAGTGTCATTAAAATGTGGCTATGAGGCTCCTTAACGGTCCACCACCCAATGAAACTTAATACAAATATTTTTTATGCAAATTTTCTGTATCTCGATGGATTGAGGTGTTTTACACCTAGCTATCCCGCTCTAATCGCATCAAATTTGGGCTAGGATTATAGGTAACAGTCCATAGTACCTAGGCAGTGCCATTAGAAAGTGGCTATGAGGCTCCTTAACGCTCCGCCACCCACTGAAACTTAATAAAAATATTTTTAATGCAAATTTTCTGTTTCTCGATGGATGGAGGTGTTTTACACCTAGCTATCCAGCTCCAATCGCATCAAATTTAGGCTAGAATTATAGGTAACAGTCCATAGTACCTAGGCAGTGCTATAAGAAAGTGGCTATGAGGCTCCTAACGCTCCACCAACCACATAAACCTCAATCAAATATTTTTCATGTAAATTTTCTGTATCGTGATGGATGGAGGTGTTTTACACCTAGCTATCCTGCTCCAATCGCATCAAATTTGGCCTAGCACTAAAGGTAATACATCAGAGTACCTAAAAAGTGCCATAAGAAAGTGGCTATGAGGCTTCTTAACGCTCCGCCACCCACTGAAACTTACTAAAAATATTTTTTATGCAAATTTTCTGTTTCTCGATGGATGGAGGTGTTTTACACCTAGCTATCCCGCTCTAATCGCATCAAATTTGGACTAGGATTATAGGTAACAGTCCATAGTACCTAGGCAGTGTCATTAGAATGTGGCTATGAGGCTCCTTAACGCTCCGCCACCCACTGAAACTTAATAAAAATATTTTTCATGCAAATTATCTGTTTCTCGATAGATGGAGGTGTTTTACACCTAGCTATCCCGCTCCAATCGCATCAAATTTAGGCTAGCACTAAAGGTAATACATCAGAGTACCTTGAAAATGCCATTAGAATGTGGCTTTGAGGCTCCTTAACGGTCCACCACCCAATGAAACTTAATACAAATATTTTTTATGCAAATTTTCTGTTTCTCGATGGATGGAGGTGTTTTACACCTAGCTATCCCGCTCCAATCGCATCAAATTTAGGCTAGCACTAAAGGTAATACATCAGAGTACCTTGAAAATGCCATTAGAATGTGGCTATGAGGCTCCTTAACGGTCCACCACCCAATGAAACTTAATACAAACATTTTTCATGCAAATTTTCTGTTTCTCGATGGATGGAGGTGTTTTACACCTAGCTATCCCGCTCTAATCGCATCAAATTTGGACTAGGATTATAGGTAACAGTCCATAGTACCTAGGCAGTGTCATTAAAATGTGGCTATGAGGCTCCTTAACGGTCCACCACCCAATGAAACTTAATACAAATATTTTTTATGCAAATTTTCTGTATCTCGATGGATTGAGGTGTTTTACACCTAGCTATCCCGCTCTAATCGCATCAAATTTGGGCTAGGATTAAAGGTAACAGTCCATAGTGCTTAGGCAGTGTCATAAGAATGTGGC